>OOIL02001568.1:36744-171610 GCA_900332095.2 Cuscuta campestris | reverse complement strand
TATCGTCGATAAGCACAATATCATCCGCGAAAAGCATGCACCATGGGACCCCTTCTTGCACACCTTGAGTTAGGACGTCCATCACCAAGGCGAACAAAAAAGGGCTAAGGGCAGACCCCTGGTGCAACCCCATCCCTACCGAGAATGACTCAGAGTCGCCCCCGAAGGTCCTTACCCTAGTCATAGCCCCATCGTACATATCCTTGATCGCGCGAGTGTACGCGATGGGAACTCCTCTCGTCTCAAGGCACCTCCATAAGACCTCCCTTGGCACCCTATCATACGCCTTCTCGAGATCAATGAACACCATATGAAGGTCCTTCTTCCTAGCCCTATACTCTTCCATTAACCTCCTCACGAGGTGAATGGCCTCTGTAGTTGATCTGCCAGGCATGAAACCAAACTGGTTCTCAGAGATGCATACCCCTTTCCGCACCCTATACTCAATGACTCGCTCCCAAACCTTCATGGTGTGGCTAAGCAGTTTGATGCCTCTGAAATTCTCGCAGCTCTGGATGTCACCTTTGCCTTTAAACAGGGGGACCAAGAGACTCTCCCTCCACTCATCTGACATCCTTGCTGTCCGGAAGATAACATTGAAGAGTTTGGTTAACCAAACCCACGCACCACGACCCGCATGCTTCCAGAACTCCACCGGAATCTCATCTGGTCCCAAAGCTCTCCCACTACGCATCCCGCGGAGAGCCCGAACCACCTCTTCCAGGCAAATGCGCCGACAATATACACGAGACGCCCCGGATTGCCCTAGCTCATCAAGAACTAGCCTCTGCTCTCCTCCCGCATTTAAGAGTTCACAAAAGTACTCCCCCCAGCGCTTAGCCACCTTGGCAGTCTCAACTAACACTCTACCATCACTGTCCTTCACGCAACGCACGTGGTCCAGATCTTGGGCCTTCCTCTCACGCACTTTAGCAAGCCGGAACAGTGTATTAACACCGCCTTTCTCCTCAATATCCTTGTAGAGGCGTTCAAAAGCGGCATTCTTTGCCCTTGTAACCTCTAACTTAGCTTCTTTACGTGCCTTCTTGTACTCCACTCGTAACGCCGCTCTTTCTTCCTCAACATTGCAGCCCATGTACCTCACATATGCCACCTTCTTAGCTTCCACCTTACTCTGGACTGAATCGCTCCACCACCAATCACCTTGCCGCCTACTCCCTGAGCCAGAGCTCACACCAAGCACTTCCCTGGCAGCTTCCCTGATGCAGTTAGCAGTCTGTGTCCACATATCAGCAGCCTCTCCGGCCGATTCCCACGCCCCTTTCTCCTGCACTCGCCTGACCAACTCAGAGATATTCTCCCCACTTAGTCTCCTCCATCCGATGTGTGCGTTGCCACTCGAAACTCTCCTATGTTTCACCCACCTGATCCTGACATCCATCACCAGAAGCTTGTGTAGGGTGGTGATGTTTTCCCTCGGAATTACTTTAGCATCCTTGCAGAGCACCCGATCACACCTGCGCAGGAGAAGATAGTCGATCTGTGTCGTCCCCACTCCACTAACAAATGTAGCCAAATGGTCGTCACGTTTAGGGAAACACGAGTTAGCAACCACCATATCACTCACCCGGGCAAACTCCAAGAGTGAAACTCCCGCTGGGTTCCTGCTGCCAAAGCCAAAGCCACCGTGCACGTCCTCGAAGCCCTCATTCAATTCTCCAATATGGCCATTGAAGTCGCCTCCAATGATGACTTTCTCAGTCAGTGGGAAACCAACAACCACCCCATCCAAGGCATCCCAAAACTCCCTCTTTACTTCGTCAGCCAAGCCAACCTGCGGGACGTAAGCACTCACGACATTGATCGCACACCCACCCAAAACCAACTTGATAAACATCAGACGATCACTAATCCTCTTCACCTCCACCACATACTCTCGCAGCTCTGGCGCCACCAGAATACCGACCCCATTCCTTCCCCTAGCTGAACCTGAATACCATAATTTGAAACCATCAACCAGAGCGCGGAATCACGGGTGGGTCCTGGTTTCTTGCACGCACGCCACCTGAATCCTTCTCCTCTTGAGAACTTGCACCAACTCAATTGACTTACCTGTGAGGGTCCCTATGTTCCATGAGCCGAAACGCACATGGGACACTACACTACCCCTCTGCGACCCTCCTACCCCTGTCCCAACCCCGGGATATGACCTTACAGTTACATTGCTAACACACGCCACTACACCCACACAATAGCACCAAAAAGCAAAGCAGAGACGAGACTACAAACACAAAACAGTATGTACGAACCACTGCTAAGAAAGGTAAGAGCAACACAACAAATACAATAAAGGAGTACAGTAGTAGCACAATTAGTTAGCAATCAAAGCAACACCGCAACAAATCACAAATCACATAAGAGCTAGAGTGGAGAGGGTGGGGGCGGGATGGGTGTTGGGTTGTGTACTGACTAGGGGCTGGGGCTGGGGGATGGTACCATAGGCTTTATCTTTGCTCTTCTCCTCTCAGTCACCAAACAGCCATTGTCAAATGAAGGAGGCATGGCATTTATCCCCAAGTTCTTTTCCAATATTTGCTTCAGAAGAAGCTCTTTACTCAGGTCCGATTCGCCGCTCCACCAGCCCGTCAACGTAAAACTGTCGTATTCCTCTCTCGTCCTTCTCCGTGTACTCGCGGTGGGGCCTGCCTTAGCCACAGACATCACATTCTTCGCTTCTGAATAAATCCTGGAGAACGATTCTGCAGAAAGTGGGAATCTTTCAGGAATGTCAACTTTGTTAGCTTGGAAATACTGGGAATCTTTCTCGGGTTCATGTTTGTCGTACCCGTACAAATTTTCCTCGGTTAGGCAGTCATCAACCAAGAAACTCAAATCACAATTCTCTCCACATTTTCCATTCTGGTTTGACATTGACTTCAACTCGAGATATTGAATCACGGACGGAGCATTTCTCATTATGTTCTTCATGTTAACATCCTTTCCCCACGGCAATGTGGCTTGGGCAACCTGAACAAGCCTCTCAAGAAGTTCTTTATGCCTCAACTTACAAGTCTTGAGCGCCACGTGTAACTCATTTGCCACATCACCAAGCCGAACTGTGATTCCATTCAGCTCAGCGACGAACACTAGCACGGCTGCAACAACGGGCATTGGCCTCCTGCCCGTTGTCACGAACCAGTTGACCAAACACTGTAGCAGAAGTGTCCCTTGTTTCAACATCCTCGAGATTGTATCCTCGGAAACATCCCTTAACCTCGAACTGTTTATGATTGCCTTTTCGAACCAGTTGACAATGCTCAGCTCTGGCAATTCCAGATCGAGAAAGTCGACAACGCGGTTGACCATTCTACCCATTTCGAAAACATCACACCCTACCGTATTCGCGGCCTCTTCCATCGGCAAGACCTTTGAATCCATCCTCATGACAATGTAAGAGCAAGCGCCGATTAGCACAGAAAACCACCTCCCTTGACCGTATTCGTCCTCCGTGATTCTCCTAATCATAATGTTAACATCATCTGATTTCTTTTCTGTAATTCCAAACTTGTACATCAAATCATCAATCACCTTCTTCGCTTCGTAAATCTTTGTCTCTCTATAACTATACCAATTTCCAGTACCCGTTGTACCGACATGAACATAGGTGCCAACAGGCCCATTGATGCCTCTAATATGGGCCTGGAAATTGTCAAAGTCTTGAACAACATCACATGATCTGCAAACCACATCGCCTGTGCTAATCTCTGAATAAATGGAATTGGATCCACAATTCTTGCAGGTACGATGTCCTTCCATGTTCAGCTTAGATCTAAAACTATGAATTGGGAAGTAAAATCTCTCAAAAATCTAATCTTCAGGACCGGCAAATAAGGGCATATATTGCAATAGCATTTGGAAGCATCTCCAATCCATATTAAACAGAGTTTAATTTAAAAAAGAAGGATCAGATAACTAAGCGTGAAAAATTAGAGTAAACAAAAGAACCACTAATTTATCCAAGCTCTATTGACCAAATAGCTCTATTGACCAAATAGTTCCAGTACCTCCCGTGGTTTGCAAAATTGGCACCAATATTCCATATGTTTTCAAAACTTATTTCTAAAGTCCCTGTGATTTCAAAACGTCGCACCAACACGATCATTTTCCGGCGAAGAGGGGGCGTTGGTGCATGTTTTCTAAACCATAGGGGGCACTCGTACTCATTTTTTATTTTTCGTTTATTGTTTGATTTTTATTTTCATTTTTAATCTATTTTTTTAACTATTTGTTTCCTTTTCCTATAATTTTTTTATTATCTTTTCAATTTTTTATAATGTTTTAAAAAATTCCAAATTCTGTGTTTGAAATAAAAATAAAAAATAGCATATACTCTATCTATCTCAAATTAAGTATTTTCATTTTTTGTTTTCTAGAATAAAAATTAAAAATATGGAAAAACAAAATGAAAAAAAATCGAAACATGCAAAAAAAAAGAGTCTTATACAAAATAAATTCAGAAAGCCTAAAAAAGTCCGTAGAATTGGGATGTCAAAAACGGATATTCATTTTTATTTTTTAATGTTATTTCATATTTTACTCCTTATATTTTGAAGTTCTCAAGAAAAGTTTTTACTTTTTTATTTCAGAAAACAAAAAAATAAAAATTGTTAATTTCAGACGTACAAATGCAGTATATGTTATCTTTTTTTGAAATAAAAATTATTTTTGAATTTTAAGAGCATTATAAAAAAATTAGAAAGAAATTTTAAATCTTGATTAATAAAAGAAACAAATAAAGCAAAAAAGGGAAAAAAAACGAAAAATTAGAAATGAACACATGTGCGTCCTATGGTTCGAATGAATCTTCAAATGCAATAGCATAATAAGCCTATGAAAGGAGACAGTAATTCAATGAATATTGCAAAAAAAAAAACACTTCTATGTTGAAAAACTTGTTAAACAGTTTTTTCTTAGAATTAATCTAGTCGCCATGGGGGACACATCATTTTTTTGCAGCTTAAAATCAGCCCAAAAGAAAATCAGCATTGGATTGTGAAACATCATATCAAGTGCTTACACTATATAGTGTCAATACAATCTGTGTTTTGTTCAACAAGATGCTAAGAAGGTAAAAAAGACAGAATTTAATACTCCCAGTTCTGTTTCAAAATGATAAAAATAAAAGTAAGTTGATAACCCAGATTGTTTTCATAGATTGTAACACACACTGTTAACACAAGTCCACTGTCAGCTTCATTGAAGAAAACAATGTAGTCCATACCTGACCTTGAACTATACCATCCATTCTGAATGAAGAGGACAATGTAAATGGGCTAACTGAACTACCATCATATCCAGTGAGGGAGTCAAAATGACCACAACTTAAATGACAGGAAGTATGTTTGGAACTATGGAGATTTAATCAAGCAAATGTTGACAGTGTGACCAAACTCAAAAAGTGATTAATAATGCTTTTAATGGGATGAAGATTAATATTAATGGAGAAAATCTGACAAGTACTTGATAAAGCATCATGAAGATAACACCAAGAAGAAAGAGAGTGAATTCCATAACTGTACCCACCTAGACCTAATTAACCAATATCCAAATTTTAGTAGATAAATTGCACTCACATTAAGTACCTTTTTTGCAGGGAAATGTTTTGTTTTTCTGTAGCTCTTTCTTGAGTCGATGCATTGCTCGCGTTCTTGTTGGATTCAGTTTTCGTAGCTACCTAGCAAAAATGTAGTATATCAATGAAAGCAAGCACCAGAGTATCATAATACAAAGGAGCATATTAGCATCTCAGGTCTAGACCTAGAAAAACTCAAGTCTACTAGATTGTTTGTGACTATGATATATCTTATGAACCTTCAGAGATTAAAAAGAATTTATTTGAATGTGTTTAGGGGTAATTTCGATCACAATTTGAAAGTCAAGAAATATCATAGGGGCTGTGAGAGTGCTCAAATACTTGTGTAGTTAAAGTCTTCCAACATAATAGGATAGAAACTAAAAATTCTGTTCATGAGAATGGGGTGGCCCGTATGATGGTGTGAGGGTCATGACATGCCTTTTGCCTTTTTAACTTACTTTTTATAGAATAAATTGAACAATTGAAGTGAACTAGCAATTTCTTAATCACGTGGGGCATGTGATATACCAATTTCTTATCAGACACAAGGCAAATATGTTGTTTCATTAGAGAGTTCTTCCCTCTGATTTTGTCTTAAGGAACAGAGTTTGTTTTTCTTTTTATTCTACTCATTATTTTTACATGCAGATAGAACAATCCACTGCATATATTATTTTTACATGCAGATAGAACAATCCACTGGTTAACTCAAATGTCTAATGAAATTGAACATGGGGAAGCAGGGAACATTTGCAAACTGGAGGGTGCTAGAAGCATACCCCAATGCATAGATTTAGGAACAACAACTTTAACAGACACCAGTTTCTAGATAATAATCAGAAAGATGTAACTATACAATATTGAATAGCATTTTACCCTCTCGTATTGTCATATATTAAATTAAAGTATTATACCACAAAACCAATCTAATTTCAAGAGATAAAAGGAAATTAAGACAAATAGCCTTAATTTCTAAACAACATTCAGAATAGAGACAACAAAGAGTTGAGAATAGATTCTCTAGCAACAGCACAACAACAATAGTGTATCACTTCCCACTTTATTCTTTTGCTAACCCCAAAACCGAACATTGTTAGCCCTACCCCCCTCCTGCCCTCCGCTTTATTCACTCATTTTCGTTTCTTTCCTGCCATTTTTTTCAAAGACCCGACATTTATTTTCTCAAAATGGAGAAGATAATGATCAACCCCACTCATCTAAATGTAGTTTTAAACTAAAATATGCACACTGGATTCTGGAAAGTAGAAACTGGAGAATGGTAAATGGACTCTCGAATATAAAGTTGAAAAGAACATGCCCTAAACAAGGAACAACATGTTTTTTTCACATCGATCACTCTGTTAAAAAATTATTTCATATTCTACTTTCATCTAATGATATGTAAACGAGATGCTAAAGATAAGGGTATTTTAGGAAGAAATTGTTCTTCTCTATTTTTAGGGGGTAGGTAGAGTTTTTTCTATTGAATCGATCATTATCTTCTTGTCTTATCCTCGCATTTTATCTTTCATCTAGTTAAGTTTTGGAGGTGAGTCAGGGGCCTATTGAAACTTGGCTTTCAGTATCCATATATAGGCATAGATAAGATTTAATTTGTGCTGCTCATTTCAAACAATACTTGTGATAATGATAGTTAAATTACTCTAAAATACATCATAATCACTTGCAATAAAGGATCAATTGATTTTTGTATGATTTCTTCATTTTAATATTACATTTTCTTTATTTATAATTCTAGTTATCAATTAAAAGTTTCAATTATCGAACTTTATATTTTAACTTTTAGACTGCAGACTCTAATCTAGTAATCTTCATATCTTAGTTAAAATTACTACGCTGTGTTACTTATTTCATTTGAATGTGTATCACTTAAACAAGGATAGCTTTGTAATGTTACCTTATAGGTTGACAGGTTTGCTGAAATTTGCTCAAGAGCCTGATTACTTCCTTCCAATAGATTCCTTGATCCAAGTAGTGCTGCATAGTTACCATTAAAAGAAAATTAGTTTGCAATAAGAGATTGGAATAAACTACACCAGTAACTCAATTCTTAGGATCAAGTTATCCAAGAAATAATGGTAGAAAAAAGAGCAACAACAAAACATTTATCTAAATTTAATGGGGCTACATAATTCAATACTAGTAATAAAATCCCCCTTTTCCATTCATTTTTGTCAAGCACAATATACTTATTACGCCCCAATGCTCTGGCGCCTCACTTTACACCTTCAATCCAAGAAATTTTTTGTCTACCCTAACTTCTCTTTATGTCTCACACGCCCCAAGACTTCACTCACCATACAAGTAGTCCTATTAAGTAAATATGCAGGCATGGACAAAAAAGGAATTAACAAGAGGATCAGCAATCTAAATTAATGGCAGGGGGGGGGGATAATTTCAATGCCATCCTGCCTTTTTTTTAGGAGGGGATAATTTTAAGTGTCATAAGATATGAATTAAAAGTTTGAAGGGGTATAATACCTGAATTCAATGAAGGGGGCCAAACGATCCCTAAGATGAACGATGAATCTGGCCGAACGATTGAGAAGAAGCTGTTGATCAACGACGAATCTGGCCGAACGATTGATGAACGAAAAGGATGAATTCGCTGGATTAATGAATTCACTCGAACGAAAACGATGGAATTGATCACTCGATTAGGTCGTAGGTGATGCCGGATATGCTAGCGCTGGACGGCGGGACTGAATTCACCCATTAATTTTTTAGGCGGATGAAATTGGGTGCTGAAGTGAAAGAACTGGGCGCTAATTAAGTTTTGTAGGCGGATGATTTTTTTCCAGTGAATTCCTTGTGTTGATTTTTAATGTTTTTTAAAGAATAATAGAATATTCCCTCCGTCCCATAAATATTTCATATTTCAAAAAAAGCGCGTCCTTAAAATGAGTAATTTTGGTGTTATTTTCTAATTTTGCCCTTACTTTATAAAAAAGTAGAATGAGATGTGTAGAATAGATTAATCATAATTAAAAAATAACACTAAAATTACTCATTTTAAAGGCGTGCCATTTTTGAAACAGGAAATGTTTTATGAGACGGAGGGAATATAATTTAATCTTTTCAATTCCTAGGTTACAGAAGGAAAAAAAAAAAGATCAATAATGATTTAGGTTTATTTTATAATATTTAGCCATTTAGGTATACTTAAGTCATTTTGCACACATTTTTATGCGGGTAAATCAATTTGCCTTTTGTCTCTCTTTTAAGTATAGGGAATGGTAAAACGTAAAAGTGCTAAATTTTGTTACCACACTTGGTCATGTGCGGCGAATTAAATGCGGCTAAAAGGCTCTTTTCTTGTAGTGGTATAAAATTTAAGTTCATTAGATTCGTTTTGAAATGTGCCTTTGAAAAATGGAGTGTCATTTCTATTTTTATGTTATGTTCGAGTTTTGTTGCATATTTTTCATTGTTCAACTAAATATTCAGCATCACTTGGACATTATTCTTCTCACTAGTCATTATTAAGTCCTATTTAGGAAAATAAAAAAGTTTAAATCCTAAATTGGGAAATGACTTATGTTTTAGTACTATTCAGTGCAAATTAAACTATTTTTTATTGGTTCTGAATTAGTTGTCAACTTACAATATTTAAAGGAGAGTGTGAATGCTTATAATTTATAAAGTAAATGTGTGGTATTTATCTCTTACGCTAACATTAAGGAGCGAGACGAAAATTTTTAAAGCTTATCAATTGAAGCTGTTCAACAAATCTTACGAAGGAAAAAAATCTGAATCGTAGGAAATCGGCTTTTAATCGAGTAAATGTGGCGATCGGTGCGTCGAGATGAGAACGGAAAGCTACGGTGCTCTTTTTTGGTTTCCGAGACGACTTCATCGGCTAGAAAAGCTACATGTGCAAGATTTGGACCGTCATTAAAAAGATAACAGCCGAATTTTTAGAAAATGCATATTTTTCGCAAATTAATGAAATGTGAGATTATTTTAGGCAAATTTACATTTTTCTTTTTTAATTTTAAAATTTATGTTTTTAAAAATATAACAGCATACTTTTGTTAGAGATTTGTCTCAATTTTTTAATATTACGATTTACAAATTTTGTTTTATGTTCTGGTGGAAATATAATATTGGATTATCTAAAAATAATTCAAAGTATCGCTCGTAAAAGAAATTGTAATACAAAAAATTGTAGTGAGTTATAAAATTAATTAGTGCCATTTTAGAAAAAAATATTGTGTCATTTTCACAACCTTTGAATTATTATTTTGGGGAGAAAATTTGTACTGAATTATCGAAAAAAATCACAACTTGGATAGTTCCATTTTAGAAAAAATAATACGGGCAATAAAAGATTATCAACAAAAATTTTGGAGTGTTGTTCATGAAAAAATTGCAAAACAACAAAAAATGTAGTGAGTTATAAAATTAAAAGTTCTTTTTCAGAGAAAAAATTATTGTGTTCTTTTATAAAAAAATTATATAGAATTATCGAAAAATATTCACAAGTTCAAAGCATCAAAAAAACAATTCGATGTGTTGTTAAAGAAAAATATTTACAACTTACAAAGAAATATAGTGAGTTATGAAGTAAAAAATTAGCTTCATTGTGTAGAATAATTTATTGTTTCATTATTAACAAATTATCATTGTTGAAAAAAATAATTGGTTTTACTCTAAAAAAAATAGTTAAATTTGGTGGAGTATTATTTATGAATTTTTTTTAAAAAAAATACATTTAAATTTAATGTTAGAAATTAAAAAATGAAAAAAAGAGAATTTACCTAAAATAATTTCACCTTTCATTTATTTGCGAATAACATACATTTTCCAAACATTCTGTTAAATGACCATTAATTTTTTAATGATGATCCAAAACTTACTAATAAAAAATGAAATTATTTTTGAGAGAGGGCAAAAGAGTAGAATTATTTGAGATGATTTTTCATTAAAAAAAATCGAGGAAAGAAGGGAAAGGAACCGGTCTGGGCCCATTTTGTGCGCATTTCGCTCGGTTCGGGTCCAAATTATAAACCAAGTAATGAAACACCCATGGTCCTGGCGGAGCCGCGGAGGCTAAGGGAAACAGAACTCCTCAAGCTCGACTACAATGGCGGAAACAAGACGGCTGAGAGGCCATAAAGGCTAAAGCGGCTGCCACGTGCTGTATTGCTTCCCGGAGCCGCCCTGGCCTTATTGCTACTGCGGCCGAGGTAACCATTTTTTTGTCTCTGTCAGTAATATTTCCTTTCTCGAAATTTGGGCAATTTATCCTTACTCGTTCCTTAAAGGACTCGAATTTGAGATTTAGCTATTCTCGTTTTCTGACTTTCAATTGACCCTAATTCAAACATAGGATGGCAATGTTTGCTGGTTTGACATGCGGTGCAAAGATGTGGCTTTTACTATGGATGTTGCCAATCATAATCCCATTTCCTCGATCTGTTTCAAGCCAGGTCCCTTGCACTCTCCCTCTTAGGTTTCAATATACTCCCTCCGTCCCAGAAAGAATGACACGTTTACTATTCTGGCCTATGGATAACTTTTGTTTGTTTACTTGTTTTGGTTGACCATTTGATAAAGTAAAATATTCTTGTCGCATCTTGTTTTGTAGAACTTTTCATATACTTTTGAATGATGTAATTTTTACTTTTTATTACTCTACCAATTTGAAATTAAAGTGATTTTAAAAGAGATGATATTTTGCACGTCGTTCGAAGTGTTGCAAATAAATTGGGACGGAGGGAGTATATATATTATAGAATTTGGTTCCAGTGAGAATGACATCTTATGAGAGAAATAAGAATCATTCTAAACCGTTGGATTATTGCCACGCAAGAGCTAATAAAGTTTCCTTTCTAAATACCTTAAGGGGCAAATTAGAGATAAAACTAAATAGCATATACGCACTCCTCCATCTCCCATTCTTTCCATTTTAATTTTATTTCCTTGACCTCACATTTTTAATATCTTGTAGATTTATATTCCTTAATCTAGATGGAAGTTTATTATCGCCATTACAAATAGAGTTTTTCTTTTTAATGTACTAATTGTTACTCTGTAATTTCAATTTGTTTTCGTTTGCATGAACTTTAAAAATATAATGGGTAGAGTCAGACTTATCATTTTGTAACATTACAATGAAAATATTCTTGTGATGAAACATAACTTTTAAAAATTAAACTACAATAAAATTTCTTTTGTTCCATGCTTTTTAATATTTTAAAAATTTCATAACAAAAAATATGTAAATTAGATTAATTTATAAATTATACAGTTGGATTTGCGTGTTCAATAGCTATACATAAAAATTAGTTTTATCAAAATATTGTTCCCTCAAAAATCCCTTTATGTTTTGTCAAATGCATAAATAATGTTTATTGGACCAAAGTATAATTTAAAAATACTTCTATTATGCAATAAGTTTTAGACCATGTTTCATTGAGTTACATCCATACTTAACAACTCCCACAATACGCATTTTTAGTGCATTATATAAAACATTTACTGCATCAGAAAGATTTTATAGTGCATATTATATAGAATCCACTCTTGTAGTATGCATTTTTAGTGCATTATATAAAATATTCAGTGCATCAGAAAGATTTCGTAGGGCATATTATATAGCAATCTCCACAGGGTCAATTACCATGGATATGGCACTTCACGGGACCAAGATGAAGATGACGATTAGGGGTGGACACGGTACGGTTCCGGGACGGTTCCGGTTCTGGAACCGCCGGTTTCGGTACCGCCACCCCTTGGTACCGGTACCGTGACCGGACCGGCCGGTACCGGACCGGCCACCCCAAATTATTTTTTTTTGCTTTTTTATTATATTTTGTGAAAAAATAGCTTTATCCCAGCCTGAATTCCTCTTCTGTATCTCCAATCCGGCTCAATTCCTCTTCTCTGTTCTTATGCTGGGCAAAAAAAAGGTACCTATAGAGGTGGAGAAGGCCGAAGAACAAGAAGCAGAGCAGAAGGCTGAAGAAGATGAACAGGGCTGAGCAGAAGGCTGAAGAATTGATGACCGAAGGCTGGGAAAAGCAAAAAAAATACACACGGTACCGGAACCGGAACCGGTACCGCCGGTGCCGGTACCGAAAAATAGGTACCGGAACCGGTACCGTGGGGGGCGGTGCCGGTACCGGTTCTCCGGAACCGGATATACGTGACGCCGGCGGTGACGGTAGCGGTACCGGTGGTACCGGTGCCGGTAGCGGTACTGTACCGGTACCGTGTCCAGGCCTAATGACGATGGGTAACCATAGAGCAAGATGTTTATAAATGTGTATTATACCCCATAGATATGCATCATAGAGAATTCAAAGTGCATTGCAGTTTAACATGGTTTTCATCCCTATTAATGTTTAATAATTATATTGATGAACAAACAATTTGTGGATTTCTATTATTGTGCATTCTATGAATAAAGGTAATGCATTTCCATGATAAAGAATTGCATTCTTAAAGTCGAGGTAAAGGATTATTGTATATTCTAAGAACAAAAGTGGATTTTTATCTATGAGATGGTGAAATTCTCATTACACAATTATGATGCACTAATGTATTCTAGATAATGAAAATTTTGGGAAAAATTCACACCAATGCTCCCAGAATTGCACGAGTTTACATAAATACTCCGAGATTCAATAAATGACATCAATGCTCCCAAACTTTTCCTATATTCACATCGGTGCTTCGAGAATTGATATGTGTTTACATCAGTGCCCCAACATTTGGAGCATAGAAGTAAACAAAAATCAATTCTCGGAGCAACGTTGTGAATATAGGAAAATTTTGGGAGCATTAGTATCATTTAACAAATCTCAGAGTATTTATGTAAACTCGTGCAATTCTGGGAGTACTGGTGTGAATTTTTCCAAAATTTTGCAAACAATGATGCACCGAAATGTAATGTGATACATTTGAATATGGATAAGAAACACGTTCAGTGATGCAGATTTAAATAATTAAAATGCATATTTAATATGTTTAAGTATAAGATGAGAATATCTTTGAAAAACCAAATTCTTGTTTATAAGCTCAAATGGTAGAGCGGTAAGCATTATGGGTGTGGGTTTGAATATAATCCCGCATAGGTAAACTGTTTTTCAAATTTGTATCACACTTGGTTGAAATGCAATGCATTCTCATGTTTTCTCATCACATACAGTCAATTAGTAGTCATTATTCACTAATCAAAAAATTAAGAATTAAAATTTGAATAAAATCAAACCGACAAATCACAACGCATATATCAACCATCACATTGCATTGGAAAAAATGGGATATTAAAAAGCATCCCATAAAAAGATGATAATACAAAATTATTTTATCAAATGAGTAACAAAAAAAATTGAACAAAAGAAATAAGATGTCAAAAAAATAAAGTAAATAAAGTTTGACTCTATAAATAATAAATATGTCATTTAAATTAGAACGGAGAAAGTATTCAATATTGGTATCGTTTGGTAGATCTCTAACAACAAATTATTTGTCAAAGACGGACTTGGGTACAAAAAGTTATGTGTAAATAAGCATTATAGTAGAATAAGAAAATGATATCAATGTTTTTATGTAATAAAATAGAAAGTGCAAAGTATGGGGGATTTTTATAGCGTTTCTCTAATGTACTTTTTGTTTTCCGTGTATACCCTTATTAACTACTACCACCCTATTTTAAAGGAATCTAATTAATACTTAACATTTTAATTAGTCGCCAACCATTAAACATGATGTAAAATCTTGGCCATCCAATTCATCTCATCTAACGGATCATTATCGTTCTTATTTCTTTCACCAAGCACCATTCTTACTGGAACCGGCCCCTATATATATATATATATTGGTTCTGGTGAGAATGCGATCTTAAGAGAGAAATGAGAATGAATCTGGTGCTTTAGATTGTGCGATCTAAGGGTCAGGATTACATCAAAATTAAATGCAACAAAATGGTTTGAAAATGCATCACGTCGAAATGCATCATAATCCTTTGAAAATGCACTATCTCAAAATCTGAGCGCAGGATGCAATATGAGCCGCACGATGCATCAGATCCAACGGCTAGATTTCATTCTCATTTCTCTCCACAAGGTGCATTCTTACAGGAACCGGCCCCTATATATATATATATATATATATATATATATATATATATATATATATATATATATATATATATATATATATATATATATATATATATATATATATATATATATATATATATATATATAGACCTCGCAAAACAGAACCGGAACCGATTACCCGAACCGAAATATCCGAAACCGAAACCGGAATGATCCGATCTATAACCGAAAACCCGAAATGATCCGAACCGAACCGAAACCGAACTAAATAATTCATATCCGATTTAAATCTGAAACCGATTAGATCCGAAACCAATAATATCCGAATCGATTAAACCCGAAACCGATTAGATCCGGACCCGATAATACCCGAAACCGATAAAATCCGAAACCGATTAGATCTGAAACCGATAATATCCGAACTCGATTAGAACTAAAATCGATAAATTCAGAACTATGTTTATCTTTCAATAAGCATATTATATTTTTAAATTTTTACTTTTATTTTACCATTTGAACTAGTTACATTACTTGCTCATTCCCTCATAAAATGAATTATCTTCTTGAAAAAAAGTACAAATTTTTATGCCTTAAATTTATTATATGTAGAAATTAAAGATAAGTTATACATATAAATGATAACGCACAAACAAATAAAATTTCCGTAATTTTTAAATAGTGAAGTGTGATATTCTTTTTGGGACGAAAGGAATATATATATGGTGAATTGTATGGAATAATTAGATTTTATCCTAATTTCATCTCATTACAATAAATTTTATTGGTTTGAGAGTTAATTTGATTAGTTTCAAACCAATTCACTCAATATTAGTCAATAAAATTAAATGTTAGTGTTAGCATTTTGAAAAAACTCTCTAGCGGCAGCCTTTACTGTTATCATTTTCAAATTTGATCTACACCATTACATTTAGGTGTAAAATTAATTATATTTGACTATATTAAATTTAATTTTCTCTATTTTCAACCAAATATACTCAACAATTTACAAATTTTGCACTCAATTGAATAAAATTCACTTAATTTCACCCAATTTTACTCAATTTTTACCAAATTATATTCAAATGGAACATAAGACTATTTGAATTTATCTTTTATCCTTTCATTTATATACATAAGTATATTAGTAGATGTGAGAAAATTTTTATATTTCAAAACTAAATTTTAAAATCAATTTAATTTATAATTTAAATATAGTATTAATTTATATATACAAAAGTATGAAACATCAGGTTGAAACATTTTATACTGATTTTAGTCAAAAGGGGAAAATTAGAAAATAGTATATATCCAAAATATATTTGATCCGAAACCGAAATATATCCGAACCGAACTAGACCCGAAACCGAAATATATCCGACTCAAATTGTATCCGAACCGAAATCTATCCGAACCGATTTATAACTGAACCGTATCTGAACCGAACCGAAAAATGTATAGAACCGAAATCAAATCCGAACCGAAATTTAACCGATCCGAACCGAACCGAACCGATTATAACATATAACCGAAAGATATCCGAACCGAAAAAATCCAACCCGAAACCGATCCGGTTGATCCGATTGCCACCTATATATATATATATATATATATATACATATATATATATATATATATATATATATATATATATAAAATAAAATCTAGCCGTTGGATCTGATGCATCGTGCGGCTCAGATTGCATCATGCGCTCAGATTTTGAGATAATGCATTTTCAAAGGATTTTGGTGCATTTCAGCGTGATGGATTTTCAAACCATTTTGGTGCATCTAATTTTGATCTAATCCTGACCCTTAGATTTCACAATCTAAAGTACTAGATTCATTCTTAGGAGTAAAGTGCAAAGCAATTTAAGAGGAAGTATATATTTGAAAGAGCTCCGCAATACTACAAAACCATTTTTTTTGTGTATTATAAACAATTCAATTTTCTGCTGCTAAACTGTAGAAACTAAAATAAATGAGCAAAAAACAATGGCAAATGACCTACAAAACATGGGGAATGCTACAATAACAAAAATGATACTTCATTCATCTCAATTTAAGCTACATGTTTACGATTTATATAGTTAAATTTTAATCACTTCATGCATTTTCGTTACTCATTTGATAAAAGAATAATCATGTCACCTCTTATTTTGTATTCTCTCCTTTCCAAATTAAGTTTCATATTTACTATCCACAAGGTCA
Source organism: Cuscuta campestris (assembly GCA_900332095.2). Lineage (NCBI taxonomy): Eukaryota > Viridiplantae > Streptophyta > Magnoliopsida > Solanales > Convolvulaceae > Cuscuta > Cuscuta campestris. The sequence goes on along the minus strand of OOIL02001568.1, from coordinate 154,715 downwards.
AATTTCAATAACTTTCTTTTCCTATTTTAGTTAGCCATTTAATAAAATAATATAGTTTTTCCATTACTAGTTTTGTAGATTTATTGATGTAGTTTTTGAATATGTAATTTTTATTTTTTAAATATACACTATTTTTCATATAAATAATTTAAAAATAATTTCACTCAAATATCATAAACCGAAATATGCAATTTAAATCGTAACGGAGGGAGTATAATTTTTTATGTAGTTTTTAAATATATAAATTTTATTATTTAATTCTACCCCAATTCTCATATAATTTTTTTTAAAAATAACTTCAAACAAACACCGTAAACAACAACACACAACTTAAAATGGGCAGAAGAAGTATGAAGATTGACATCACCCATGTCTCACAAACAATAATTTCTCAACAATAATGTCAACTTTAGTGTTATGGTAGTAGCATTATTCACTTAGCATTACCCATAAGTCATGCACAGCCCACAATGAAAAAGGCTAGAGTGTCCCCAAATATGGTATCCAAGTTTTACAACCAATTTTGTAATGCATTGAGAATTGTTCACGTTGAGACTCAACAATGCTATTGTGGTCCTAAGGTCTACTGGTAAAATGTGGACCTTCTGACATAATATTCATCGACTCATAATTGAATTTCTTACTTTTTCAGAGTCCAATAGACCAATACATATAATCATTTTATGTATTAAGGTTCATGAAATGAATATTGATCTAAAAACCACACAAAAAAATGCCTAACACCAAATCCCTAGTTTCACTAGCCATTGCAAGAATCGCGGGGCATTCAACGAAACCCCAATCGATGTAACATGAAAAAAAGACAAAATTCACTTTTTTTTTGTTTCTATCAACTATGGAATTTATCTGCAGCCCTAATCCAAAACCAAAACAAGATCACAAGAAATGGTGTTTGATGATGTTTTGTGCACCGACTCGACTACCCAAAAAAAAAACTACCTGTTGTGTCGCGACTTTGCCAAAGTTTTCACCATACCCTTTGCAATTTTAGTAAACCAGAACAGATTCATCATTGTCAACACAGGAGGCACTGTGAGCAAGGTGCAGAAGCCCATCGGATACACTTTCTTGACCTATGCACACAATAACAAACCATGTAAGGCCACTGGGTTCTTTTTATAATTAAAAAAAAGCAGTGATCCGCGACTAACCTGATCAAAATGGATGAACATGTGGTAGAAAAAGTAGATGAACAAAAGTATCCTTGCCACCTGAAAGCATTGGAAGTCATTACTAGAAAGATAAGTCAATTCAAGAATGACGAACGAAGGATTGAAATGAGAGCAGGAGATTTAGATGGAAACAATTACACGGGTGTCACGGATTTTGTTGTTTATCAAGTCAACTATGCACTAGATTAATGATTTTAACATAAATGGTTTGCTGATTTTTATTATAATCAAACCAAAATTGACCATAACATAAATGACCATAGGTGGTTCGGTTTGTGGTTTAAGGTATAGACATTGAAAACCAACAAAACCATATGAAACCGACAAAACCCGGTTAGAATTGCATTAGATGAGAGAAATCTTGTGAGCCACATGTTCAAGACTAAAAAAAGAAAGAAAGTGATTAGTGTTTTTTGGGACTTCCAGAAAAAGAGTGGGTAAAGTTTTTTTTATATCAAGGAAGTAGTTGTTAATTGTTATTGTCATGTCTCATTGGAAAATTGGTATTTTATAATCAATATGCACATTATGGAAAACAAATCCAAAATAACTGCACAATACAAGATTAAAGCTTTAAGCGAACTAGTTATGTATCTAAGATTCTAAGGCACTAGCCTTGCTAAAAGAAAGTAATTTAAAGCAACTCGGACTTACCAACCATCCGAAAAACAAAGCCACTCCATTGAAAAGGTAAAGTCTGGAGTTCTTTAGACTAGCATTGTCTAGGTACCTGCTCGTACAGACAAATGTCAAATTGGAAAACGGGGATAGGAATGAAGAAGGGACTTTGTAATCTAAACTTACCATCTCAAATTAACAAATGGAGTAGTGATCTCAGAAAACAGAACCATCAATATGTATATCAGTCCTTGCCCACTTACAAGGCTTTGAACAATTGATAACAATGAGAGCCCATGGTGTAAGATCTAGAAAGAAAACCAAACAAGAAAACCAATTATATGTCTTATTCCAAATCTACAAACTAGAATTCTTATTTCAAAGGATTGGGATTTCAAACATATTTGGGCAATTAATTTTTATTAAAAAGGATAATTAAGAACAAAGGTCCACCATCATAATCAGTAAGTATCAAAAATTCAACAATAAACATCACTCCACACAAAATAAAAGAGAGGGTGCTTATATATGTACACTTACATACTCAAATCCACCTAAAGCCGGGAAGTAATAACAAATCATTGCCAAGTCAGCCAGAAAATAACCAGTAGAAACCTGTCATCAAATATATAGCAAAGTCAAGTAAGAACTAGGTCGCATCAAACACCATCAATTGCATAAAAATCATTTCTACAATGACCCGGATCAACTCTGAATTTAAATGTGTATGAAAATTGTTTGTTTTCTTAGGCTCAATAAATAGAGGAGACAATGCACAACCCCTAGTATGGTGTCCGAGAAAGACGATGTCCTGTTGATAACTGATTCTGCTTGAGAGCCATCATAAAAGAGATCCGATCCGACTAAGAGATATAGAGATGCAGCAGCAACAACCACAGCATGAAAGGTAGAAAACCCACTGCAGATGAAAAAACATCCAACTAATTTGATGGTAAAACAATTTACATACATAGTATTAACTTTAACTTTAAAAATAATTTGGTAAGAGCACAAATCAACATTACCGGTTTTTCCATTCAACTCGAGTTTTGTCATCAAGTCTGGTGTATCCCTTGTACAAGAAAGGGCTTATTGCTCCTGTTAAGTCATACACCTTCAAAAAAAGACAGGTATTGGTATTTTTTTTCACATAATCCAAGAAAATTGATAAAAAATCTCATCTTTTTTTCCCAAAATTCCATCTTTCAACCGTGGGAAGAAGAAAACATGGATTTCCCATTCAGCAGTTAAACAAGAAAATGTGAAATTAAGAAAGAAAATGATAAAAAGGGGACTTACTATCTTGCACATGATGATGCCAGCAGACACAGAGAGCAGCCAGTGGAATTCTTTACCCACTAGCGACATTCTGCTCTCTAAATAATCAGAACCAGAACCGAAACAACCAAGAGAACTTAACAAGAAACTTTTCTGCAATTACTGGGAATCTATTATTGGTCTCGAATGAGAGGAACCAAGAACAGGAAAGGAGACCGAATCCCACAAGAAAAGAATTATCTTGCTCGATAAGAAATAGGCAAAATGAAGAGAGTCAAAGAGAGGTGTCTCGAAAAAGGAAAAAAAAAGGTCAAAGAGAGGGAATTAATGGCCGGGTAATTCTTAAATCAAGAAATAAATCATACAGGAGAATTTCAAGAACAGCTGACGGTGCCGCAGAAGATCCGTTCGGGGGATTGACCGTCCATGGTGACGTTTGTCCAAAAAGTCTTTTACTCCATAAATCGATTCCATTATTCCAAGAAGCGTTTACGGTTTCTTTGAATGAGGTGAGAAAATTAGAGAAAATAAAATAGGATGAAAGAAAATGATGAGAAATTGAAAAAAAAATAATGTTTGAATCGGTATAAAATGATAAGAAAATGATGAGTAAGAAAAGTAAAAGAAAAAAATAAAAGAAAAAAGATTTTTTGATAAAAGTTTTGGCATGGATCTCACACAATTTTTTCTTTGAGTTATGTGTTTTTTTTAAAATTAGTCTCTAAAATTAACTAATTTTCGAGATGGTACTCGTTAATAAAGAATAATGCCTAGTTTAGTTTCCCGACTAACGACCGTTAAAACGGTATTCAAACGACGTTAAACTTTATACTACGAGTACTTTCCAAAAATAGTACTCGATCTCTATCTCGGTGTTTTCTCAAATTAGTCCATGCTCGAAATAAAAATTTATTAATTATGATAAAATATTTTAAATTTTATAGATGACAATTTATAATAATAAAAAACTGAAAATATAGTTTTATACATTTTAAATTAAGCATTTTAGATTATTTACAATATTTAAAAAAATATCATGTACATAAAATATTTAATAAACGTTAAATAAATCACTGTAAATAAAAGTAAAACATAAATAAATAACCAAGATATGAGCTCTTTCTCTATATTTTACTGCTATTTATGGTTATTTTTTAACATTTATTAAACATTATTTTATTTACATGAAATTCTTCTAAATAAGTGTAAATAATCTAAAAAGTTTACTTTCAAATTTATAAAATTATATTTATACTCGTAGTTTTTAGTGTTATATTGTCATCCTAAAAATATTAAAATAATTTTTCACAATTAATATATTTTTTATTTTGAAAATGGACTAATTTGAGAAAATAGTGAGTTAGAGAGTACCATTTTGGAAAATTAGTATAAAGTTTAACGTCGTTTTAACATCGTTTTAACGACCGTTAGTCGGGGGACTGAACTGCGCATTATTCTTAATTAACGAGTACCATATCAGAAATTAGTTAATATTGGGGAGTAATTTGGGAAAACTCGTAGTTATTGAGGACTATTTTGAGAATTTCTTGTTTTCTTTTCTTGCCTTTTTCTTTCTTATTCAAACATGAAAAATTGAATTAGAATACGGAGTATGTGTTTTCTTATCTTCTTTTTTCTTTCCCAGCATTTTCTCACCAACTAAATAATGATTTAATTTACTCTGTGAATCAATTTAAGATATTCTTGGATCCCGATCTTTTTCACAATAAAACATCCGAGTGGTTCATATGACATTAGTCACCAATGTCATAAAATATCCCGAGGCTCTTACCATGCTGCCTTTGAAAATTTGATGGTTTTTATCCTCCCTAATCCACCCTAAACACCTCTGCCCCTCCCTCCACTCCCAACCCCCACCCGCTCTCTCCATTCGTTAATTGGCTACAGTAATCGTTGTAGTCATTCGACAAAGAGAGGCGGCATAGGGTTCAAGAAAGATTAGGAGATAAAAGTCATCAATTTCTTAAATGGGGCACCATATGAGCTCGGGGTCATCCTATGACATATGTAATTAATTGTTGGGAAATGAGGCTTGGATAACGCAGAGAAAAACAAAAATTTAGGGTCCAAAACTCGACTCTACCCAAGAACAACTTACGTAAATTACTAGCTAAGTAAGAAAGTTACCTGAGCGATGAAAATGAAGAATAGAGAAATGGTCAGGGACGATTTTGAGGATATGAACGTAGCGCCAAACGTATGAAGCCTCCAACATATTCACGCGAACTTGCTCCGGAGTCTTAGATTAAACTTGTGCTAGCAAGTTTAATATAGGATAGTAAAACTATAATATTACGGAGTACTATTTTGGGGAGTAATGAATATATAGTAAAAATATTTATCTTATAATTATTTTTTTTAATAATATTTTGTGTATATTTCTAACACTTTAGAAAAATGATTTTGAACACAAAATAATATTTTCTCATTTTATAATACATTACTTTATAAGATTTCTAGATAATTATTTAGGGACAAAACAAAATAGGATTAATGTAATGTCTCCAACCAACACAACAAAACAAATATCCTTTACTAACCAAATATTTGATTATATCAACCAAATATATTATTAGGTGGAATATCAAAATGTGTCTTGCATTTTAATTTTCTTCCTTAAAAAATCGAAAACCCATTTAAAATTGTACATCATATTTTATTTTGACATTAATAATTATCATATAATTAAAATGATGAAAATAAAATTATATATATATATATATATATAATTTGTTTTGTCAAAATATAATTATCATATAATTAAAATGACACAAATAAAATATAATTTTAAAATACATATGTATTTTTCAAAATACAATTATGTATATGTAAAATTATCACAACTACATATTTAATATTACTCCCACTAGTGTAGTATACTATTCCCAAGTCCTAAGTGTGTGACCCTTTAGGTATCCATAACACTGGTAATGATATTAACATAAATTAATACCATAGATAATAAGCGGTATCTAGCAATACATTATTACCCCCCAGATTATGAAAAAGATGTTCATCTCATCAATACCTTCTACGACACAAGATGTTCTATAATCATTATCCTTCTGTCCTAAATGTCACGACCCAACACAAGACATGAGATGTGTACCCTTTTATAATTGAATCACTTGTTACTAAATCTCAAGTAAACTGGCAGGGATCAAATGTTTATCAATCTTTGGATAGTGACATATCTGGGCATGGCCATGCACTTTCCCAAGTCATACTATTCAGTGGGCCCATTGACATTATACTTCTATACAGTAGAAGGGACAGATCATATATCTATTATTCACATCTTTAAATATGCTTAGCGGCATACCCAACGCATAACGGTACGTCTACCAGTATTTCACATAGCATTAGTTATGAATCAAAGTATACGGCCCCACATACCAGAGAATGTAATAACTTCAAGTTTGATGATAGTTATAGCAAGGTCGAATTGAGAATACTGATAAACACATTATTATAGATTCATGTAGATTCATCTCGTACGTACCAGTCTTGATACCTTACGACGTCCGTATTATCATAAAATGCGACTAGGGATATTCTAGACATAGCCTTCAATTCATCAAGAAGTAACGATCTCATAATCAGAACATCATAGTTCTCATCTATGTCACTGAAGCGCTATCGTATATGGGCTGAAGCTATGTTATGTTAGACGAGATATAAAACATACTTCAAGGTCTTTCATTCATGATAAAGTGTACAGTAACATAGGTATTTGATTGCCGCTAGGGCACCTAAATACAACATTAATGTTACATGAACCGGGCGATATCAAAAAATAGCCAAGGACCTTGTGGTCCACTGGTACCATTGTGGTTCTCTTAAATGGGAGGTCACGTGTTTCATTCCTAGGGTACGATAACTCTCTGAGCTTCAATAGATACTCCGTATACGATTATCAACTACTTCGTATAGAAGGTCTAAATAAAAAGGTTAACTATGGCTTCATTGTAAATTTCATAAATGGAATGTCACATGTTCGATCCACAATTGAGACATTGCCTCAGCCATTTTTAAGGATGGGATGGGAGAGTAGGAAGCAGGGAAGCGTCATTTGACTAACATATCATGTATTATTTTGAAGAAAGGAGGCAAATCTATCACCTTGAGGAAAAACGAAACACGACCTGTACCATATGAGGTTTAGAGCTAGCTGCACAAAACAAAGAGAATCAAGGGGGTGAATGGAGAAGACGGGAGATGTGAAAGAATAAATTGAGTAAATGTTGAATTGGATAGGCAGGATAGCTTCACCACGAAGTAAATTAGGGAGGGTAGAATAGTCTTTTTCTTATATTTTTCTTACTTAATAAGGAAAGTGGATAAATATTGTGGGACAACCAAAAAAGAATACTGGACAAATATTGGAGACAAAGGGAGTAATTAAAACATGTTTAAAAATGTAAAAAGTGATAAAAATAATGACTTGTCACTGTAAAATATGTCACTCCACTCACTTGCCACTCTGTGACTAGAATATTTTTATTGGTTGAAATGTGTCATATCACAGTGTGGACTTCCATTTACTTACTTATCATTGCTCATGCTCTAATACGGAGTATTAAGAAGTTATGGGCCAGGCCGCCTAGTGGCCCGTTTGAATCACTTTAATGGGCGGGTTTATGCATGATGTTTCATCCAAATTTTAAGGGCGAGCTTGGCCCGCTCACATATATGAGCAAAAATTTTACTTCAAGCCCGACCCATGTCTGACTTAGATTCGTATTTGTGAAGGTCTACTCGTGCTGACTTATATTTTAGGGTCGGTTTGATGAGTTTTGGAGATAAGATATGATATAGATTATGAAATTTAGGAAAAACGATATGAGTTTTAAAATCTAAAATGAATGTATTTAAAGATATTTAAAGTTATGATTTAATTAGTGATTGACGAGAAACGCTAGCAACATGGGTGATCGACGATGATAGCGATAGCCGGTGACGGAGATGGTGAATAAATTAGGAGATATCAAATCCTTACATTGATCTCTCAAATTTAAGAGATATCAAAACTCTTTATTATATAGAAATATCAAATTTGATTTTTTCTATGCATCACCAAATACAAACAAAAAAGAAAGAAAAACTGAAGAGTGTGTTCGGGTCGGGGCGAGGTGGGGAGTTTACCGGGGTTAGGGGGTAGGAACCGTCAATTTTACGAACGGGGCACCGAAGCACCACTGGGCCATCTCATGACAATTCTAATGTCATGGGAAACCCACCCCAGAAAGGGGACGATTCCCATGACATCGCCTGACAATGTCATGGGATGGCCCGGGGTGCTCCAGTGCCCCGTTTGTAAAATTATCGGTTCTTACCCTTCCAAACCCCATCACCCCTTCAATTGCACCCCACAAGTTGATTTTGATTTTGACTTTGGTGTCAAAATTTGACCCCAAATTCAAAATCAACTTATGAGGTGCAATTGAAGGGGATGTGAGAGTGTGTTCGGATCGGTGTGGGGGATTTACCGGGGGGTTAGGGGTAGGAACTGTCAATTTTACAGATGATGCACCAGAGCGTCCCTAGGTCATGCATAACATGAGATTCCAATGTCATGGGAACCCCACCTTATCAGATGGGGACGGTTCCCATGACATTACCCGGCAATGTCATGGGATGACCCGGGGGTAGAGCTGGCAAAACGGTCAGTCAGGTAGGGTTCGGGTTCGGTCACTTCAAGTTCGGGTTATTTCGGGTTCGGGTCAATTCGGGTTCGGGTTGAGAACTGAATGTTCATGACCCAGTGTCATCGGGTTCGGGTCGACCCAACGGGTTATGACTTATGACTTTAGTTTTTTAAATTTTTAAATTCACATTTACACTTACATTTTCTATTAAATAAATTTAAAATATCAAAAAAATGTATTAAATCCATAAAATTATTTTATTTTAAACTTTGAAGTAATTTTTAGATATACAAACCAATACAAGGAATTTAAAAATGCTTAAGTTTTGAAAAAAAAAAGATAATTATGAAATATCATTAAAATTTTGTCTGAAAATATAAATCTATACACTAAAAATGAGTAGTAAAGTGTATGATTTTAAAAAATTCTTACTTTAGCAGGTCGGTCAGGTCGGGTTTGGGTTCAGTCGGGTTTGACCCATTTTTAGCGGGTCATTTCGGGTTCGGTCAACTTCGAGTTCGGTCATCAAAACCTTTGTTCAAAACCCAGTATTTTCAGGTCGGGTTTCGGGTCAAAAACAGGTCGGGTCATTTTTTGCCAGGTCTACCCGGGGCGCTCTGATGCTTCGTTCGTAAAATTGACGGTTCCTACCCATCCTACCCCCGTTAAACTCCACACCGCCCTGACCCCAACACACCCCACACCCTTCAATTGCACACACAAGTTGATTTTGATTTAAAGTCAAAATTTGATTTCAAAGTCAAAATGGGGTGTAATTGAAGGAGGTGGAAGATGTGTTTGGGTCACAGCAAGACAGAGGGAGTTAGGACTCACCATCTCATAACATGAGAATGATGATCCCATGAGATTCCAATATAGAAACCATATCTTGACTCACCAAATTTCACTGAAGGAGCTCTCGCAAGGTGATCTGCGGACCTTCTGGATCAGCTTCCTGAACGCGGTCGTCCCTAAAATTTTCCATGGCGAATCAAGGAGCCAAGAAGCGCAAAGAAGAGAACACTCGGCACATGAGGACCCTCCATCGCCTAATCCTCATCTGCAATGTATCGACACCATTTCTCATTCTACAGTTGATTGCGGAAAATAGGATTTAGGTTTTGTTTATTTTTCTGGAAACAAAATTAATGAATTAGTATTATACGTATATAGGTTGTCTATCTCTTGGTGAGGTTTGGGATTTTCTACTCCAGTTTGTCGTGGATGCATTGGGTAGGGCTGGTATTCACTTTGGCCGCCTACTATTTGCCTTACCAACAGTTGGCTTCCATGGCTAAGCCCAGTTATGGTGATGATGGGGACCTCATTGATGGTGGATATGATATGAGTACTGGTGGAGTTTGCGGGTAATTTCTTGTTTTTCTTTTAACTTTGTTGATTTCATTCGGAAATTCATCTATCGTCTTAAAGTTTTCAGCAGCATTTATTCAGCTAGATATTGTGATGAATTCTAGTTTTTTTGGGGTGTTATATTTACATGTATGGAGTAATAATAAGAGGAGTTCCGTACATCTGCTCGAATACTCATTTTCAATTACCAAAATATTTATTTATTTTAGCATTTATTCAAAAATGGACATTATGCTCATTTGAGAACTGCATAATGCTCATTGCTTTTATGCAGAATGTATATCTACGATTAGCACAATAGTCATTTCAAGTAAAATAAAGATGAATGTACGACTAAAATAAAGAAATATCTGAATTGAGTATTCATTTACTCTTGAATGAGTATTTGCCGCCGAGAAATACGGTTCAACCGGTTGTACGGTATATATAATGCCTAAGAGAAGCGGATCTTGGTATTAGTTTCAAGAAAAGCAATCACAGAGTTATTTTGGGCAGGCTGTTGATGGGGTTGGAGTCCAATTTTATATGTTTTGCCTTTACAGATATATGTTACTAGCCCTGTTCTATTTTGGAGAGCGTTCTCATTTAATTTCAAATGTGGTGTGATTCTGTTTATCAAAACCATTATGTATCGTAGTTGTCTTGTTGCTGCAAAAGAAACTTGTTATAATTTCATTTTGTGTGTGCAAAAATAATACTGGCATGAGAGTTATCTCAGCGGCTTGGCTCTTAAAGAACAAAATAAATGAAAAAAAATTACTTGGTATTTCATAATCAAGTCGTGCAAGATCCTTTCAAACATAAATGTTTGAAATATGCGTTTGGTTTTTTTATGCCATTTTAATGGAATTATCTTACCTTTGGTTTATCCCTGCAGGTATTTACATGATGTAATCTATATCACATGCTTTGTCCAACTAACATCGATCTTGTCGGACAAGTTTTGGTACACATACCTAGTGGTATGATTCAAAGTTTATTTTTCCTTTTCGTAACAAACTTTAGCTTCATTACAATCTCATTCTTAATTAAGTCTGTAGTTAGTAAAGCTTTAGTTTCTACTGTTTATCACACATATCTGTTCAACTAGGAGAGACTTGCCAGCATTTGGAAATTGAAAGTTTTCCACCTGCCAGCAATGTATATTTTCTTAATTTTTTAATGAATGCAAGTACAAAGTTAATTGGAATCGACAGCTGGCCTATGGAACTGAAAAAACACAATAATAAGCTGTAGCAACATCTCACCGCTTAGTAAATTACACAATAATCACTCTGATACCAAGTTGATGCAGTGGAATATCACACTGAAAAATTATCACTGCTTAGTTAAATTACACCTATGGTCCCATTACTCCCATAAATAGGAATTGGAAAACAAAAGTCTAAAAAATACCACCAGTTCCTCCAATTAGAGAAGTTGATTTACTCAGAGAGTAGGACATGCAGAAGCGTCATTTGACTAATGTATCATGTGCCAAAGCCGTTATCGATATGAATATGTTGAGGAAACGACCAGAGACATTCCTCTAAAGTCAGGAAGCGGCCATTGCTGTCAGGATGTGATGAAGCATCTAGGAAAAGGCCTCGAAGATGTTTCCAAAGCCAGCTAAGTTTGTGGGTTAATTTCTTTGTTTCAAATTGGCAACTTTGATTGATTTAATAGTGGTGACCGATTAGGGTTAGATGACTTCAATTGATATAATATGCTCTTCGTCCACACAACTACATAATCACGTCTCCCTCTCTCATCATAATATTTTCTTTTTTCAACATTCCAAGCGACATTATTAGGCTGTAGTAATCATCAAGCGACAAAATCTGGCTGCTCTTTGTCAACTCCATCCCTCCAATGGATTTGTCGTATTCATCTACACCTCTACTTAATCATTGATATCTTCAATCTTTCTCTCTTTTATAAGTTTTATTTGTTTTTGTTCACTTTTTCATGGCTTCTATTCGTACTGCTACTTCTTTGAGTAGTAGTAAGTAGAAACATGTCTTCTTCTCTCTCAAGTGATAAAGCTCTTAAATGAGATTATATGACCAAGATTAGTAAAACAACTAACATTGGCAGAGTTATAATCAAGTGACGAAATCTGGCTGCTCTTCGTTGACTCCATCCCTCCAGTGGATTTGTTGTATTCAACTACACCTCTACTCAGTCGTTGATATCTTCAATCTTTCTCTCTTTTACTTGTTTTTGTTGACTTTTTCATGGCTTCTTTTGGTAGTACTTTGAGTAGTAGTAGTAGCATGTCTTCTTCTCTTTCAAGTGATAAAGGTCCACTTTGGAATATGACCAAGATTAGTAAAATAACCAACACTTGCGGAACATGGAATTTTTTCTGCAATATATGTCTAGAAACTCAATTGGGGAGTTCTCATTTGATTCAAATTACTAACCAAGGTGTTTTGATTTGTAAAAAAATGACCAAATCGAGAAGCTTGAGAGTTGAGATACAATGATTGGAGGAAGAATTTGAAAGGAATAAGAAAAACTTTGGACTTAAGGATGTTCATTTGCCTTGTGGTTCATCTAGGGTAGAGTTTGTTTTTAAGTCTAGAAAAGAAAAGTGAATCCCCTTTAGAAAAAGCTACTAATCTTGTCGCAAGTCGCAAGAGCTCAATTAGATCAAAATATAAGAAGGGTATTTCACCGATGGGTTGCCCTTTAATTTTGCAAAAAATCTATACCTTGTAAGACTATTTATTTTGCTGCAAATCATAGTTTTAAGAATCACATAATGTATCAAGAAACAAGAACCACAATGAAGTCATTGATTTACCAACTGAAACCAAATGTTGGGAGGCTACTTCCTACTTCAACCACATATGGCCGAGAGCGAGGTGACAATCTGCGTTGCACCGGTGCAAGGGCAGGTATAGGTAACACTTTTCAAAAAATGAAGATATGGGTACAACAAAAAAACAACACACACACACAAACACACCAAGAGTGGCAATCTCTCTAAGATCAAAAGTCTTTTTTATAAAAAAATGTACGAATTTTTTGGTGCCTGTTGGGCAATGAGCAATACACCACTCCATTGTTGGCACATGCTTTGAATCCCACATAGTTTCCATTATCTATTTTTTTTGAATTACATAATACAGAGTATAATTTTTGTATATTTCTTAGCTCTTTAGTGTCTTTTGTAAAGATTTTACACAAAGGTACAACTTGATTGAGATTCTGCTAGAGATCCTCTTCATAAAGATGATTAATTTTCTCAAGAAAGAATGAGAAGTTATTGATGAACTGTTTGAAATGATAATACTTTCTTCGTCCCATATCTTCATGTTTCGAACAAAAATTCCAACTCTTTTAAAAGGATTTAACTTACAAATTGGTACAGGAATAAAAAGTACAAATTACACCGTTAAAACTATATCAAAAGTTCTACAAAACAAGAGATGACAAAAATATTTTTTATCAAATGATCAATGAAAACATGTAAACAAACATAAATTATCGAGAGGCCATAATAGGAAGAAAGATATGAGACGGAAGGAGTAATTAGTTTCGAGTATTAGATGAGTATGTTGCATTTCCCTGAATAAGGTCTTTTGGATATTTAACTTCTGTTTTTTAGTGGGAAACATCAGATCTTAAGGGTTGACAACTTGGCAGGAGATTTTTTTCACAAATCCCTTTGCTCCAATCTTTGTCTTTTAGTGTGCTCTGACAATTCATTTGTTCTTTGATTTGTACTTAGTAGCTTTCGATGTTTTGTTATATGAATATTAAACTGTGGTTTATCTATGGGAATATTTGTATTCTGGTTCTTAATAAAAACTACACAATTCAAACACATTGTTGTTTCTTTGCCTCATCGTACCCGTATCGTCATTTTTTGAAAATTGTTGTTTCTTATCCTCATACTCGTTTAGGTTTCCATTACGGTGCCGTTGCTACTTATTTGGGGATGACAAATGAACAAAAGAAGAAAATCCAGTATAAGCCACACACAATTACTTTATAGCTTAATACCACAACGGTAATAACCACCCAATATAATCTCAACAAAGTGTAAGCAACCCAAAACTGTATTCGTTAGACCCTTAGTGCATTGTTGCATTTACAACCCAAAACTTCATAGAAAGCAAAGCAAAAGGAGTTTGATATGCCGTTTTAGTGTTGTCCATTATTTAGGGAAACCTCAAACATTGTCAACAATAACTCTTTTAGCTTCATTGGCAACAGATGCTAAATATAACATAGATGATACATGATCAACCAGTGCAACTTCTCTTCTCCCACTCTCTCTGGATGAACTTGAGTTCCAGGGTTGGCGTTGGCTACTGCAGGAGTAAGTCTGGAAGGCGATGTTTTCTGTTCATTACGAAATCTTTTGCCTGATACTGTAAAACCACTTATTACAGCTGGTTAAAACTATGGCTACCCCAGCTTGACCACCACACCTGCCACCTAGGTACTAGGTAGGTACAAAGTTGTGTTCTTTCACGTTCAACATTCTTTTCTGGTTTATGCCATTGTAAGTGTGAGACTTCCGAGGCTCACGATCAATATTATAGCCCTTTCATTTGATCATATCCTAAATGTTCTAGGGAAATTTGCATTTATATTTCTGCTTTATGCAATTATGGTTTCAAAAGCATTCTGGGAGTAATGATTGGTGTGTGTATTCGACATGACCCTAGGCTCCTTGTTATAGTATGAGTGAGGGTATACCCGCCTATTTGAAGCTTTAGTTGGGTTTTTTATGTTTATGCTTTCCAGATACCCGGATTCGCAGTATACAAATCATCTGGATTCCTGAAGGGGCTTCTGTCAAATGGTTCTGAGGTACATTTCTATCAAAGCCTGTATTTTGTCTTCTTGGGCAACACGGTGTATCTTTTTATATGCTCACGGTTCTATGGGGTGTGGCTTATGGTTTTGTAGAACGCCGAAGAAGACGAAAAGACTAGAAAAAAGAGAGAGAAAATGGAAAAGAAGGGTTCAAGAACGAAATTCGTCAAGACGAAAGGTCGATGATGCCCTAATTCATTAGAGACCAGCAAGTTCTGTCTCTGTAGTAGCATGCTATATGATTCTAGGAAAAATGCAGTAATCTTGTTATTGACACTAGATTTGTATCCCTGTGTTGCACTCTCAGAAAATTTTATTTACAATAATTATGTATTCCGTAATATTTTATGGTTATAGATTACAAATAATACAAGTACAAACTATCGTCACCGTAACATAAAATATTTATGTAACATAAAAACGATTATGTGACATATTTACAATTAATATTTCTACTTCGTACAATATTGACACATATTTCATTTTTTAAAATACAATTTTGGAACAATCTGAAAAAGAAACTAAAAAATTAGTTTAAGATGGATGGAATACCAACAAGGCAACAATAAAAGAACTACAGAGTATACATGTGATATTATCCCACATTAGTGATTAGTCTATAAATGGAACTTTATGTCTTTGCAACAAAAGAACGCCAATTTGACTCCAAAGTCAAAATCAACTTGTGGGGTGCAATTGAAGGGGGTGGGGTGTGTGTTCGGGTCGGGGCCGGGTGGGGGATTACCGGGGGGTTAGGGGGTAGGAACCGTCAAATTTACGAACGGGGCACCGGGTATCCCATGAGGCCATGACACAAGGTTCAATGTCACTTGAACCTTCCCCACAAAAGAATTATGACTTGATTAAAAAAGGACAACACCAAAATGGTGTATCTCATTTGTACACCAGGTAAACATAGACATAATGTATCTGTGGATCACAAACAAATAGGGTCTGTGTTGCTCTGGTGTACGAATGGAGTACACCATTTTGGTATATGGTGTACCCCCAGTCTTATTGTAAACAAAATTATACTCCCTACTCCGCAAAAAAATAGTGCTAAAAGAAACAAACCTTGAAAATCTAATATTAAAAGAAACAAAAATTTAGGAATTTATCAAGGTTGAGTGCACTGATAATAATTATCTATGAATTTGTACAGGCACATAGTAACAATATGTGTTTTTTTTGTGTTCAACGGCGATTTTCAAGTGAGTTTACAAACATTAATCAATTCATTGTGTCAACCAATTTCTAACACGGCTCAAAAAAAAGTGGCGACAAATAACATTTTTACTTTTTTTTATTTTTTATTTTTAGGTACTTTAATAAGTGAATCTTATATGTTACATCAACTATTTTTTATGTTCATCATGAACAAAAAAATTTGTTTAGAATTCCTATATATACTCTGCATATGGCAAGGAATTCCAGTGAGATAGAAGTGGAGAGTTATTATCTTGAAAATACTCTTACAGCGTGAATATTTCTTTTATTAGAGGATGACTGAGCGGGTGGCAAAAAGTTAAAGAAATAAAGAGAATGGAAGATTATATAATGGAAAGATGGCTATCAATTTAAAGCAAACCCGTGTATATAAGCTACGGAGTACTATTTTCAAGGAAAAGAGCGTATTGAAGTTAGTTATTTTAACATGCACACAGTCTACATGTCGTCATGGTTCGAGACTTATAGTTAGTTGTAGAACTGATATTTCTATGAACCTTCTTTGAAAGGGTATATAGATCTATAGTTAGTTGTAAGATTAGTATTTCTATCCTTCAAAAGAAGCTTCATAAAAATATTGATCATACGACTAACTATAAATCTGTATATCATTCAAAAAAAGCTTGTAAAATATCAATTCTACAACAAACTATAAATTTCGGATTAGGATGACGTGTTGCCTGTGTGTATGCTAAAGTAGTTAACTTTAATACTTCCCTTTTTCTTTTAAGTAGTAGTTTCTATACACATGTTTGCTCTAAATTGATAACCATCTTTCCATTATAAAGTCTTTCATTCTCTTCATTTCTTTAGCTTTTAGCCAACCGCTCAACCCTCCTCTAATAAAAGAAATATTCATGCTGTAAGAGTATTCTCGAGATCCAATTTAAAAGCTTTGGCACATTTGTCAAGATAGAAAATTCAAAATCCCTTTTAATGATTCCACTTGCCTAGCCAATTGCCTATCCCTAAGACTAAAAAAAAAAGCAAAAACATTAACAGTTGTAGCCCATTTATCGCAGCTCAAGACCAGCTTGGTTTATATGGAACATTTTATTTGCATATATTTACTCAAATTTATTATGAAAAAGTGGCAGTGGCCCATTTCATAAAGCCCAAACTCAACCAGGAGAAGCATTCCCATATCTGGCCCATTTCATTTAGGCGGGAAGAATGTTAAAAAAATGGGAGCATCTCCCAGAGGGAAATTGAGAATGTATTTTGCTTATTTACCTTCTCAAAAAGTTAGATATACATTCCCAAAAAGTGTTTGATTTCAATGGAAGAGGGTAATGGAGAAGGTAAACTTCTCAGGCAAAGGAGTTCCAATCGGTAGCATTGGGGTTTGACGAGATCGAGCGGCAAGTTCGATTTCAATGTCGTAGTAATTAAATCAAATGTGAAAATGGAAGAGTAAATTTAAGCATCAACAAACGCAAGAAGAAAACAAATTCAAATTCTGAGATTTCCTAAATAACATTGAGGCCCCGTGCAAAAATATTACACTCCCTATTTCTAAAAAGAATTCCTATAATTGAGAAATAAAAAGTGTATATTTTTAGTTAACTTTCTAATTTTGCCATTGATGTAATAAGTAAAAGTAAGATGTGATGGATAGATTATTTATAAAAAAAAGTATGATATGATAGATAGAGTAAGAAAATGTAAAGATAAAAGTGAATTTTGAATAGAAAGTGGATGTATTTTTGGGAAAGAGAAAAAGTGAAATAGGAAGCGTTTTAAAAAATACATATAGTATAATTTTAAAATTATACTCCCTGAAAACCTTTCTCTTTTTTTTTTCATTAGTCCCAAAAAACACTTCTTCTTTATATTAAAAATTCACTTTTACCCTTTACTTTTTTATACCCTACCTATCACATCATACCTTTTTATTAATAATCTACCCATCAAATCCTACTTTTACCCATCACACCAAAGGACACTTTTGGAAATTCAATACCAAAATACACTTCCCTTAAATCTTTTTAAAATCAAAACATTTTATGTTTAAAGGGACGGAGGGAGTATTATTTATAAATTACTCCCTCCGTCCCAGAGTATTTGTTCACTTTCATTTTTACACACCATCCAATACACTTCTTTAATTCATTTTATCTTGTAATTTGTATATTAAAAAGATATAGAAATTATATATTAATAATCTTTATGTTAAGACAAATCAAACAAGATCACACATGACTATATTTAGGCTTACACATTGAAAGAATTTAATTAGTCAAAGTGCTTAGATAAACAGATCCAAAAATCAAAAGTGGACAAATATAGCGGGACGGAGGTAGTAGTATATAAACAATAAGTATAAATTATATATTTTAAAATTACATCAAAAGTTATATAAATAAATTATCAAAAAAAATTTTGTTTTATCAAGTATAGAATAATTAATAAAAACATACAAATAAACAAAAATAACGGATATTACAAAAATAGTACTCCCACCGTCTCTGAGTGTTTGTCCAATTTCATTTTTTGCACACCATCCAATGCACTTCTTTAATTCATTTTATCTTGTAATTTGTATATTAAAAAATTATAAAAATTATATATTAATAATCTATATGTTAAGACGAATCAAACAAGATCACACATGACTATTTTTAGGCTTACACGTTGAGAGAATTTGACGAGCCAAAGTGCTTAGATGAACATTTCCAAAAATCAAGAGTGTACAAACACTCAGGGACGGACCAAGTAATCCTTTTCAAATTGAGGAAGTATAAAATTTGGTTGGTTGAAGTAAGATTAGTCTTGGAGTCTTGGTCCCGAGCACTCCTTCGGCTCGCCTCCTCCTTCCGGTTGGACAACTTCACCGTTCTTTCACATCCATCCACAGGTGCTTCTTTATCTTCAGCCTTAGCTGCTTCAGTTTTGCACCTAATCAAATATTCCCAAATAAAATCTATGTCTTCTTCTAATTAGCCAGGTATGGAACTCAATAAGTTGATGTTTGCTTTAATCATCAATGAATTTTTCGAACGCCACTCCAAATCTGAAACGACTCTGTAGATCTTCTTTTAACCCTATTTATTTCCGAAGAAGTGTGTGATCTTCTTGTGCACTCTACAGATCTTATGTTTTGCTTTTCTGATACGTGTTTGCTTTGTTTCATTTTATTTTGTTTTTTAAATATTGTGATTCCAATTATTTTTCAATTACCACAGGTTAATCCGGCTGTACTAAAAAAAATTCTTTGTCAGTTTTTGTTGCCTCTCCTTTCTTTGGGTGGGGATAAGCTTTTGCATTACTCTGAACAATTACCACATACCACTGTAAATTTTATTGAAATTGAAAAATAACTGAACATTAACTAAGGGTTCTTTTTGGCTTAACGTGTTCAATTTTCTGAAACAGAAAGTTTTTTATAGCATTAGCATCTATATCAGCAAAATAAGTAAGTCAAAAGTTACCTAATTTGGGCTATTTGGGTAAGGCCTCGTTTGGGAACAGTGTTTTCAATTAGGGTTTGCGTTTTGGATTTTTTTAATGGTGCGAATAAACTTTGAATACGTTAATGCTTAATGTTGCTGTTAGATAGCATTTTGAAACTGCTAAAGTTAATGTGAAATGTTTTCGTTAAATAGCACCTTTTCAAAATGCTGAAGCTATTGCCAAACGAGCACTTATTCTAATTGTTTTGATTATTCTACTAACAAGCAGATTTGGCCAATTATGGCACCTTTTGCTAGTTCTGCTTATTCGTATTGTTCAGCTGATTATTCTACTAACAAGCAGGTTAGCCAAGTACAACTACGTAACGGTACCTGAAGCAAACTATAAAATAGTTAACCAATAAAGCTCATCATGTCGTGGTGTACTATCGAATCTGATCCTGGTATGTTTTTACTTTTTACTGACACAAACTCTGAAGTTTGTTTAAGGGTGCATTAGTTTTGAATGGTGATGCTTTTCCGTTAACAGAATGTTTTAACTTTGTGTTTCCTTAAAAATGAATTTTTGTACTCAATGATGTTCCATGCTTTCATTTTGCTTTGGAGCTGCAGTATTTGAATACTAAGGTATCCTTTGCCATGTGTTTTCTTGCATTTCAGGGGTTTTCACTGAGCTAATACAGCAGATGCAAGTCAAAGGAGTGCAGGTTACCCTTTTTTCTCTCTTTGCTGCTTGTCATAATACTATTCAATCTTTCTCATGTTATAGGGGTAATGTTGTGAACATCTCAACCCCGAAATACATCAACACAGTTTACAGGCTTTTGTTACCTTCTATTATCATTCAATACTTGATTCCTTGAGAGTTCGATTGGAAACTGTTCACAGTAAATAAAGTTTATGGAATGTCTTATGATTGGACACTTGACTGGACCTACATTCTTTTATGTACTGTGTGAGTGTGTTAATACTAAAGGGGTCATACATATTTATGTATCTCATACCCGTGTTTGGAATTCCTCTTCGGAACAGCTTTTCTATTCTTTAGGTAAGAGGTGAGATCTGCATCCACACACCCCACAGAACCCTACTCTTAGTGAGATTCATGGGCTTTGTTTGGCTTGGTTTATACTTTATACCCGTGTCTTTGGAATCCTTGAGTGTTGACAAATTACATTCGACATTTATCCTTACACATTTGTGTCCCTCAACAGGTTGAGGAGTTGTATACATTGGACCTTGATGCTCTCAACGACCTTAGGTGAGTGAACTAATGTGGCAAGGTTGTGCTTGTTCATGAGATATTGCAATAGATATTGGCAATAGACATTCTTTTTCATGTTTGAACATTTCTGAGATATTGGCAATTGATATTCTCAACGACCTTGCACATTTCTCAGATTTGGCAATAAATATTCTTTTTCATGTTTGCACCGTGCTGTTACTTGCACGATTTGATGACATTTTCATCTGAATTACAAATATATTCCTGTTAAACAGGCCAATCTATGGGTTAATATTTCTTTTCAAATGGCGCCCAGATGAGAAAGATAACCGTCTTGTGATTAAGGATCCCAACCCCAACTTGTTTTTTGCTAGCCAGGTTTGTTTAGTAAATGCATTCATACACATCTTAACTTTTATTAATGGTAAAATAATACGGAGCAGTGATTATTTTTCAATACAAACAGGTTATCAATAATGCCTGCGCTACCCAAGCAATTCTGTCAATCCTTTTGAACAGCCCAGACATTGACATTGGCCCAGAACTGTCTCAGTTGAAGGAGTTCACCAAGAACTTCCCGCCGGAGCTTAAAGGTTTAGCCATCAATAACAGCGATTCGATCCGAGCTGCCCACAACAGTTTTGCAAGACCAGAACCTTTTGTTGCTGAGGAACAGAGAGCTGCTGGGAAAGATGACGATGTTTATCATTTCATCAGTTACATACCAGTCGATGGGATACTGTACGAGCTTGATGGGCTGAAAGAAGGGCCCATCAGCCTTGGCCCATGCCCTAGCGGGCCCAATGAGGATTTGGAATGGTTGCGTTTGGTGCAGCCAGTGATTCAGGAAAGGATAGAGAGGTATTCGAGGAACGAAATAAGGTTCAATCTGATGGCCATAATAAAGAACAGGAAAGAAATGTACACAGCAGAGCTGAAGGAGCTTCAGAGGAAGAGAGAGCGCATTCTTCAGCAACTGGCAGCTTTGCAATCTGAGAGGCTTACTGCGGATAGCAGCAGCAATGTGGAAGCTCTGAATAAAACATTAACAGAAGTGAACTCTGGCATCGAAATGGCTACTGAGAAGATACTGGTGGAGGAAGAGAAGTTCAAGACATGGAAAACAGAAAACATTCGCAGAAAGCACAACTACATACCCTTCTTGTTCAACTTTCTCAAGATTCTTGCTGAAAAGAAGCAATTGAGGCCTCTTATAGAGAAGGCCAAACAAAAAGCTAGCAAATCCTAGTAGGCGTCGAACAAGTAAGTGTAAACACTGACATGGCTTAACTTTGGACCTCACCAAGGAATCTTCTTTGCTGCACTCTGTTATTATTACTATTACTTTGATCATCATCATCACCATCGACTTTTTGTTAATTATCCGCGGGATTCGCTTAAAGCTATGCTGATGTTCTTATTATTTCCGTTAGATTGTCTGAAAAAGTTATAATTGGGATTTTGCACCTAAGAGACCTTCGCTGCGGTAGCCTCCTTGCCATTGTTTGGCTGGGGGATTTCCATTGGAGGGTGAGGTTTTTTATTTTAAGTGTTCTTATTCTTACATTTGATAGTTTAAAAGAAAGGTGAATATGGTTTTTTTATAGTTAAATACATGATTGAATGAGGCATGTTGAGGGAGGTTCAGTGCATGGTTTAAGAACAGTTAATATGCTTTCATTATCCTTCAAAAGTTTTCTCATTTTGCCTTTTGATTTGTCCTAAATATTTTTCGTTTTCTCTTCCTCTTTTTGGAGAAGGATATATGATCAAGATACTTCCCTTCTAAAGAAATTATGATCACTCTTTGACATTTAATTGACATTTTTTAGGCTCTGTTTGGTATACGGAATTAGAATTAAAGTTATATGGAGTTGAGTTTTAATTCAATTCTAAGTTTTTTGTTTGGTATAATTAACACTATGTTTGGTTCAAGAAATTTAGAAAGAAAAGAAAAAATGATTTTCTTTCATTTTCCTCACAAAAAAAATAAAAAGAATTTGGGTTTTCCTCTTTGTTATAATTTTGCCATTTTTAATGCTATGTTTGGTTCAAGAATTTTGAAAGAAAAAAATGAGATGACAAATAATTTTTCTGTTTGTTGAGGAAAATGAGAAAAATATTTTCTTTTTTTTTCCTCCTAAATTCTTTGAAGCAAACATTATGTAAAACTTTTTTGAAATCAAATTCGAAATGCTAAAGAAACTAAAAACATTGTGTAATATTTTTTTACGGTAAATTCTTTCGTGGTACTCCAATATTGCACATAGCACAATATTGTCTCTAGTTTGTTGCTTTGGTGTATGTGTTCACAAACGCGGAATAATTAAAGTGTAATCACATTTATATATAATGTGATGAAATATAATCTAATAAAAATTAGGAGTACAAAAAAAAGAAACTCAGAGCTTTCGTCGGAATTGGTAGTGGAACGAGGACAACATTAGAAACTTTCTAGTTCAAAACAATGTAAATTTTTATACACCAGTGATAATCGCCTTGTGTGTACAAATTCATAAATGATTGTCATAAGTCATAGATTTTTAGCATTTTTTATGTGTGATACGAAGCATTACATTGTTCCAACCGCATAAATGCCTAGTACAAAAAAATGCGAGCACATAAATAGTTAAATAATGCACCATTTTTTTACGAGAATAACTATCTTTAATATCAACAATTGATATTCTACACCGAGTTCACCTTTAAGCTTTAAAATTACTTAGTTCTTGAAAAGGTATATTCATTTAAGTAGATATTTTAGAATATTTTTTAAGATGATCCATTCACCTCAAGTCCTCAACTCTGAGACTTAGAAAATGGTTCACCTACCCCCGAGGGGTAGCTTCGCGGCAAAAACTAGGAACATATGGTAAGAGGTTGAGGGTTCGAGTGGTGGGAGGGAAATCTAGATTGTAATTTCTTTGGGAGAAGATCAAGGTTTTAAAGTCCATTTGGACCCATAAAACTAGCGCAAATTATATTATACAACCGGCTGTACCCAAAATTAGGTATATCCGGTAAAACGAAAGAGGAAGAAGAGTTGCGTCGACGAAATCGAAGGGGTGCTCTGTAAATTAGTTCGATTGAATACCGACGAAGGAGAGGCGCACAGACGACGACGACAAAAGAAAGCTGCTGTCGATCGAGGAAGGAGAGGTGCTTCATCGATCGAGGAAGAAAGCTGCTCTTGATCAGAGGAGAGGCGCGAGGATGAAAAACCCTACAGTCGTGTGGTCGGGTCAGGTAGGAGAGAAGGAAAGTTATTTATGATATGAATTTTATTTTGCTTGAGAATGAACACTAAGTTATTTGAGAATAAATATTATTTTGTTTCAAAATGAACACTATGTTTTTAATAGATAAATATTATAGTTGTATTAGACAAATGTGTGAAAATGAGTACTACGTTATTTCAGAATGAGTACTACATTATTTCAGAATGAGTGTCACGCTATTTCAAAATAAACAGTTATGTTTGTGTGAGAATGAGTACTACTTTACTTCAGAATGAATTTTACCTGAATGTACATATCTATAGGTAGAGCCTGCTATACCATATCCTTTCTCATACAACTAGGAGCCACTAAACCCATATCTTCCTTTAGGTTAATTAAACTTCCTCTATCCTCTCATGAATTTCTCCAGCCTTGTTTTTCCAATCAAATTTGAAAAAAGTTTGGTTATAAATTAAATAGCAAATAATATTTTAATTTAACACAATTAAATACTCCATACATCCCAATTTAAATTATATAATGTTGTTTACATTTAGGCAGAAATAATATATCCGTAACACTGTGTTCTACCTTCTAACTTTCTTTTTTCTACTTCTCTTTTTTTTTTTAAAAATATTTTCCTCTTATTTTCTTTTCTTTTCACATTCAAAATTCTTAAATCAAACATAGTGTAAAGAAAACGAATCAAATCATTTATCTTGTTTCACCTTAATCAAAATAGAGCATTAATGTATAATAACAACCCAATTCAATCCCGCAAAAGTAAAGCCTAAAGAAGGTGTGTGTATGCTGACCTTACGGCTAGAGTAAATTTACATCAAAGCCATGCTAATCTTCGAAACAAAACAAATAAACAAAAAATTCCGAAAAACATTTGGATGCAAATGCCTTTTATTGAAGTCATCTGACAGAAGTCCAAAAAAAAGCCTAATCAAATGAAAACACACCAATTATCATTTTATGACAAAGAAATCGTGACCTCATTTTGAAAAGAAAAAAAAAATTGATCTCCACGCCCTACAAATTTGCCATATCATCATTCCAGCATAAGAAAGAAATCAATTACAGCAAACTGCAAAATCATCAATTGTGACCACTTACTCTATAGAAGTTCACGAAACCGTCGTCGCCTACATTTCAATGCGGGTAAATAGCAAAAATAAATCATACCAAAACGCGGCTCTAGAAGAAGGGTTTGCGTTCGATTATTCTCCAACCGTTATCCCAAACCCAAACTTATAGTCTTTCTTCTTGTGATCAACCTGCAAGACAAAGTCATGGAATAAGAATAAGAATATGAATAAGAATGCTGGTTGTTCCGCGAGATACATATAGCCGGCCAGAAAATGTTTCCATGGGAAAGGAAAAGGTATAAATCATATAATCATTCATACTTTCATTTGCCATTATAGATCCTGATGGTTATTGATCATATATAATAATAATGATGACAATGAGAAGGCACGCGAAGATTACCTCTGCAGAGAGAATGAAATTAAGTCCCATGTTCAACCGCTCTTCTAAGAAAGAAGTGATACAGCCATTGGAATCAATTTTCCCTCTAAGACGACACTGTAATTTAAAAAAAAACCCATTATATATTTCAGTAGCCCAACAACAACCCAGTAAAACCCTACAAGGTGGAGTCCGTGAAGTGTGGGTGTACGCAGAGCTTACCCTTCTTGGGAAGTAGAGAGGCTGTTTCCAAGATACTCCGACTCAAAACAAAAGGATCACAGGTAAAGGGGGGGAAAAATAAAAGACAAAGGACAAGAGCACAACAAAAGCAATATTAAGACATCCAGTCCTACACAAGGATAAAGGACTACCCAAAGCCTACCCTAGCACCCTAGTCCTAGACATCCTCCAGATGTTCTTATCTGTTCTTATCTAAGACCATATACTCGGCAAACTACCTCTCCCTTTCTTAACGTCCCCTACCTCCAGCCTCTCACACCTGCTCACCCGAGCATTTGTACTCAACACGGGCGCAAACCATCTCAATCGAGACGAAAAGTTTGTCTGAAGGTGTTACTCCCTTCGTCCCTAAATATTCTTCCTCTTTCGGATTACGATGTTTGGTCGAAGTTCTTTTCAATTCAACCATTTCAACTTGTATAAATATTGGTGTAAATTAAAAAAAACTAAATTTTATACATTTAAAAACTACTTCAAGATTTTATACAAAATAATTGTGACATGATTATTTTATTTTATCATATGATCAATGAAAATAGATAAAGAAAGAGAACATTATTAAATGGAAGATTATTTAGGGACGTAGGGAGTATAATTTTCTCTAGAGATTCTAGAGTCAAGATTGAAAGTTTGTTACTTCATAGCTAATGTAGAATCCATATATTCTAACTTGACAAAAAGTAACCAACAATCCATTCAAGTATTGGACTCCTGTCCCACTATTTTTGGAACCTAATGCATGGAAATTTAATAAAAATATGACTGCATGGTTGATATTTATGTTAAAAATAAGACACAGTAAGAATGAACGTGAACCAACAAATATGACCAAATATGGTATGAGAAAAAAAAAAGTGGACTGACAAAAAAAATAAAAAGGGGCAAAAAGGAAAAAAATGGACAAAAATAGTGAGACGGAGGGAGTATTTCTTGTTACATTCTGTATTTTATCCCAAAAAAATAGGCTTGTCACTTCATAACGTTATTAACGTCCTAATGAAGCATTAGTACAAAAAAACATGATAGAAACATTCATGTTTAAGAATAACTCTCATTCTTAACAAGAATTATTTTTTACTCAATGTTATTTCAAGCCCTGCACTTTCAGCTCAAGGAACTAATTGAGAATAATAAGGGACATTATCCTGCTTAAAGACTTTTCAGGGTAGTCGTGGTCTAGGCAAATATATAATTGGAAGGGTTCTAAATTTCAGACCTCATTATTCTTAAGGCTCTAACTGTAAACCTTACTTCCTCTTTGTATGTGGGAGTATGCATGTGTAAATGTAGTGACATCAGAAGCATTACCTGTCTAAGAATGTAATCATAACCAAAGCTGGCTGTAACATCTCTTGATAAGTAGTTGTACATGAAGTCTGATGCTAAAGAAACCTGAAAAGAAGAAACAGTTTTAGGAACACACAAGACTAGCAAAACACACATCTGTAAAAGAGTACAAAATTTGCCTTCTCAGAAACTTTCTGAACATAGCTGAGTGCAACTATTCCTGTGCTAGCAACTTGACCTGCGGCAACCTGTATGTAGAGTGGCTAACAATATTAGCCTACTTGGTAAAACATATGAATAAATTGGCAATTTGGTACAGAATACCATCTTAACATTAATGGCTAAACCAACAAATTGTGACATATAGTTACAATTGAACTCGTTACTTCAAAATAAAATTACAATACCATCTTGTCTGTGTTGTACCGGCCAACATAGCCAATGCCAGATTTACGATGCTGGCCAGCCCAGAATACTTCACCGCCCAGCGATAAATGAGGAGTAACACTCTGCCAAAGAATATTAAAAGAACCAAAGAAGTGCATCATTACGAATGGGTCATTAAAGAAGATGCTCAAGGCTGAGAAAAACAGTAGACAACCCACCACAAGTAGTTTGCGAGAATGAAAAATACTGTATTACAAAAGGTATCATGGCAACAATCAGTTTGAGGATTTCAGAGGTTCAAAACTAAATGCATAATTCTAACCTCGTCTAAAGAAGCTTTACAATTTCAGGGATGATGAGCACTATCAGTTTCTTTTACACTTCCATAAACATTATGTGAATGCCGATTAATTACCTGGATGTAACTGGCTCCCAGCAATGCACCACTGCCAAGTTGAAATTGAGTCCTGTAGTCTTTTCCCTGTGTAAACAAGAAAGACAAACTCAAAACCACCTTATCCCCTAGATTTGGCCTAATGATTTTCTTCTTTTATTAAGATGACCCATAACAAATCCAGGTGACAAATTCGTCACAGTATCATGATAAAAGAAGCATACTAAAAACTAAACGCATAAAAGAATCAAAATCTAGAAAAGATCACCTTGTAATCAAAATTGACCATCCCATGTGACATGTGTTGCTCAGATGTAAGCTGGCAAGGAGAATTGGAATATGGGAGATTATTATCAGATATAACTGTGGCAATGGCATTCATCAATATATAAATTATTAGATTTGAGTATCCGACTATATATTATATATTTACTTGAGCATTTCCTTTCAGAGAAAGATTTTCAGACAAATCACACTTTAGCCTAGCATTTAGCCTCCCATCTGTCATCAACCGCCCAAAAAGCATCATCTGTAACAAGCAGATATTATGTCCACAAGGGAAAAATAAGGTTCCATTGAGAGAACTTCAGGCATTCATGAGAATAATTTTCCATCTATATACCTGTGGGTCTATAAAATTTGCACCAAACTCATAATGAGCAGTTGGTATTTTAATTGTTTCAGTGGACTGAGAAGGAACTTCTGTGGGTCCCATGAATACGCTGATGAAAGAAAAAAAAGCAAACGTGAGAATATCAAAATTGAAAACATTGTTGCAGTGTTCCTTCAACTAAAGAAAATAAAGTTAGCCTTAAAACCAACATGTTCCATAAAGATACCTATGACTGAGAGAAAATCTCTGGTTCAGTGCTTTGGTAAAGTCAAAGCGCATTCCTTCAAAAAGTTCTGGCTTCAACGACACTGCCAAAGCAACAAAGAAGAAATAAAATCAGTGTTGGATCTTGAAGATATAAAACAACACGCCCAGTAAAAATTCCAGAGTGGGGTTTGGGGAGGGCATCAGTAACTAGACCATACCCCTACCTAGAAAGTAGAGAGGTTGTTTCCAAGAGACCCCGGCTTAAGACACAGAAGCAAAACAAAGAAAAGTAGCATGAACAAAGAAATCACACAAACAAAACCAGCATACAAGCAGAAACTACAAAGGCACAATAGCACACAAGCAAAAACTTCAAACTTAGGCAAAAACCACCCTAATCCTAGACCTCCAGACGCTCCTATATAAGGTGATATCCTCAGTAACACCCTGAAGTTGTAACATGTTTAATCATCTTTTTCCATCTCTTCTTAGGTCTACCAAAACCTCTACTCACCCCCTACCTCAAGCCTCAAGCACCTTCTCACCGGCCATCCGTACTTCTCATTCATATGCGTTCAAACCATCTCAGCCAAGCTTCCCGCATCCCACAGTTTATCCTTTACAGATGACATACCACCCTTCCCCTAAATATCTATGTTCTAGGTCACATCAATCCTTGTATAACTTCACACCCACCTCAGCATCCTTATCCCTGCAACTCTATCATCCGAACATGAGCATCCCTCACCAGCCAGCACTCTGCTCCATACAACATAGTTGATTTAACAACTGCCCGACAAAACTTCTCATTCATGTTCGCTGATATCCTCTTGTCACAAAGGACACCCGAAGCAAGTTTCCACTTTTCCCAAGTGTCACAGATGTGATGCACAACATCCCCATCTACCTCATATACTGAAACTTGTCCCTTTTAGGCACTGAATCCAAAGCAATCCTAACTTCCACTTCTGAGACACTCATCCTACCACTGAAGCATCACTCCATGTACTCACTCTTTAGTCCAACTCAATCGGAAACCCTTGGGTTCCAAGGTTTGTCTCCACACATTTAGCCTAGCATTGGGTCTCTCTCATGCCTCGTCAATGAGAACAATGTCTTCGCCAAACAACATACACTAAGGTACCTCCACCTAAATATGCCATGTCAGAAAATTCATCACCAAAGAAAATATGAAAGGGCTAAGGACAGATCCCAGTTGTAACATCATCTCCATTTGGAAATGGTTGGAGTCACCACCTAACGACGTCACCAAGGTCCACACCCCGCCATACATGTCCTTAACAGCCCAAATATAAGCAATTGGTTCCTCTTTGTTCTCTAGGCACCTCCATAAGATCTCTCTAGAAACCATATCTTCTAAGTCGATAAACACCATTTCAAAATCCTTTTTTGTCCCTATACTGGTCAACCAGTCTCCTCAAGAGGTGAATGGCCCCAGTGCATGACCGGCCCGGCATGAAACCAAATGGATCCTTGGAAATGCTCACCTCCTTTTTCAACTAGGTCTGAATAATTTGTTCCAAAACCTTCATGGTGTGACTAAGTAGTGTAAAGAAAAGAAATGCATGGCCTAAACTTTTGAGCAACTTTACATTATTCCGAAGAAGACAGACCACCTTCAGCATTGGTATACTAATCAAGAAAAAAGTATAATTTAATGCCTTTGGATATCCTATCAATCCCAATTACAACTATTTACAGAATTACGACTCAGAAATATTTAAAAAATACTCCCTGTGTGCAATAAACTTCTTTACCCTTTCCCCTTTTGGATGTCCCAAAAACCCTTACACTTACTTTATTCCCTGTTTTGGTAATGAATATATGGCTAACAATAATTCTCTCCTCTAAACAAAGTCTAACGATACATTTTTTACTTTTCAACAACTTCCTTAAACTCCTTGAATTCAAAGTGTCAAGAATTTAATGGGACAGAGGAGTATTATAACTTTAAAGATGCCAAAAGGGAGGACAACTAAACCATATCTTTTGGGTTGTGCAATTTAAATCCGAGGTTCAAGAAGTATAGGTAAGGAGGCACAGGATATTTATTAATTGTTGAGATATTTTATTATTTTAGGATACTATTCCATTTTGTTGCGGATTTTTAGGATCTATAGGGTTAGGATAAGGTCTGTTCTAATCTCTAGTTTTAAGGGATTTTCACCTTTCTTTCTTTTTAGTTGTAATCAGAATCAGTCTATAAATAGTCTGATCTATCTCTAGTATTTTTCATCATTGATAAATATTATTGTTTTCAATTGGAGATTCTCCATTGTTGATATTATAATGCGGAGTATATTTTATCCTTCCTTTTCTTATTCAGTTCCACTTTCCTATCGGAACACTCATGATCTCTTTTTGTACATGATGACACTTCTAGCTCATGTAGGACTATTGAAATTTTCGGATGTAGAATATGGGTCGTAGAGTAACAAAAGATTGTAGAAAAATAGGAGGGTGTGTCGTGTGTAAGGCAATACTCAAAGAATATTTGTGTTGTGATAGCACAAGTCCTACACTATAGTTGGAATTCACAATTTCGACACTAAGAAAAGATGAAGAAAACTGGAAATAACTTACAAATTTCTTCAAAGATTGCACAAAGATCACTGTTAACAGTAATTATTTATATTTCACTGGAAGATATGCATTTATAAGTGAAAAATGATCTATCCTTAGTATAATGACCAAACAATTAATGGAGATTTAATCTGCATAAGAGTCGGTTTATAACTGAATGTGTGAGAATGCATCATCAATATCAGATTACGCTATGACTCGACAATAACTACAATGGTATATCAACAAAGTGTAAGTACAGAAGAGTCACCAGCATGCTACATTGCTACTACCATAAAGCATACTGATTACCCAGTACCCGCAAGAGTAAGACCATTCTGTAGGTAGCATATTGTTTCCACCTTGCTACCTTATAACAAAAGGTTGACCTTTCTGATCGTAGAAAGCTTAGCTACCCGACTGTTCTTCAATCAGGTAGCAACCTTTCTAATTCAGAAAATCGTGATTGCCTTGTTGCACAACACTTTTCACCTTAATGTCTTAGAATATAGCTTGTACTTTAGCCATTTAGTAACTTGCCAATATGGTAGGGTTCTAATTGGATTACTAGCATTCTTGCAAGGCAAAGGGAGAAGAATTCAGACTAACGCTGTTTAAATTTTACTCCCTCCGTCCAACAATTATCTTTTCATAGCATGTTACGATGTTTGACTGAAGTTATTTTCAATCATTTTATATACAAAATGATGTGGAATTAAAAAATAAAAATTACATATTAAAAACTAGATCAAATGATCTAAAACCAGAGGTGACATGACTATATTACTTTATTAAATAAGCATAGAAAATAGACCAACAAAGTGAATAAAGTTTGACCCTATGAATAGTGAACGATGAGATTATTTTTGGACGGAGGGAGTAATTCTTTAACATTTCGCTGAATGTCCCTTAACTTTAACTTTAATTTCTACTCTGTATGTCCGCAAGTCCCTTAAATTTCATTAAGCAGTAACCTTGCCTCTACTTGTAAATAGAGATGCTGTTTTGCTAGATCCCATAAGGACTACTAAATACTTTTAAATTGTAAAAAAATAGGACCTTGCGGACATAGAAATTAGGTTGTAGCCTTGTATGGTAATTGGTAACAAAAGGCATAAAAGGAAGGTATGTCATGTGTATGACTAAGACACTGTCCTAACTCCTGAAAATATTTATTTTGTTGGTAGTACAAATCTTACAATACAACAAATGCCTCTAAAGATAACACAACCCGTTGTAGAAGTGTGTACTCACAACTTGTGAGTACATGCTTCTCCAACGGAATCACAACATTAGTTTAAACTCACAGTTTCAAAACTAAGAAAAGATGGAGAGAGAATTAAACATAATTCTAAGCTTAAGACCAATTTTGTGCAAAGATCTTGACCAAGAGTCGGGTTATATTTCCTATTCGAAGAGATGTATTTACATGTTGAAACTTGAAAGTACTCTTCTTAATGTAATGGCAAGATAGGGAATGAAGCTTAACCCCCATAACAATCGGATCAAAACAGAATGTGTGTGATAATGCATCATTAAAATCAGATCCCATATTAACTCGGGAGTAGCTCAAAAAATGGTAACATCAGTGAAGTGTGGCATCAATATGCTACTACAAATCAAACAGGAGAGTAACATCATACTGTAGGTAGCATGCTGTTTCCACCTTGAAGTGTTTCATCAAAATTCTACCTTTTTATTAGCACCACGCCTCTGCCTTCAATGGCGTAACTACTTTCCACAAAATAGTGGCCATAAAAAATAGTGACCACCCTGCACATCACAGTCTTCAGTCTTCACCTTACTATACTACAGTATATTAGGGTGTCCTATAGGAGTAAAGTATCTTCTATGTACTACGTATTATTTAACAAAAAATAAGGTGTGTTCTACCTTTCCATTACCAACAACCCAGAATGCAGGAAAGGCTTTTAATTTGTATACCTTATAAGGTTGTAAATCAAATACAAGCATATTACATTACTGAAATTGAGATGTCTTGATAAATAAAATACAAAAAATTGAAAACAAAATAAAAATATATGTTTTCACATCAATTACACTTTTTTATGTAAGCTACCAGCAATCTAGATAGATTACTGTACCAAAGAAGTTCAATAGTGGGGAAAATACAAGATACGAATGCCAAAGTTAGAGAATTGTGAAACACTCACTGAGAGCTTCGCGTTGGATTTCTTCATAAGGAATAGGGCAAGGCAGATTCATGTAGTCCGTCTTTTCCGGTTTGGTGGCCGCCGGATTCGAATCGGTCGGCGGAACAGTGCCGGTATGAGGCGGGACTTGGGCGGCCATTTAAGGTTCTTGTTTAGGATCCGACCTAGTGTGCAGTATGAAGTTGGATCGGTGGAGAAGAAGACGAAATTGCCGATTTTCTTCTCCTACGACTGCGGCTTCTCAAGAAAAGGGAGGCTTTGGCAGCTCTAGTACGAGAAGAAAAACCCCTCTGCAAGAAGCTCAAAACCCCTAAAGGCTGTTCGTAATAACCCGGCCCGTAAATTGTTTCAGCCTCTTCCTATTCCTATTATGGGATTATGCTATGTGTACCCCAAGATTTGTACCCCGCAGTTTTGCATCAAC
Source organism: Cuscuta campestris (assembly GCA_900332095.2). Lineage (NCBI taxonomy): Eukaryota > Viridiplantae > Streptophyta > Magnoliopsida > Solanales > Convolvulaceae > Cuscuta > Cuscuta campestris. Next base: position 120,900 of record OOIL02001568.1, on the reverse strand, counting down.
ATTTTGTGTTGGTGTAAAACTAATTTTTGTTAAACGCACCAACATTTGTGTCCGTGTGAATTTTTATTAACGCACCAACACTTGTGTCGGTGTAAACCATCGAAATGTTTGTGCAAACCTGTGGTGTACAAATGGGGTACATTTGTTGGTGTAAGTGTAACATGGTCCTCTTATTATTCCTTTGGTTCAGATATCTGAATGGTTAAGAGATTTGCCTCTAAATGGTTAAGTATTATACAGAGTCTGAATGGTTAAAACCTTTTATCTGAATTGATCAGACATTTGCCTCTGAATAGTTAAGCAATATACTAGCTCTTAATGGTTCAGACCTCTTACTGATTCAGCACTTAATGATTTAGACCTCTTACTGGTTCAGCACTTACCGATTCAGAAGTTGCCAAACAGCCCCTCACTTGGTAGCGCTCCCCCTAGATGGACTGGTCCTGTACTGTTCACGAACTTGTTTCGTGGGGACTAGGGGTGGGTTGAGGTGCAACGGTTTTGGAAGGGAGTAGGTTATATTCTATCGTCTGATTTGAATGGTTCTGATATAATTGAAATAAGTTTTGACTTGATCTAGTTTGACTTCGTTTGATCTTACTTGAATGTAATAATATTTAAAGATATTTCTGATCTGATCTAAACTAATTACATTAAGAAAAAGTAATAAGAATTAGTTGGAGAGAACATGACCTTAGACTATGTGGTATGTGGAGTCGGCCTTTGCGTCCAGCCGCGCCCCCTTCACCATGCCAAATCAGGCGTGACCTCGCACGGGTGAAGAGCCTCATCGGTTTACTGCTTCTTGGTTTTCTTGCTAAATACTCACATCCTGACTCACGTCTCCCACCAATCTCAATTTTTCCTTATTCAATCCAAAAGAACATTTATTACTACCTCCGTCCCATTTTATAACGCCTGTTTCGGTTTACGATGTTTGACTGAAATTATTTTCACCCATCATTTTATATGACAAATGGTATAGAGTTAAAAAAATAAAAATTACATATTAAAAGACTACATCAAAAGATCTACAAAACTAGTAGTGACAATAGTACTTTATTTTATCAAATTACTAACGAAAATAGAGAAAGAAAGTGAATGAAGTTTGACTCTGTAAATAGTGAATATGCATTATAATTTGGGACGGAGGGAGTATAATTTTCTTCTCAATTCTATTCTCTCTTATATCCAATGGACCCAAACTACCCCATCAATCATTATTATAATATGTTTTTGGTTGATATTGGCCTCAAATGGATCAAACACATGTTGAACCCAAGGATGATAATGCATATGCCAAAGACACCAATGATACCGAGCAATGTGTTTCCGAAGTTTGCGAATTGGTTCCAACAACAACGGGGATTTTTTCACAATTGATGACGAATATCGTCGAACCGTATTCGAATTTCATGCATGAGACGCAACCCGAATCACAACCCCAGCCTTAACTAGAGGCCGACCTTGAAATGACGCGTAGGAGTTCAAGGTCACACAAGAAGAAGGCAGAGGGGGGTGTTAGTCGGTGTGCCCACGCCTTAGAGGGGGCGAATAAGGCGTTTGAAAACTTTTCAGAGTTTAATAAATTTGGTGTTGGTAAATGCAGAAGCAATAAATAAATGCAAAAATAAAAGCGTAAAATAAGAACGACCAAATTTTAGACTGATTTTGGAAATCCCTACTCTAGTACCTTAAGGCTCATCCTTAAGGATTTCCGAATCCACTAAGTCTCGGTCTCTTGAACTCCGTCAAAGCACCGCACTAGTTTCGACAAACAACTCTTGCCAATATGATTCACTCTGAAATTTTACAATGGCTATCTTGAACCGCTTACAATGAAGATGTCACGACTATCTTGGACCGTTCCCCTAGGGACTTCAAAAGGCTATCCTTGAACTTTTTACCTAAAGATTTATACAGCTATCCTCGACCGTTACAACTTGAGAATTTAATGGCTATTCTCGACCGTAAGGTGTGTTTGAAGAACACAAGAATGGTTCTACACAACGGCTTGGATACAAAAATGAAGAACAAGACTTAGCTGGTTTATAACGAAATTATATTCTCTCAAAAATACAATATAAACTTATGAATATGAGAGTATATCACTAAAACACAAGCTCAAAAGTGTGTATAAAAATCAGGAGATTAATGCTCTTGAAATAGCCAAAATATTGGAAATAAAGAATAAAAGAATGAACACACTTAAAATATAAAGAGAGGACGTTTGAAGCTTTGTTTCTTGTAAATATGAAGGTCTGGGCTTGTATATATAGTGGAAGATGTTAATTAGCCGTTGAGAGGTGATAAGGATTGTTTAGACTCAAAATCAGCAATTAGGAACAGCAACCCAACGGTCACGGTACCCTATCACGGTAGCTAGGTACCTTCTCAGGCCAAAACTCTCTAGCAGTAGCTGTCCTCTTACGGTACCTGTTCTGGTATGGGGTCCCGGGCTAACGCTAGGGGATACCTTCTCAGGCTGACTCACGGTACCCCAGACGGTAACCCATATGGTACCTAGGTACCTTAACCACTATGATGGTTTTTTGTTTTTGGCCAAATCTTTTACAATTTTTTTTAAACTTTTTGGATGTTTGAAAATGATTATAAGAAGGTTTTAAACATATTTTGCGAGTACTTTTAAGCTTGTGAATATAGGTATATAAAATCAAATTATTACATTTGTTTCTACTTCATTCTTGAGAACCAAATCTTAATAGATTCTAGTCGTACATGAAACACTTAAACAAACGTTTAGCTCTTAGATTATTTGTTAACATTAAAACACGAGTCTTAGCAAACCAAGGCTAACGGGGGGGATCGTGAAGGCGGCCAAAGCTAGGTGGACTTACAAGGAGGAAGAAGCCCTTTCCTGTGCATACATCGACATGTTTGAATATCTGGTCATCGGTACAATTTTTTTCACTCTTATTGTATTTAGTTCTTTATTTAATCTTATATTTTATTAAAAAATATATTTATGTTTTATCTTAAAAAAATATATTTTAAATCTTATATTACTTCTAATATAACATATTGTTTTAAAAATGACAATCATAGGGCGTAACAAAACCTCTTTCAATTTTTAGATGCGGTATCAAACTGTTTTTTTCAAAAAGATGGGAAAGGGGGAATATCGATCGAGGGACATGATCTCCGGTAAATGGCGATACGTGCAGACAAAAATTCTCAAGTAGAGTGGCAAATAGAACAAAGTGAACAACAATCGGAAGAGTGGGCAAAGTGACGAGGGCGTCACCCACGATGCATTGATACAGTACGTTGTTGATCGGTTCGCGCCGTTCACTAGCATTGGCGTGTGGAAAATCATGCGCTAGTTCACGAAGTGACATCCCGTTTTGAAGCTTTAAGTTCCGAAAAGTTTCAAAATGGGTCCTCCACTATGTCGGTTTAGGTTATTCATCATCAAGATTGCCCATTAACCTAAATGATTCTGACAAGGACGAAGTGGAAACGTACTCCATACCCCCCCCCCCAACAGAATCTCCTTTCCCACCAGAGAACCAAGTTGGCCGTCCGGTAGAAACAACAAGGGAAAGCACATGTTCACCTCTGTCGCACCAAGGGAGTACAAAAGATTTTGGCGGAGATAACAACTTGCATGAGAAAGTTTGTTGATCACCAATAGCAGATGACAAAATAATTTTAGAAACTATTTCATAAATAGTCCTTTGGGCCCAATATGACAAAATATTATTTCCACGTGCATTCTCTAAATGACCGGTTATAGAATGATTTTCAAAAATTGAAGACCATTACATAATATTTTAGAACTGGGGACTAAATAAGGAAACCGTCTGTAAGAACCATTTATGAAATTTATCATAATAATTGTTACATATTTATATGTTTTATGAAACAAAAAATAATTGAATAATATATTGAAAACGTGGAAAAAATCATTGACAATTATCAATCATTGGAAAATATAGATACTATTTTACAAAAATGATAACTTTTGTATACTCCATGCTAATCATGTTAAATATGTACATGTAATACTCGTGTTATTTTTTTTTCAAAAACAAATCATTCTTTATCTTTTTTCAAAAAATATATCTAATCCAAAATATTTTTCTATCATTTAAAATAATTAACCACTTATTTTTCAATATTCTTGTCATTTTATACTTTTTAATTATCGTGAAGACAAAGTAATTATTTTTTTATAAGATAGAAATAGTACTACTATTAACATTATTGGACCCCACCATTAAAATATCATCATGTGCACTATTACAGAACTCTCATAATTTTTTTGTATTTTTGTTTTATTAATTATTTGATAAAATAAAATAGATATGCCACTACTTATTTTGTAAAACTCTTGAATTAGTTTTTATATATGTAAATTCTACTCTTTATTTCTATAATTTTTTTATAAATACATTATTTTTAAAGAAGTGCAATTTTACGCGTTTAAAAAGATAATAATTTGGAAACAGATAGAGTATTGTGATTACTTTAATAATGATGATGATGATGATGATAATAATAATAATAATAATAATAATAATAAATATTATTTAATCATATGTAACATTATTATTATTTAAATGTATTTAATATTATAATTGTAACTATTTATAAATTATATACCACATTAAATAATGTAACATTAATTAATGTAACGCCCCGAAACCCGGCCTATCAGAATTAATTAATTAGAAATAATTAATTAGCTATTGAGACAGACTCGGTGGGAAATTATATATACTCTTCGTTTGACAATAAAGATTATACCGTTGTGTAGGGTTCGACGGATCGAATCTAACGGTGAAATCAGATTTGGATTGGCAGTCAGTGGGCCCGGAAAGTGCGTTTGGGCCAGGTACGTTCAGTTAATACGGAGCCCAAAACCCCAAAAATATAAATACACACCCTACACGTCCCAAACCCTTACGTCACACCATATTTACGTAACTCCCTCCCCACTCTCTCACGTCTCTCTCTCTCGTGTCTCACTCTCGCCGAACGGAATAGAGCAGAAGGTGAACGCAGGAAGGAGAAGAAGAAGAAGAAGAGGAAGAGAATAAAAGAAGAAGAGGAAGAGAAGAAAAGAAGAAGGAAGAGGAATCTGACGCCGTTGTTCGTGGGTACCATCTCGTAGTTTAATCGTTGAATTCAAGGTGAGTACATGATCATGTAACGTATGGTTATATTCGTAGGTTTGAATCTTACGTTCGTAGAATCGTTACGGTGATCTATTTAGACTATACGTGAATTATGCCTTGTTTATGTAGCTTAGGAGGTGAAAAACATGATTTGGGTTAGAATGATTGAGGGATGATTAGATAATGTTGGATTGATGGTTTATGATCTGTTGTGCTTGTATTTACTGGAACTAATGTTGTTTGATGGACGAAAATGGAGCTGGTGCAAGTCTAGTGTTCGCTGCGATAGACGGTAGGGGGGTACCGTTAACACGATATCTGGCTACCGCTAGCCTCCCCGGTTTCGTCTCTCTCTGTCGGTACCTGTCATAGGACGACACCCAGGTGCCGGATGGGCGGTAGGCCCTACCGTCAGACCGGTAGAGGCTACCGTGATAGCTTACCAGAGGGGACTCCAGCTGACACGGTCGGTACCCTGTACCGTGGGGACGGTACCCTGGTACCGTGGGGCCGGTAGCCCCTACCGCCAAGGGTACCGTGAGGTACCTGAATAGGTCTGCATTTTGTCGTTTACGTCAAGGATCGATTCCGAGACTTTGTGTGTTGCATGACGGTAAACATGGGTGTCAATACCCAGGGTTAGGCCGCTATTTGAGCATGTCGTATGTGATGAGTTATGTCGTATGATGCATGAACTTGTATGTTGTAAATTGTTAACAAGTAAAGAATGAAATACCTAGAACGAACTTTAGGAACTGACCTGAATGGACATAGTGGCAAGGGTGTCATAAATTAGTAAGTTAGAGTAATGTGGTACCTGCTGGGTCCAATGGCTGTCCGGGTAAAAACGTGTACTCGGGGATCTAAGAACTGTCGTTCCGAAGGGGACAGGGATCTCACCCACCCAACGAGGAACTCCCGAGTTGGTTTGAGCTTGCCTTTCGTTCCGAAGGGGAAGGTCATGACTCCCATAGGCAAGTCGCATACAGTTAAGCTTTAACCTAGTATAGGTTAAGAGCCAAGTACAGAAAGAAGTAAGGTAACCAAAGAGGAAAGAGCTTGTTATTGTATTCTGTAAGTAGTACCTCTCGAATGATGATATTAATTATGTATGTTATATTCTGTATGATGTATGAATATGTTGAGCATGTTGTATGAGGATATGGGCTAGTAGGATCATCTATGAGTATAGCTGTATGTTAGATATTTCTCACTTAGCTTCAATGCTGAGCGTGTAGCCCTTTTTCATATTTGCTACACGTAGGTAATCCAGGAAATGGTGAGCTTGGAGCCAATCCGGAGGGCGATGAGGAGGCTGAGATGTGCGTGGCGGTGTTCGATGACCTTGAACTCCTATTAATTATTTAAATAACTTATTACTATTTCGAGCATGATTCCCAAGTTGTGTTTTGAATTAAGAATTAAACTTCCGCAACCATTTTGATATACTCTGATGGATAATTAAATATTGTTTTGAAATAAATGTTTTAAATTGTTTGAAAATTAAATGGTGTTTGGTTACCAAATTAGTAGCAACCCGGTTCGCTGGTCCGAGTATTCGGGTTATGCGGGTTGGGGTGTTACAATTAATCATATAATAAGTATTATATAATAATGGAAAAATATTAGCATTATTTTTTAACATTTTGTGAAAAATTTAATTTGACCTAAAAAATGTATCTGACTAAATTTGATATGATTTGATCTAATTTTAATAATACTCCCTCCGTCCCTCTATATTTGTCCACTTTCAAAGTGGCACAAATACCAAGGAGAGGAGTAAAGTGACACAATTGCCCCTTGTTACCCAATATCTCAAATGCTCTGTTATCCCCTTCCTCCACCGTGTATACGCCTCTCAGCTAGCTAGCCGCACCCAAGCTTCATGCCCCACATCCAATCTTGAAAGCTAAATAGCTTCCACCATCTACAGCACAACTCTTATGTTCGAATTTGTGGAAGAAGAAGTTAATTTCCAGGATCTATGAAAAACATATCCAAACGAGGTGATAAAATACCAAAGAAGAAGACCGCTGAATTACTCTGTTGCTCGGATCTGTCAGAGGAGCTCGTTGCTCGGATCTGTGGAATGAATCAGAGAAGAAGACTGCAAGGATAAGAGAGAATCAAAAGAAGAAGAAGAAGAAATTATAAAGAAAGAATCAAAGGACAATATTGGGAGGTGGAGTGAAGAAATAGAAAGAGGAAGATGATAAAGAGGAGGAGAGAGAAGATATCGAGAGGAGAAGAACACGATTAGGAGGGTAGAGAAGAAATTGAAAGAAGAAGACTAGGATTGAAGGGGGGGGTGAAGAAATCGAAAGAAGAAGAAGAATAGGATTGGGATGGGAGAGAAGAAATTGAAAAAAGAAAAATATGATTGGGAGGGGAGAAGAAAATGGAAGAAGAAGATAGAGATGAAGGGAGAGGGACATCGAAAGTAGAAAAGATATGGGGAAAGTTGCAGAAAATTAATTAATATGAGGGTAGAATAGACTTTTAATGGTTTTTTTCTTTCCAATTAAGGAAAGTGGACAAATACTGCGGGACGGCCAAAAAAGGAATATTGGACGAATACTGTGGGACGGAGGGAGTAGTAATTAATAACAAGACCGACCTTGAGTAGAGTTAAATCCGATACAAAGTATCATATTGTACATCTTTTGATTTGACATAGAAAATTAATAGAATTTAGGATAGAATCACTACATTGTGTTATAAGGCACTTGAAAAGAATTACATTCAAAGATAGAATCCAATCAATTACTTAGTTCAACTTAAGAACTTGTATGCTGATTACTTTTTTCTTCAATTTCTGATGTGAGATGCTTTAACACTCTCCCTCAAGTAGTCAATCATATCATTTTGAATGTAATCTATTGACCACTTACAAATGGACTCTTCCTTCACAAGAAATGAAAGGTATCAAAAGTGCCAACACTTAAATGATCACGAATCGCTAGATATGGACTTCGAGATGAATAATTAAATTATATGAGCCACACAAAGGCTAAAAACTAATGAGCTGCTAAGAATGAACTTCTAGATAGACAGTTTAAGCAATGGGGTGATACGGTAACGTATCAAATAGAGAAGGGAAATAAAGAAATTGGGGAAAGAAAGTGAAGAATTTGAGAGAAGATGAGAGAAAGTAGAGGAGGTGAGGAAGAAAGCTGTGCGGCTAGAGAGGAGAGGGGGAGAGATTAGGGTTTAGGAGAGATAATATTATTGTTCTTCATTGATGATATTCTAAAAGGGATTACAACTCAATATATAGATGAAGATGGTAAACCCTAACCCTAGCAAACACCTAATCCCTAAGCCTGTCGGTTCAATAAAAGCGTCGAGGTAAAGAACCGAAAAGAAACCCTCGAAGGAGTGTTATAATTCCACTCAACAATAAAAAGTAAATAATTAAAATATCTAGCTAAACTATTAAAATATCTAATTAACTCAATAATATAAATTATTAATTAATCCTTCTGTAACACTGCCGCCCCGATAGAAACACACCTTGTCCTCAAGGTGTAAGTAGGAAAACAAACAGTGTGCAATGACGCTGTGCATGCCATGTTTGGGGGCGGATCCCATTCAAGCTTCAAAACAATTGATGCAATAGCGAACAAAATAAATTGGCCACCGTCGGACCAAGCCTCCGAATTCTGACCAGGCAAACAAAGAACTCCAAGTAATGTGATGAGGGAAGGTGCCTCGAAAGAAACAAAATGCAGCCCCCTACCACCCTTAAGTAAAACATGATCCCTAACACCTTCAAACATGCTAGTCAATGGAAAAGCCTTTGGTAGAGAAACATCAAGGGGCAACACAAACGGGTTTTCCATGCTTATGTCGCCTTGGAATTCCTTATCACAGTCATTAGAAACAATAATAGGAACATCATCAGAAACACTTGTAGGATCAACAATATTTTTCACTTTTGTCACGGCTGATATGATTTCTTCAATGGGTTCATGCAATTGTTCTTCTTTTGGTTGTTCAATGTTTGACATCCAAGCATTATGACGAATACCTGTAACGCTATAAAACCATGTTGGAAAATCTGGATCCAGTTGCCGCGGCTTAAAAACCTTATAACAAAACAACCCACTTTTGTAATCACCCAGAGTCTCCCGAGTTTCCAAAATAGAGAATACACCATCAACCCGTCGGGAGAGATCAATTTGTTCCTGGCGGAGTGTGCAAATCTCAAGGGCGAGATCCGTAACAGCTAACCAAACATCATTCAGGGACGAGGCAGCGGACTGTGATGGTGCAGCCGACGACTTCCCCGCCATATGAATCAGTAAAAAAAATCAACAATTGTTGGGCTCTGGTAATATTTCTTTCTGTTGCTGTCCGGAAAATTCTGGATTCCTTGCTGCCCCGGTAGAGACTTCACCGGTTGAGAAAAAACTGCGGCAGTGAGAGTTTTTTTTTCTTTTGAATTTGCAAATTCAATCCACCTCAATTGTGCAAATCCACTCAGTCTAAGAGCCAAATAAAGTGGCGGTGGGGCACTACTTCGTCTAAAGCCCCGACGATCCAGGTGCGGCAACACAATAGCACTGTTTTTCTTCTTTTTGGAGTTCAATAGAATGAGAGCACCAATTGATACGGTAACGTATCAAATAGAGAAGGGAAATTGAGAAATTGGGGAAAGAAAGTGAAGGATTTGAGAGAAGATGAGAGAAAGTAGAGGAGGAAGAAAGTTGTGCGGCTAGAGAGGAGAGGGGGAGAGATTAGGGTTTAGGAGAGATAATATTATTGTTCTTCATTGATGATATTCTAAAGGGGATTACAACTCAATATATAGATGAAGATGGTAAACCCTAACCCTAGCAAACACCTAATCCCTAAGCCTGTCGGTTCAATAAAAGCGTCTAGGTAAAGAACCGAAAAGAAACCCTCGAAGGAGTGTTATAATTCCACTCAACAATAAAAAGTAAATAATTAAACTATCTAGCTAAACTATTAAAATATTTAATTAACTAAATAATATAAATTATTAATTAATCCTTCTCTAACATGGGGTGGACTAAAAGTGGCTCAAATACAATGATATAATTTAGAATGAGATATTGGTTACCAGATTGAGTCATAAGATACTTGGTCCGAACCACATTAAGACTCAATTCTTTTGTGCATTATTTCTTAACTTAAAACATTTTTCAACTCCTTTCAGTCTATTCCAACTTCTTTCAGTTTCTTTCAACTTCTAGTTTTTTCCAACTCGTTTCAGTTTTTCTAACTCTTTTCAGTTTCTTTCAACTTCTTTCTCTTTTCAAACTCATTCCAGTTTTTTCCAACTCCTACCCATTTCTTCCAATTTCTTCTAACAATAACTTTAAAAAACTATTTAAGTTTGTTTTCATATTATTATTATTATTATTATTATTATTATTACTATTATTATCTCAATAAAATAAAAAAATGATGTAATGTCACAATCTATTAAAAATTTATGTCCTTTATATAAGTTTTAGTTACAATTATAGAGTCACCTAAATTATTAAAATCTTAAATTAATTAATATATGATTTACTTTTTGATTTTGATATTTTTGTTAATTAATTTTATTTGAAATGTGTTATAGTCAATGTTTTAAAATGTTAACCAAAATAATTCTACACTCTATTTTATTTCATTAATCCTTTATATATTATATTTGAGAGTTTAACTCCCAGAATTTTGACATTTGTCATGCTGACGGGGATTTTTTTGACACTTCATAAGCCATGTCATCATATTGGACTTACTCAATATTTCAAACGAGTTGGATAATGATTCATTACTTTGGGCTTCTTTTATTTGGGCTACTCTATGTGGAATTCATCCGCAAGTCTGAATGAAAGCGAGACATCAGCGGCACTTTCCTTCGATTTACCTCCCTGCGATATTCATCTTCGAATGGCTCCACCGCGAGATTTCAGAGAATATGTGATTGGAATTAATCTCTTTCCTTCTTCACGGTCCTTCTTCACAAAGATTCCAACGATCGGTACCAATTAAGAATAGGTAATTTTCCCTTTTCTTAAAAAATCATAATTGTTTTTGGAATGATTGGCCTTCTTTCCTTCTTATGATGATTAGTCTCTGCGAAATTTGTTCTTCTTTCGAATTTTCCGGTTCAAATCTCTAGATTTTCTACCCTTATTGCTGTAAGTTTCCTTCTTGCGATTTATATTAGGTCATATATAAATCAAATTTTAAGTAAGCTATTTTATCAATCTATTTTTTCATTGTAAGCCACGTTCATACCTAAAACATCTGATTAATTGACATGTCTTCCAAACCGATCCACCCTTTGTTGAAGATCAATCCATCAAGTGAATGCTCGAGAGTTTTGGTTCGTGTGATTCGACTGTACAAGATGCCAGTGTATAATGATGAGAAGATGACGAATTCGATTGAGATGATATTCATGGACGAACATGTAAGAATTGTACTCTTATTTGTATTTTGCATACAATATAAAATTTATGTTTAATAGGATTTCTTATAATTTTTTAGTGGCTAGAAGGTTATTTTGCTTTTACTTTCAAAACACAATTATACTAATCTGTATAAAAACCAAAATTCTTCAATTGCCCATATTGAATAAATAAATGAAGAATGATAAGTCTGCTGTTCTTAAAGTATAATGAGTCTGCTTTCCTGAAGCTTCTATTTTCAGCACCATAAAAAATAATTTTTTTTAATTAAAGTACTGAAGAGTTGAGCCTGTCCTTATTTTCAGATTTATAGTTTGCTGTTTTTGAACATATTTTATGGTGTGAAGTTTAGTTTTTAGTCTCTTGAAGTTTCTCCAGATTCAAAGTATTGAAAAAACAAAACACATTATAGTATGTTCTGATTCTAAGTAATAAAAAACAAAACATACTATAGTCTGTTTAGTTTTTTTAGTGCCTATTCATGTTGAAGTTTCTCCAGTGCCTAAAACCATGAGACTAAATTTTTTTTAATAGTGCCTAAGAAGGAATTATTATAATTTATGTAATAATAACTCTGCCGTTCTTAAAGTGTAATAAGTCTGCTGTCCTTGAATCTTCTATTTTCAGCACCATAAAAAACATAATTTTTTATTAAAGTATTGACGACTTGAGTCTGTCCTTATTTTTCAGACCTTAATTTTAGATTTATAGCCTCCTGTTTTTTAACATATTTTATGGTGTGGAGTTTAATTTTTATAGTCTCTTGAAGTTTCTCCAGTCCTTAAGTATTGAAAAAACAAATCACACTATTCAGACAAATGAAAAATATTGATTATGGACTTTACTATTCTTTATATTTATGTTTATTAGTGGGTTTAGTTATAGTTGTGTGTTATTCTTAAGTTCTCAGTAACTACACATCTAACTGCCAGACGAGACACTAAAATTCCGGTTGTTTAGAGGATACCTAGAGCTGGAAAAACAAGAGGTGAAGAGGAGTAGTAGAGGATAAGTTGTTTTTTTATATCCTCTTTCTTATCTTTATATAAATAAATGTTTTTTATTAAAGTATTGAAGCTTTTCCATAAATAAACGTTGAAGCTTCTTTTTTCATCTCAATGAATAAATGATTTATTGATAAAGTTATTGAACACTTCAACCTGTCCTTATTTTCAGATTCATAGTCTGCTGTTTTTTTATCATGTTTTTTGGTGTTCATTATTTTTTATAGTCCTTGAAGATTCTGCCTAAGACTTCAAGCTTATGAAATCCCCATAGCTATTCATGTTTCCTTGATATTTTGTAGGAAACTACTATCCATGCCACTGTAAGAAAAACTCTGGTGGGAACTTTTGAGAAGAAAATAAAGGAAGGATCAATATATGTATTTGCTTACTTCGGCGTCGGCAATAGCAGTGGATATTATCGCACTTCACGATATGACTTTCGCCTAAATTTCCAAGCAAGGACGACTGTCACTGAAACCAAGACTACCTCTAAAGTTCCAGAGAAGACAATTTCCAATAGTCTTATGTTTTGCTATGACTATTTAAAAAAGTCATGGTCAAACATTGTCATTTGTTGGATTATTTTTAACCAAGTCAGTGTTCACTCATGGTCAGCTTTATGTTGCTGTTTCGCGAGTGAAGACAAAGACAGGATTAAAAATATTAGTCTTAGATGACAATGGAAATCCTTGCAGTCATACAAAAAATGTTGTATACCCTGAAATCTTTCAAAAAATTTGGTATTAAAGCAAACTTTGTTGTGTGTAGATTTAACTCCTCAAATATTATTCTTTTTACTTTGCCTTTCTTTTCTGTGTTATTATAAATAATGCATGAGGTATATTTCCTTTATTCCGGAAAAAAATATTGCATTGAATAAATTCAGAATCGACAAGATATTCGTAACCCGTGCATTGCACGGGTAGGAATACTAGTTGTTACATAAATTTTAGATATGCATACACTAATAATTTTTATGATGTTCATGTTTCAAGCATATGAAAAATAATAAATTTTCATACAACATTTCAATATGCGAAGAAATAATTATGTAAAATTAATATTGTTTAGTTTTTAAATGTGCATATGTAGAATGTATATTAAAAACTACCTTTGTTGCATAAAAGTTCTCTATTTGAATTTTATAAAATAAAATGAGATTAAAAAGCAAAAATAATTTGTCTTAAAATACGAAAAACGAGATAGTGAAAGTTTTTACGGGAAAGAATTGGTGCCTTTTATTACAACTATTTTTCAATTCCCCTAATTATTTTGGAATAGTAAACATTTCCTAATAAAAAAGAGTACAGAATCCTTTATTATAATAAAGGAGACTCAATGCACCAGAGCTTGACATTTGGCATGTACGTGCAGTGTGGATCATTTTTACACAGTTGGCTTACACGTAATCTAAGTCAGAAAACTAAATGAATTGAAATAGTTAATTTATCCAGTGCTTTTGGACTTCCAAAGTAAATGCTTTTCTATCCAATTCGGTATTTTTGGTTTACACGATTTATGAAATATTTTATTCAGAGTTAATATCAATGTCTCCCATCCTTATCTCCAATTCATAGATCGAAGATCTAAACAGATGCGATGTCGATGACGATAACCTTCTCACCCGTCTCCTTCAGGTTAGCTTCCATCGCCATTTATATTTATGTTTCCATAAACTATATCTGCATGATATCTTCCATGAAAATGTGCCATGGCTATGGTGTTTAATCATTCCACCTAATTTTTTATTCAATTTCTAGAATTAAAAACTTATCCAAATTAGATTCGTTTTTTAATTGGGACATCCTTGAAATTTTTTAAAAATTTATTTTCTATTTTTCTTCAAAATCGTTTTAAGGGGATAAAAATATTGGGTTTTTAGATTTAATTTCAAAAATAGAAAATTTGTCCGGAATTTTTTTCTCAGTATTTTACCTATTTTTTAAATTTAGTTTCTATAAATATAAGCTTGCCAATATTAAAGATGATTTTTTATGGTTCTTTCCTTATGACCGGAAATTCAATTCACTTTTTTCCTCAAAATTGGTTTAATTAACAAACAATATTGTTCGGAGCATTTTTTTCTCAATATTTTACCTATTTTTTAAATTTAATTTCTATAAATATAAGCTTACCAATATTAAAGAGGTTTTTTATGCTTTCCTTATGAACGGAAATTCTCAAAAAATTCAATTTTCTTTTTTTCCTCAAAATTGCTTTAATTAACAAACAATATTGACTTTTTAAATTGCAACATTAATGACTCTTTAATTGGTCATCCCAATTGGCTATAATTACCTTTTTTTCTTGGAATATTCACTTTACTTAAATAAAAACAGAAGGATTTGTATATTAAATTTGATATATTAAATTTGAGAGTTAAACACTTAGAATTGCGACAAATGGCGAGTCTACATGAGAACATTTTAACAAATCACTCGCCACCTATTAACTATTTGAATGACGTGGCATTTTTAATCAAAATATGGGTAGATCCAATTTAAGTTGTATCCGGAGTATATGCCTTATGTACAAAGTGCCGCTATGATTTTTTGGAAAAAAATACTCTGTACCATAATAAGGATAAAACATGGAGAGAGTACCAAAATAAAAATGCATATTTTTTATCTCTAAAATAGGAGCTACCAAATATGAAGAAATTTATTAGTTTCAAAAAGAAGTTATTGGTAATACATTTCTGTTGAAAGACAATGTTCTATATATCGAGGTTAAAGTATACAAAATTGACCAAGAGAAGTCAAATGAGAAGATTAAATTCAAACACAGAGGGTGTATTATGGAAGAAATTAGAACCTTCATGAAATATTATGCAATTGAGTGAAAACTAAAATTCATATTTTTGATTAAAAATTTTATAAATTCAACTTCTGAAATAATTTAAAATAATAGTATAAAATTTAAAATAAACTTCTAAAATAATCAGTGAAATTTAAAATTTATTTTCTAACTTATTTATAATCAAAAAATACTCTTTTTCTTAAACTTTCAAATTCATATTTGTGACTAACAAAATATTTTTCGTGTCTAACAAAATAATTCAAGATGAAAAAAGAAGTCATAGTGACAAAATTAATATGGGGTATATTTTTTTCTTGGATTTCATAAGATTTATCTTAAGAATTAGTAACGCCATTTGTAAACTATCCAGTTCATTTTTTTAGTAAAACGTTTAACCCATGGAATTTCTTAAAACATATTAGTAAAAAATATTAAAAATATTTATATTTCAATTCAGAAAATATCAAATAATTCCATAAAAAATTCATGGATAAAAAATCAATTC
Organism: Cuscuta campestris; assembly: GCA_900332095.2. Taxonomy (NCBI): domain Eukaryota; kingdom Viridiplantae; phylum Streptophyta; class Magnoliopsida; order Solanales; family Convolvulaceae; genus Cuscuta; species Cuscuta campestris. The sequence goes on along the minus strand of OOIL02001568.1, from coordinate 105,017 downwards.
CTAAAAATCAAATAAATTTAAATTCGAAAATAAAAACAATTATAGTCACATTTGATACCCATGAAGTTCCAAAGGAGACAATTCTCAATCTTATGTTTTGCTATGACTATCAACAAAAGTCAAGGTCAAACATTGTCATATGTGAGATTATTTTTAACCAAGTCGGTGTTCACACATGGTCAACTTTATGTTGCTGTTTCGTGAGTAAAGACAAAGTCGGGATTAAAAATATTAGTTCTAGATGACAATGGAAACCCGTGCAACCATACCAAGAATGTATACTGATACGAATATCGTATCGGATAGGGAAGAACTTCGAGCGTCTTCGAGCTCCAAGAAAGGGGAGGCAAAGAGAGAAGGAAAACTTTGAGCGTTTCCGAGCTCCAAGAGAAGAGAGACGAGGGATTAAGAGAATTCTTGATTATTGATTGATTGAATAATAATAACGAAAGGTTACAATATATAAAGACGCAGAAAACCCTAATTGACCTAATGGGCTCGGGCCCGTACTAAACCCTAATCCATTAATAAATATTAATAATAAATAACTACTAAATAATAATATAACTAATTGAAATATTATAATTAACTATCCGTATCATTCCCACCCCCTTAAAAACCACCTTGTCCTCAAGGTGGAGGCTCCCACTTGTGCTTCTGAACCGGAGAGAGAATGCCAAACCAAAGGAGCAGTCTACTCTTTGAATCTTCAACCACCTTGGATCTTGGAGCAAAGTGATGGAAAGATGAGACGGGGCGCTGAACATATGTATGTAGTTGCTCTTGGTGAAATCAGGTGCTCCGTCTTGACCACATCGACAAGCTCAAACAGTGTGATGGTGTCAATCAACATAGGCGAGTGTGATTGTTTACCATCTCCATCTCTCACTTTGTCAACACTTTTTGGAATATCATACTCTGCAATGACCACACCACCTGAGGTAGAAAATTCCTGAAAAGTAGGATCTGAACCAAAGGAGCAGTCCACTCTTTGAACCAAAGGAGCAGTCCACTCTTTGAATCTTCACCTAGCTTGGCTCTTGTAGCAAAGTTGGGAAAAAAGGAGACGGGGCGCATAGCATATGTAGTTGCTCTCGGTGAAACCAGGTGCTCCATCTTGACCACATCGACTAGGTCAAACAATTTAATGGTGTCATCAAATGAAATGAGGTTGGCCACCTGCTTCTTATCTGCATCTGCCACCCTCTCGATACTTGCTAGAGCTTCATACTCTGCAATTGTCATCCCAACCGAGGCGTTTAGTGGCACATATAATTCTCGGCTAGTAGAATCTGATTTGTAAGATGGCTCGTCACTTTGAATAGTAGCACCACCATTTTCATCAATAGCACCCCCATCATCGCCAACGATGCCAGACCCGCTATAATCATCCTCTTTGATATGAGATTCCTTGCTTGATTCTTTTGACCCATCTATGTCCACAATGGGGACGGGGAGTGTGGTTGCGACTTCCACCATGTGGACAAATGCGTCTCTAGCCTTCGCCGATGTCTTCTCAAAAGAAATATAATCCAAAGTGTTTAACGGAGCAAATCGAATCTTGAACTTTTCCACAAAATCATCCCAACCATCAATCAAGCCACCACGCATACGCCAATTAAACCAAGCCAATGCAGATCCATCTAACAGTGATGTCACACGGTTCAAACGATCAGCTAAAGGGATCTCATAAAACTGAAAATACGCACATACCTTTCCTAACCACTGCAAGGGTTCAGATCCGTCACATTTTGGGGGCAACGTCGGTGGAGAAAGTGGAGCGCCTGTCACTTGCCGTATAGTACCCAGAAGGTGTGCTCTGAAAATTTGTAACTCAAAAGGAATTTGACTTGGCACAATTAGAGGTCCTCGAACTAAATCCTGTACCGAGCAAAAAATTTCTACGTCGATCGCATCATAATCAATTTGACCTTCAAAATGATGGACCGACCTGAGCCTCTTAATAATTTCATATACTTGATCAAAAACCAAACAAACTCCTTCATCATGCTCAATTTCTCCATAAAGAACTTTCTCTAACAAATCAAAAAGTTTCTCTATGGGAGAGTTCATCATCATAACAAATTGAATACAATCGCTCTTCTGCACAATTGATGTTCTGAACGGCTCAAGGGAATTTGGATACTGCAAAGTGTGGTAAGTTAACCAAAGCAAAAGACTCTGCAATTTGGATTCTAAATCTTGGCTTTGAAAAGTGAAAACAAGCTTCTGTAATTGAAGAGCAACAACCGTGCCACAAAAAAATCACCCCTAAAATAGCCCCAACTAATTCAACCATGCAAAAAAAATTAAATCCCGCTGCAGATTTTCGGAAAACCTGTGCAGACACAAGAATCGGGCGACGGCAAAGGCAATCTTTGGACTGGCGGCCAGAGGCAGAGGTGTTGCAATCCGGGAATGTTTTTTTTTTTTGATTTTTTATTGGGTGAGTTCTCTCAACGAGAGCACCAATTGATACGAATATCGTATCGGATAGGGAAGAACTTCGAGCGTTTCTGAGCTCCAAGAGAAGAGAGACGAGGGATTAAGAGAATTCTTGATTATTGATTGACTGAATAATAATAACGAAAGGTTACAATATATAAAGACGCAGAAAACCCTAATTGACCTAATGGGCTCGGGCCCGTACTAAACCCTAATCCATTAATAAATATTAATAATAAATATCTACTAAATAATAATATAACTAATTGAAATATTATAATTAACTATCCGTATCATATACCCTGAAGTCTTTCAAAAAATTTGGTATTAAAATAAATATTGTTCAGTCTACGTTCAATTGCTCGAATATTATTAAGTCTACTTTGGCATTTTACACTTATTGTATTAAAAATCATGTGAGAAATAAAATTTCTTTATTCCAAAACATAAATTTCATGGAACAAATTTTAGAATTGACAAAAATTGTGTATTATCCCGTGCATGGCACGGGTAGAAATACTAGTTTTTGGAAATAAAAATAACTCAAATTCTTGTAAACAATGACCCCAACCAGATTTTGAATTAATGGGCGTTCTTTTTAATGCTTTTTTCTGGTTCCCTTCTTATTTTAAAATAGTGAGTTTTTTGTATCTAAAAAATGGAAACTTTTGGAAATAAATACAACTTAAACCCTTATAAGAAGAGTGCTTCTATGGTGCAGCTTCGGTGCATACTTTTTTGTGGATCTTCTCAATAAAATCTATTTTTTTATTTTTTATTAAAAAATGAATGCTTATTTAAGCAGTAAGGAAATGCTTATTTTGCTCTTATGTAGGTCCATGGTAGAGTTTAAGTCCACCATGGAATTTGCCTTATAAGAACCGACCCCTAACCGAAGTCTTCTCATACTCTTTTCTCCAATTTGGCATTCGAGGTTCCTTTGCTAAAAAAATTAATTAAATTAATTTCGAATTATTAATCAATACTTTGTTGTTTTGATATAAAAATTCTTATAAGCGATATATACTCTGCAATCATTACTTCCTTAGTAATTGAATTTTTTTGGATCATTATATAAAATATATCAATCATTATAAATCAGTAATTTTTAATGCAAATTTAACATTGTTAGTCTCATGTTATTTTTATAATTATTTTGAGACATTGTTATATTATTTAAACCCAATTTTTTCTTTCAAGTAAGATTAGTAAAATGTATTGGTTCATTTGTCTTTTTATTTTTGCGGATGATATTATACTTATCTATGACACCCGCGACGGACTAACAACAAGGTGGAACTTTGACGCCTTTCTTTGGAATCCAAAGGATTCAGACTAAGTTGGATCAAGACTTAATGCATGGAATGTTATTTCAATGGTCAGGAGACGGAAGCAGGGGTGGAAGTAATGATCGATTCTCACCTAATTCCTAAGGTGATAAGTTTCAGTATCTGGTCTCGGTCATTTATGCATATGTGGAGTTGGACGGGGATGTTGCTCATCGTATTGGTGCAGCCTGGGTTAAGTCCATGTTTTCCTCAACTTAGTTTTTTACTTATTACTTAATTTTATTAGAATCAAATCAGATCATAAATAACATTAAATATAACTACATTCATATCAGATCAAATCAAATCAGATCAAATTAGACTATATTAGATCAGATCAGAACGTATTCTAATTAGATTAGAACCAATCAGATCAAGTGAAAAGAACATGGCCTAAGTGGAGGATTGCTTAAGGGGTTCTGTGAGATAGGAAAATTTTGGCTAGGATGAAATGTAAATTTTATCAATCTGTAGTCAGACTAACTATGTTGTATGGTGCATAATGCTGGGCAGTTATGAAAGCCCACGTTCATTGAATTCATGTTGCGGAGATGAGGATGCTATAGTGGATGTGTGGACAGACAAGGTTGGATAGGACCCGAACAAGGTTACCCAAAGAAAGGTATGCATGGCACATGTGGAAGACAAGCTGGGGGAAGCTAGGTTGAGATGATTTGGGCATATATGGCAACGGGATGTTGACGCTCCTGTGTAGAGATGCGAGAGGCTTAGGTAATGTAACGCCCCAAAAATAGGCCTATCAGAATTAATTAATTGATAATTAATTAATTACTGAGAAGGACCCAAAAATAAGTGAATTATAAAGTTTGTCAATAATTAATGAAAATTATATCGTTGTGTAGACTTTGACTGTTTGACTCCAACGGTTCAATCAGATTTCAATTTGGAGAAAGTTGGACCAGAAAAATGTACCCCGACTGTGACTGAAATTTGTCCCAATCAGGGACTTGCGTTTGAAATCCAACACAATCGCCGTTCACTCCACTCGGCCGCACAAACAGGAGTGAACCTTGGCATCTTCCTCTTCTTCCTTCCTACATAACCACACCCAACTCCCTCTATTCTTCACCAAAACATCCTATCTTTTCCTCTATTCTGCTGCTCTGAGAAAGGAGAACACTCTGGTGCTATCAATTTGGTGAAAGGTCGCCGGAGTTGAGAGCTTTTGTTGCCGGAAGTTTCGCCGTCTTTTCGCCGGAATCATCGTTTAACATTAAGGTAAGCCCCTAGATATATCTAATGACTAGAATGTTCATATAAGTCGTTTCTACGTTCATAAATGGTCATTTGGTTGAGTTTTGTGTTTGACATGCTTGAAGAACTAAGAATCATAAACCATGAAATTGATGTTAAAATTATGAATTAATGATGCTAAAATGATCTATGAACCTTGGAGAATATTTTTATATACCTGAATTGAAGTTTGGTAAGTAAAAGTGACATTTCCGCAAGTTGGCTCGAGGAAGAAGACGATGGATAATCGATTATCAACTTAAAAATCGATTATTCATTGTTCTGCAGATTTTTAGAACTTAGCTGAGCAACAGTCGACTGTCAGAATGTGACAATCGACTGTCAGCCCTCTCTGAAGTTTGATAATCGATTATCAAAGTGTGATAATCGATTATCAGCCCATTCTGAACATCAGACAGTAGATTATCAAAAGTGACAGTAGACTGTCTTCCTGCACTATTGAAGAAAATGAAGCTAATAGTTAATAATTGAATTTCCTATCATATATTAATCAATTATTATTTAGAAAACATGATTTTTGAACTATGGGATTCTATTTTTGATACCAATTGATTATGATTTTGTACAATACAAATGATGTTTTTAACACATAAAATCTTGTGTGATGCATGACGGTAAGTTCGGGTGTTAACACTCGAGACTAGGCCGCTATTTGTTATTAAATGTTATGTTGAATGATCATTATGATGAATTATTTTTTGTGGCCAATTATGAATGATAAACCTACTGATTAGAATGATTATTGATGATTAAATCATGATTAGAAATGAATATAATGGTGATCATGAAAACGGTGTATATTGTTAAGGATATCTAGAAATGGTTAATTATGAATTGAGATTCAATTTATGTTGATGTTCGATGCTTTAGATATGCTTACTCAGCTTCACCGCTGAGCGTGTAGTGTATTTTGTTTGCTACACGCAGGTAAACAAAATGAATGAAGTGATGATTCCTGGAGGCAGACGGGAGCGAGATGGTCGGGGTGCATATGTGAAATGAATTGATGTTTTAAAAAGACATAAAATTATTATGTTTTGTAATTATTATATATTCAGCTTCCGCAACGTTAAACTACTCCGTTATACCTTGGATAATTTATTATTGAATAAAGTTTTTAAATGTTTGAAATATTTTGAATGTTTACGTATATCAAGTTTATGTTTTAGTCTGAAAGGGGCTGCAGACCTGGACGGATTAGGGTGTTACAATTTGGTATCGGAGCATATGGTTTTAAAACCGATCTTCGAATTAAAAATCTGTTTAAAAAAATATATTTACATATATGATATATATTTTTTTCGGCCTTAAAAAAAATTTGTCAATCAAACCCACGACTCTCGCATCCCTCTACTCCAGGAAGGTAATAAAAAAAATAAAGTATTGAATTTGACTGTATTAAATCCTTATAGATGTCAACTGTTAATTCGGAAATGATATCAAGTGTTGATTCAAGTCGCACTTTCGTACATGGTAAAAGACGAAAGAACAAACGAAATGTATATGACTCGTTGATACGTTATCAACGCGCCCATCGCTTCGTGAGAAAAATGAAACGAAGGATTTATCTGCGCCGCAAGGCTGCATGGGAACGGGATGACCCGGAAGAGACGTTCAACGTAGACTCTGCAAACAGCGTATGCAGATCGGGCGTAGAAGACCCAGCTATAGAATCGTCACGATCCAATCGATCGAGCGCAAACGTTTAGAAATTATCTTGTTATTCGTTTCCAATCCATTAATTGTATCGAATGTTGTAATCCTTTGCAATTCCTGTCATGAACTCCACTACTAAAATAAAAGAATCCTAATAAAGGAATTTTTGTTATTGTAGAATGAGTCAAGAATCCGCCCATGGACAAGGCAACAACAATGAACATGTTAGTGTTCATACTGAAGCACCTAGCTTCACCCCTCCCGTCCACAATGAACCCGTCGATCAACAAAATGTTGAGAATAACCCAAACGCTGATGGTCAACCCGACCTTGTGATTCCAACATTTCTGGCTAATGTGTTACAACAGATAGCCAACACACCAATGTTTCAACCACCTCCACCACCGCCACCTCGTGTGGTAACCTACAAAACGCTAAGGGATAATGGTGCGGAATTATTCCTTAGGGATCGCATCGGTGAACCCCAAATTGCTTGGGACAGGATCGAGCAGACTGCTCGAGTATTGGAGGATCTTAATGTACCCATGGGCAACTATCCCCGACTGGCTTCTTAGCTACTCCGCAAGGAAGCCTATGAATGGTAGAAGAGGACCGATGAGAGTGCAGGAACTCCTAAGCCATGGACATGGGCACATTTCGAATGGGCATTCAAGCAAGAATATATTCCAAAACGTTTTAGCGAAGAAAGACGTAAAGAATTTGTCGTGACACTCCCTGAGTATCGTCAGAAGTTTACCAGTCTTGCTAAGTTTGCGCCAACCTTGGTGAGTACCCCAACCGATCGCATTGAGGAGTTCAGGAAGAAACTTCGACCTGACCTCAGGTCGCGTGTGTCCGTCCTAACCACTGTGGATTTCGCAGAGGCCTACGAAATCATAGCCAGGGCAGATAGTGACCTGCGTGCTTGCATTGAGTATCTGAAGACAAACAATAGCTGGCTCAAGCACTCACCATTCCACCGGCTTTGCCTCAAAAGGGAAAAGGCTCTTCCAAGAATCTAGCAGTTCGCACTTATCAAAGAAAGGGAAATCGGCGCAGACGCACTCTGTGGCGTCGGAAAACAAATCAAGAGGATGGAAACACCCATTGTGCGATACATGTGGGAGACATCATCCAGGCGAGTGTTGGCTTGCCCAAGGATTATGTCTCGGTTGTGGCAAATCTGGACATTTCCGAAAGGATTGTCCCACTAATCCTGGAAAACCATTTCCGACGGCCCCAATTGCCAGCCAATCAGCCTCAGCACGACCTGCGCCTAGTCAACGATCGACGACAAGATCTAATCCGGCCAAGAACCAGGGTCAACAACAGGGACGAGCTCCTGCTCGTACTTATGCAATAAAGGCACGAGCTGAGGAGAACCCTGACGTCATTCAGGGTATGTTTACCTTATTTGATACTGTCATGCATGTATTGATAGACCCTGGATCAACATTATCTTATATCTGCGTACCTATGCCTTGTATGTTTGGTATTCCCTGTTTGTAGTACTTTTCCTCTGTTACCTTTAATTTGTCCTTTGTCTCTCTGTGCTTTGTACTTTATATGTGCCTTCTTTACTTTATGTATCTCTTGCGATCTTTTTATCTATGCAGTTGAGCTGGGGGTCTCTTGGAAAAAATAGTCTCACTACTTTTGAGCAGGGGCAAAGTCTGCATATACACACTTTCTCCAGACCATACTCTTGTGGGATCTAACTATGTTATTGTTCGATTAGTGACATACAACAGAATAACCAAAAAATTATATGATTGGTACTGATTTTAATAAGTAAAGAAAGAGTGAATCACAAAGAATTACAAATACAATTTAAGATAAAAGCATTCCCAATGGCGTGCCATTTTAGTTGACACGCCTGACACATCAGATTGGAATGGAAATGCCTTGCAAATCACTTGCGTTCCTCCACGGTAAGAGAGGCAACCTTAAAGTTGCCACGTCCCATTTTCAGCTTTTTTTAGGAGAACAAAAATCTTCTTATACGTAGAAGTAATTCTTTAGCAAAATAAATTTAAAAAATAATTTTTAATAATTAAAATATGACAAAAAATGTAAAAAGTAAATAAAAATGTTAAACTCCACTCCATGCCATTTTGTGACTGTGCAGTTTTTAACTGGTTGAAATATGCCATATCACCGTGTGACATTCCATTTCTTTACTTGTCATTGCCAATCTAAAATGTAATGTCATAAAAGAAAATAAAAAGAGATTAAAAATTAAAAAGTAAAGTATACATCTTTTAAATTAAATATGAAGTTTATAAAATAAAACAATTATTTTAACATTTTTTAATTACTTAAAAATCTTTCAAAATTTTTACAACTCTTTATAGATCTTTCCAGCTTCTTCCAAGTCATTTTTTCAACTTCTTTTAGTTTTTTCTAACTCCTTCCAGTTTTTTTAACTCCTTCCAATTTAATCCAACATTTCCAATTTTTTCCAACCCTTTCTAATTTCTTCCAACTCCTTTTACTTTTTTTCAACTCTTCCCAAATTTTTCCAACATTTAACTTTTTTTTGTTAAAGTATCTCAGAATTAGAAATTGAAGATGAAAATAATTTTAATAAGCTTTTGAACTTAACTAAGTAATTGATGGAATTCGATCTTTTAGGCTATGCTCCTTTTCAATTAGAAAAAAAAGTTAAATGTTGCCATATTTGTCTCTATTTTGTCCCATAGTATATTTAGGCATATTTGTGTGGTCTTTAGGGCTTGTTCTCTTTTACTTATCTGATTGCATCTGATCAAATTTGATTAAATTTTGATTTGATCTGATTGTAATTATATTTAAGTTATGTTCTTTTGAGTTGAAATTTTAGAATTGGATGTTGGGAGAAATTAGAATGAATTGGAATAGACTAGAAGAAGTCACTGAAAAGAATTAGAAAATATTGGAAGAATTAAAATGTTAAAAATTCACTCGATTAAATGATCATCCAATCAAATATGTAAGAAAAATAGTTTTGGATATAAAAAACTTCATCCTTATACACACATATATATATATTGTTATTTTTGTTAATTCATACATCACTTTTTCATATCTCAAAAATAGTGAGACCAAATGAGTATGATATTGCAAATTTTGCTTTGAGATGGAAAATGATTGTGGGATGGGGAAGTAAATACGGAGGAGACAATTTTTCCACTTTTTCTGCTGTCTAAAAGAACCAAGTTTAAAATTTCCAAAAAGAAGAAAAAAGGAATTTAAACACACAAAAAAAAGAGAAAAGTAGAACGTTTTATTCTTTCTGTTGATAACCAAACCTCAAAAACGTTGAAATTCGTAGCAGTAAAACTTGCCCAGGGAGCGCGTTACAGCTTTTCACACTTCGGTCTCCCCTCCTTCAACTCCATCACATCGCCCTTAACTGTTCTTGGACTTTGATTCTTTAAAAAAAACTGTTCTTGGAGTTTCTTCTTCATCAAAAATCCGAAAAACTGGATTTGGGTCTTTGATTTGATTTTGTTTGTATAGAGGAGAGTGAGAGAGCAATGAGCGGGGGCGGAGGGGACGAGGAGACAACATTGGAGTTCACGCCGACATGGGTGGTCGCCGCCGTCTGCACCTTCATCGTCGCCATTTCGCTCGCCGTCGAGCGCCTCCTCCATTTCACCGGAATGGTCTCTTGCCTTCCATTTTTCGCTTGATAGTTACTGTGCTTTATGATTTCCCCATCTGATTTGCATTCGAAAAAAGTTAACTTTTTGCTCTAATTGGGTTGCTGTACTATGTTTGGTTTCTTGATTATATCTGCAGTATCTGAAGAAGAAGAATCAAAAGCCTCTTTATGAAGCCCTCCAGAAAGTCAAAGAAGGTTTCTTTCTTTCTTTCTTTCTTTCTGAACTTGAATCATAATGTTCTCATCATCATTTCTAAGATTTACTTCATTTTCGTGCTGTAATGGAACTGCAGAGTTGATGTTGTTGGGGTTTATATCGCTGCTATTGACTGTGTCCCAACAGACAATGACAAAGATTTGTGTGACAGAGGATGTGATGCACCATTTGCTCCCTTGTTCCCTGCAGGATGCTCCTTCTTCTTCTTCTTCTTCATCGGGCAAAACACAATCTCATAATCGCAGGTTGCTTTCAGGAGGAAGCAATGCTAGCTACTGTGCTGCAAAGGTGTCCAGTTTCATATGGCTACTTCAATTGAATTTTATATCGCTTGATCTCATGCTTTTGGGTTTCAGGCCGGGGGAATTCTCAACTTAGAAGTTCAAAATAATGTCCTTAAAAGAGCTGAATAATGCTTGCAATAAAATCTTAGTTAAAATAAATTTGGAAACATTGGCTCTATCATAATGGCACTCAACATATTTGTGACACTTTTATTGTAAAAAACTCTTTTTTGGGACAAAAATAGGGAAACAAAACCCCTTTTGTGACACGGATGGAGCATTATGTATTCGAATTTGATTCTCATACCAAGCATACTGTTTTGGCAACATTTGAAAGCCCGACTCTAATACCCTTTTAATCTGAATTTCATTTACAGCACAAGGTCCCGTTATTATCTCTAGAGGCCTTGCACCACCTGCACATCTTTATCTTTGTCCTTGCAATTGTGCATGTTACATTCTCCCTTCTCACCATTGTATTTGGAGGGGCAAAGGTCAGTTCAGATATCTGAGAACTATACTATGGTTTTATGCACCGCTCTTCCTTTGTTTTTTCACTATGTTATTTCAATTCTTTGTTCTTAAATTTGTAAACCATGTCATAGATTCGCCAATGGAAGCGCTGGGAAGATGCCATTGCCAAACGTAATACTGAAAATGGGACCGGTATGTTTTTCTTTACTGCACATGTTAATGCACAATCCTCTCGCTTGGCAAGTCCTAAAAATGGAAAAAAGATGTCTTTCTGGAAATTGTCAGTTGTCTTTATTTGGTGCTGATAAATTTAGTTGTCCAAGGTTAAATATTTACTACAGAGTACTTTCCATATTTTTATTATTACATTTGTACATTCCCTCTCCTGCACAATGCAAAATTTTCTGTAATGGATGCATTTGCCTTTCCTTTGCAGATGGGATTCCTGGTCTTACCCATGTTCATGAACATGATTTTATCAAGAATCGCTTTGTGGGTATGGGTAAACGGTCGATCATCTTGGGTTGGTTGGTATGCTCCAATTCTTTCCTTTCTTTCAACATTATGCTGTCAATATGTCTTTGGGGAGATATATTTTCTACAATTATCACTATGGGTGTGATTAAAATAACTTTTTGTGAACTTTTCAGCACTCTTTCTTCAAACAATTCTATGGTTCTGTCACGAAGTCAGATTATTCAGCTCTGCGCTTGGGATTCATTATGGTAACAATTATTACACGGGAGAATCTTTTTCCTATTTCATCACATGCTTTAGATGATCCTCATTTCCTTGTTTAACATGTCCCCACAACAGAGTCATTGTAGGGGCAATCGAAAGTTCAATTTTCACAAATACATGATTCGTGCACTGGAAGACGACTTCCAGATAGTTGTTGGCATTAGGCAAGTTTGCAAGTGACAATGATTATTATTATTATTATTATTATTATTATTATTATTATTATTATTATTATTATTATTATTATTATCTGTTATTATCATGAAATTTATGTTTTTTTTCAATGTGCTGCAGTTGGTATTTGTGGGTATTTGTGGTTATATTTTTGTTGCTGAATGTTAACGGTATACCATTCTAACTCGAGATTATTATTTTTTCCTTTGCATTTACAACTGCATTCGCAATTGTCCAGAGAAAGTATATTCACATATTTTTTTTGCAGGTTGGCATACATATTTCTGGATTGCATTCATTCCTTTTGTTGTGAGTGACACTACAATGTTTCTTCTTCTTTTTGTTCTTTTTGTTCTTTTTTTTAAAAAAATGTCTAAGTAGAGAGGTAATTGCCACAATGACGACTTCTTGGTTTATATATTTTCCAGCTCTTACTTGCTGTTGGGACGAAGTTGGAGCATGTAATAATGCAACTGGCTCATGAGGTTGCCGAGAAACATGTTGCGATCGAGGGTGATTTGGTTGTGCAGCCTTCTGATGAGCACTTCTGGTTCGGTCGCCCTCAAATCATTCTATTCCTCATACACTTCATTCTTTTCCAAAATGCTTTCGAAATCGCGTTCTTCTTCTGGATATGGGTAAACACTTGCATTTCGCTTTTCATTTGTGGTCCAGCTCTTTCACTACAGTGCCTCGGTTTTGATATCTCTTTTTTTGTTAAAATTACTATTAGGTAACATATGGCTTCGACTCTTGCATAATGGGGCAAGTCAGATTCATCGTCCCTAGGCTTGTCATAGGGTAAGGCTATACGATACAAAAATGAAAAATCATTTACTTTTTTATAATTTTTTTAAAGTTGTGACAAGATAGAACACGACGATAATGCATTTACTTTTTTGTTTTATTTCCAGTGTAATTATTCAGGTGCTTTGCAGTTATAGCACATTGCCACTCTATGCCATAGTCACACAGGTAATTACTATGCATATATCCATAGAGAGTGACAGTGAGATTTGAACTCGTGACCTCTAACTCAACAAGGCTCTGAAATGTTACATAATATATACTCCAACATATTCGTTCATTCATTGTGTGGGTGTGTGTGATGTGTGTAGATGGGGACGCATTTCAAGAAATCGATATTTGACGAGCATCTGCAAGCCAACCTTATGAATTGGGCTCATAAGGTGAAACACCGGAAGGGACTGAAAGGCGCTGCAATGGGCGCCGCCAAGCAGGAGGAGGGTTCAACTGACGGCTCCTCCATGGGAGTCCAGATGGGACCCGCTGCCCGCAAGGAATCTGGTTGAGAAGGCAAGTGATGGGTATCATCAAGGCCTCCCGCGGAACGACATTGTCACAACTTTATTATATACTCCGGTATTTATATATTTTGTGGGGTATATATATATATATATATATATATATATATATATATATATAACAACATTGTACTCATTTTGTGGTTAAGCTATGGCCATTATTATTATTATTATTAGTATTTGTATTTGTATTTGTATTTGTATTTGTATTTGTATAATACAAAGTATTTGTATTTGTAAGGCTATGGCCATATTATATCTGTAATACATTGTACTCCCTATGTGGCTATGTAACAATGTTATGGTTTACATGTTTTGGTTTAGGCATATTATTTGGATACTACAATGACCAATTTATACTGTGTAGGGTCTTTCGTGTGTCAATCATTTATTTGCCACTCACACCAACTTTCCTCCACAAACCACAATTTACATCCCCCCCGAGTTCCACACATTCCTCAATTTTGGACTTTTGGTCCTCAACAATCCTGTTAGAGTTATACTTGTATATATATTACTTTACATTTAATGAAAAGGGAATTTAGTTTCTGCTAAATTTCTACATGGTATTGGAGCCAAAATTCTAGGTTTGTGTTTATCTGCTCTGTTTTGCCGATTGATTTGCTTTTGATCGTGCGTTTGCTTGATTTTCTGCAATAGTGGGACGACAATTTCCTTGGCATATTGAGATCAAGCACTTTTTTTGGTTTTCCTTTTTCTGCTCGGCGATCACACAAGCATTAAGCACCTGTTTTTTTGGTTTTTCTTTTTCTATTCGGCGATCGGACAAGCACCAGGCACCAGGAAATTTTATGCCATGTGTTCTACAAGACTACAACTAAAAAGACATGTTTGATCCATGATTCCTCTTCAGAATATTATCTTCATCCTTCCGAGGGACCAGGTAATTCTTTGACAAAACATGTATTGAAGGGTGACATAAACGATTTTGAATGCATTGAAGGGTCGAAGTAAGGCAGCGTTTTTGACTGCCACCGGCGGAGGCAAATAATTCTACAATTTGCAGTTAGATTTTTAACAGCGTTGATGAAACAATTGTGGACAGATTTGAAGTCACTTAATAGTACCATGAATGAGCCTCGAATCTATCAACTAGAAAATGAATTGCATAATTTGAGACAAAAGGGCAAACAGTGGTGGCATATTATAATCAGTTTGTGACTCTCTGGAGCAAGCTTTATGGCCCTGAAGACCCCACCTACAGCTGTACGTGTGAGGCAGCGGCAAAATTACGGGCGAAGAATGAAAAAGCTAAAGTCTAAATGTTTCTTTTAGGACTTGATGATGAACAATTTAGAGCCATTCAGAGACAAATACTTGGAGAACCTCCTGCGGATTTAAATAGGGCCTTTTATTTGGTATCTCAAGAAGAACATCACCGTAGTGTCGTGCATACACGTGATGATCACACGAATGCCATGGCGTTTGCCGCCCCTCGTATACCAAACAACACCTACCAATGCACTCATTGCGGTAAACAAGGACATACAATTGATCGATGTTATTTGATCGTTGGGTTTCCCAACTCGGGACGAGGGTGCGGCCGGAATTCTTCTCAGTGAGGGGGAGGCCGTGGGCAACGCGGCGGCAGATCAGCCGGTCCGCAGCCCACAACTGCCATGGGACAACAAGGAGCAGCCGCCAGACCTACGGCCAATGCAGCGGGCGAGGTACCGCCGTCTTTATCCTCCCTATCATCCGATCAGGTTGCACGCCTCTTTTCCATGATTGACTATGCTGCCTCTGTTTCTGACAAATTGCAAACTATGTCTCTCTTAGTGCCATGCGAGTGGTTGATTGATAGTGGTGTCTCTCACCACATGACCGGGGTCCTTTCTTATTTATCTAATGTTGTAACCATGCACTATCAGTTTGCCCGATGGAGCACACGTTGTCTCTAATTCGTGTGGTAGTGTGCAAGTGTCTCCATCCTTGACCTTGCACAACGTATTATATGTCCCGAATTTGAAATGCAATTTGATGTCTATGAATTGTCTTGTCAATTCCCATAACTGTTGTGTTTTCTTTGATGACAAATTTTGTGTAATACAGGACCGCACTACGAGGACGCAAATTGGTCAATGTGAAGCTCGCAATGGAGTCTATGTCTTTCCATCCTTAGCCCGTGCGTCCAAGGCCGAGTCAGTCTCTTTGTTGCATCAACGGCTCGGTCATCTATCCATCTCCCCAAGTTTTATATTTACCCCCGTTCAATAAAAGTAGCACTGAAATTAAAAAGTTTCAGTCTTCTGATATTTGTTTTCTCTCCAAACAAACTCGTTCTCCTTTTTCTCCAAGGATTAATAAAGCACATCAATTGTTTGATTTAATTCATTGTGATTTATGGGGTCCTTATTCCCCGTGCATATCTACTAGGGCTCATTATTTTCTCACTATTGTTGATGATTATTCTCGAGCAGTTTGGGTATTTCTCATTATTGATAAAATTGAGGTGACAAGTTGCCTAAAACAATTCTTCACTTTGATTCAAACTTAGTACGACAAAGTTATTAAAATTGTTCGTTTTGACAATGTTACTGAGTTTCTGAATAAATCCTTGCTTCAATTTTATAATACTATGGGCGTTCTCATTCAAACATCTTGTGTCAATACCCCACAGCAAAATGATCGAGTCGAGCGTAAACATCGTCATATCCTTAATGTTGCTTGCTCTCTTATGTTTCAAGCTTCTATTCATATTGAATTTTGGGGTGAATGTATACTTACTGCTGTGTACTTAATCAATCATACTCCAACTCCACTTTTCCAAGGAAAATCTCTGTATGAACTCCTTTCTTCACAACCTCTAGACTTGTCTCATCTTCGAGTGTTTGGTTGTCTCTGCTTCGTCCGTAACAACCAACGCCCACGAAACAAATTCAATCCCCGGAGTATCAAATGCATGTTCGAGGGATATCCTACTGGGATAAAGGATTGGAGAGTCTATGACCTTGGAACTCATCGATTTTTCCATACGCGAGATATTTCCTTCAATGAAACCATTTTTCCCTTTGCAGTTACAAAGCCTAAAACCCCTCAAAGTCATGATGACCCTACGTTTGTCGACGGCGACCCTCTCCCTCCTGCCGTCGACTCCCTCCCTTCTACCGTTCCAGCCACTGCCTCAGCCTCAGCCTTTGGGCAAGCCCATGACCATAGCTTCAGCGACGGTGAGTCTGCCAGCCCGGACAGTCCACCGTCGCCACCATCCTCTCCTCCATCGCTACCCTGTGGCCATGAACGACGACCCCTCCTCACCTCTCTGACTACTACTGCCATACAGCTCGGACATTGACTCCCATTGCTACTTCCGTTTCCTCTTTGCATTCTTCAGGTACCCGGTATCCTATACATAATTTTGTTCATTTTGGGAAATTACATGACAGGTGGGAAATTACATGACAGGTACAAGGGTTACTTGGCAGCCATTTCCACTACTGAGGTGCCACGAAATTTCAAGGAGGCTATGGAATATGCCAATTGGCGTCTAGCCATGCAACAGGAGATTGATGCATTGGAGAAAAATCATACTTGGGAGATTACTGATCTTCCTCTTGACCGGAAAGCTTTGGGTTGCCAGTGGGTCTATGGTACCAAATTTCATCCTGATGGCACAAACGAACGGGATAAGGCACGCCTAGTTGTCTTAGGTAACCACCAGGAATCCGGTACAGGTTATACAGACACATGTGCTCTTGTCGCAAAAATGGGTACGATATGTATTCTCTTATCTGTGGTTGTTGTTAAAGGTTAGGAGATCCACCAACTTGATGTGAATAATGATTTTTTAAATGGTGATTTGCTTGAAGAAGTTTATATGCGCATGCCTCCTGGGTTTTCTATTCATGAGAAAGTACGTCATTTACGCAAATCTCTATATGAGTTGCGTCAATCTCCTCGGTATTGGTTTAATAAACTCAGTGCTGCACTTCGCCACTAGGGTTTCAAGAAGGCCCACAAAGATCACACTCTGTTTATTCTTCGTCGTGGTTCGGATATTCTCACAGATTTGGTTTACGTTGATGATATCTTAGTTGCCGGTAATAATGCTTCTATGTGTGCTTCTTTCAAACGATATCTAGACCGTTGTTTTCAGCTTAAGGATTTGGGCCCAGTAAAGTATTTTTTGGGCATTGAGTGTGCTCGTTCCCCTTCCGGGATGGTTTTATGTTAGCGTAAGTATGCCAAGGATATTTTGCATGAAGCCGGATTGCAGGGTGTAAACCTGCGTCTACACCACTCCCTACTACCCACGGCTTGGGTACGTCTGTGGCTCCATTGCTCCACGATCCCGCACAGTTTCGGTGACTTGTTGGGCGTCTTATCTATCTGACGATTACACGCCCGGATATATGTTATGCAGTTCATGTTTTATCTCAATATATGCAGGCACCCACCATGGACCACATGAATGCTGCAATGCGTGTCCTACGGTACATCAAGGGCCATCCCGGTCAGGGTCTTTTACTGAGCGCCAATAGTAATCTCCAGATCTCTGCTTATTGTGACTCTGACTGGGCTAGCTGTCCGGTCTCTCAGTGGTTTGTTAGCGGTTATTTTATTATGTTGGGTAATTCTCCTGTTTCCTGGAAGACCAGAAAGCAAACAGTTGTTGCACGTTCTTTTGCTGAAGCTAAATACAGAGCCATGGCGAATGCATGTGTGGAAATTCGTTGGATGCGTGGCATTCTCCAAGCCCTCGACGTCCCTATCCTTTATCCGCCGTGGTTGTATTGTGACAACCACTTAGCAATATACATAGCAGCAAATCCCGTATTTCATGAACATATGAAGCATATTGATGTTGATTGTCATATGGTTCGTGAATCTGTGCAGCGACATGAGGTTTGTACACGATATGTTTCTACTCGCTATTAGTTAGCAGATATCTTTACTAAATCTTTGTCAAAACCTGTATTTGATTTTTTGTTGTGCAAGTTGGGCATTTATGACATTCATGCGCCAACTTGATGGGGAGTGTTAGAGTTAGCGGTTATTTTTTGTTACTAGCATAGTTTGGGCCCGTACAATCCAGCCCGGTACATGTATATATACTACTTTACGTTTAATGAAAAGGGAGATTTGTTTCCGCTAAATTTTTACAAATCCCAAACACTAACTCCTTCAGTCTCGAAATGATTTACAATTCTCCTCTCGATAACTTTTGTTTATTTGAGTGTTTTCATTAAGTATTTGATAAAATAAAATATTCTTGTTACATTTCTCGTTTTGTTGAATTTTTAACGTGGTTTTTTTAATAATAGATTTTTATTTATTTATTGATATATCTATTTGTAAATAATATGATTTCGAAAAACAAGAAATTTTATCTCATAAGGGGTTGTTTGTTTCAGCCTCTTAATGGTTCAAATATCTGAATGGTTCAGCACTTAATGGTTCAGACTGTTTGTTTCAGCCTCTTAATGGTTCAGATGTCTGAATGGTTAAGAGATTTGCCTCTGAATGGTTAAGTATTATACAGAGTCTGAATGGTTAAGACCTCTTATCTGAATTGATCAGACATTTGCCTCTGAATAGTTAAGCAATATACTAGCTTTTAATGGTTCAGACCTCTTACTAGTTCAGCACTTAATGGTTCAGATCTCTTACTGGTTCAGCACTTACCAATTCAGAAGTTGCCAAACAGCACCTTAATTTGTAATCAAATTAGGGACTGAAGGAGTAGTAGATTGTAATCATTTATATTTTGTTTGGGGAATAAAAAAATCAGTTTTTGTCCTTTAAAATTAGTTTTTTCTCTCATATTATCGATCAAAATTAGTGCATGTGATAAAGGTAATTAGTTTGTTTTTTTTGTCACTCGTAATTCTCATTTCTATAGGAGAGGCTTCTTAAGCGCATGTGGGTAAAGATCGGATATGGAGAAATTTGAGGTGTGTTTTTGCAAGTTGCAATTATGCCAACATGCTTTCACCGTAATAAGTTTGGATTAGGGTGGTTCTCGATGATGATACAATGGTCCTGGATGAGACGAAAAAAATGGGTCTTGCCTCTAAGAAATTACTAAATTATATGAATATTATTTTTAAAAAATAGATCTAGGCCGCTAAGGCACCTTGACCCACCATTCGCTCGGCTCTGGTTAGGACTTACAGTATTTGTTATAAAAAGTATTGAAGGTTTTATTTATTATATTATTTCCTAACCTTTGCACTTCCAAAAAAAGAGTAAATTTTAGAAATTATTCTTTATAACAAGAGTTTTTCATATTTAGTCTTCTATTTCAAAATATTACATCCGTGGTCTTCTTTTATGGATACATTTCCATAAATAGTCTTTTTTAACTTTCTATCATGCTGTTAAATTATGGACTAAAAGTCTAATTTCACAACGGCCATTTATCTTTCTTGTCATAGCTGGGCTGTTGATGTATCGTTTGTCTACTGCAACTATAGTCTATAGGTGTCGTCTTTGGTTGGAATCTTATTCCGTAGCCATAATTGTTATTATTGAGTTATTTGTCAAGCTGACATTAAAATACGTAACTAGACATTAGGTTTATGTGAAATTACACTTTTAACTCGCAACTTAACCCACATGACAGAAGGTCAAAAAATGACTAATTATGAAAAGGCACACATAAAAAAGACCACAAATATATTATGGAATATTTGATAGTAGAAGACTAAATATAGAAAACCTTCTATAGGAATAATTTTTTTATTCTCCAATGAATTAAAATGCATTCACATTACAAATTAGGGGTGAGCACAGGTTGGGACGGTTCAGGTTTTATACCGTCCCACGTTTTGTATCGTTTTTTCAAATGATTCGAGTTACAAACTTATCCTTCTTATTCCCTTAATATTCGGGATCAGGATAAAACAAAAGGGGTTCGGGTTATTCTACTTTGTCATTATCCGAAATTAGATACTCCGTATAAAAATATAAAATATATAGGGGGGGCAGTCCACTTTGACTTGTAAGGTAATGGAAAAAAATGATATATTTATTTAGAATGTTTTAAAAAGGCCAAATAATAAGGAAACATGAAAAAATGTTACTCCCTCTGTCCCATTTTATTTTGTCCGTTTTGACTTTGGAGCATATTTAAGAAAGGGAAAGAGTGGTGCTGATTTTTCAAAAATGCCTTACATTTTTACTGGAAAGAGTGGGCATATATATATATATATATTACTGGAACGCCCACCCGGGCACTCCCACTATTTTTTTTGAAGCCCGCGACTAAAGCTCTACATTTCTCTCCCTTCTTTAATGAGTTTAATCAAATCTCTTGATCTTCAAGTCTCTCTCGTTCTCCCTCGATCAGCATCAGCTGATCTCTCTCGCAATATCTCTCACCTCTATGAGGTGGCAACAAGTAGGGCTAGGTTGGGAAAATTGCAAACCAATTTGAAATCGATCGGAACGAGTTAGAAAAAAATGTGAAAAATCAAAACTAAATGTAAAACACCAAACCAAACCGTTATTGTTTGGTTTCCTTTTTTTTCACTTTAGAAAATTGAATCGAATAAACCAAACTTTCCTATTTGTTTTATGTATATGAGTACACGTGATATGCAAAAAAAATTGTAAAAATATAAATGCAAATAACTAAATAGTTAATTAAAGTTATTGTGTCTTAACCACTAAACATTTTTAACCATATTATTAACTTTAAAAAAACTAAGAATATAAGACCAATAACAAATCCTAATACGTGGGAGCTACATTAACATTAAAAATTTGAAGTTTCTCAAATATGAATATGGATTGATAAGCGCAAAAGTTTGAAGTTGAATGAAACGATTGATAGAGTTCAAAATGAGCAATTCAAGAAAGAAAGATCATATCGTATCAAAAGTCCAAGTTATCAATGTCATTAGTGAAGTTTTTGACTAGATATAATTTGATATTTTGTGGCTCAAGAGAAAGGTTGTATAAAAAAGGTAATGTCGTGAGAACTTATTTTTCTTTTTAATGTTCTACTTCCTACCAATGTCTTATTTGTTAATTGTGTTCTAAACACTTCTTTTCAATGTTCCACAGTTAACAAATACTACCTTCGTCTAGGGATGACAACGGGTCGGGGTTGGGTCGGATAGTACTATGCCCGAACTTGACCCGACTTTTAAAACCAAGATCCGAACCCAACCCAAACCCGACATTTTAAGCCAAAAACCCGACCCGACCTGAATCTGACATTTAAACCCGAAACCTGAACCCGAATCTATAATTTTATAATAATCAATTCGACGTATCCCCATAATTTCAAAAAGATTAAATTTAATTTTTTTGTTTCTCTTTTTCTGACTCATTTTTTTATTAATGAATTATAAAAACAGAAATTTACTTAAATAGGACTAAAACATAATGACTTTCCCAATATAGGACCATATGTTTTTATTTCCCAATGTAGGACCTGTGGTCATTATTAAGTAGTCATTATTCAACTAAATGTCCATCATTACTGGACATTATTCCTTCTACTAGGTCATTATTAAGTCCTATTTAAGAAATAAAAAAGTTTAAGTCCTACATTAGGAAAGTCATTATGTTTTAGTCATATTTAGTGCAAATTTCACTTATAAAAATAATAATAAAAGGCATACTTGATATAGTAGCACCTTGTCAAGAAATTATACGGAGTGATAGGCTTCTATTAGTTCTATACTTTTATGTTATAAAATATTTGAGTTTGAGTCGGGTCGGGTCGGGTAAAGTTATAAACCCACACCCGACCTGACCCGATGTTGGGTTTGGGTAAAAAAAATTGGGTCAGGTTCGGATTATTTTATTCTCGATTCAGGTTTGAATATTTTAGTGGTCGGTAGGGTCGGTTAAGATCGGGTTCAGGTTGAATTGTCATCCCTACCTCCGTCCATCTGTGGTGCCGTTGATATTTCTAGATAATCTTGAAGTTAAAATACAAGAGTAGTTTTCTATGCTAATGCTTATTGGTTACAGAGAAGTAATTTTTAACTTATGAACTGTTGTAAAATATTTTTTTGTAAAGTGACNGGTCCATAAAAGATTGTGTAAATGAATAGGTCGAAATGGAGAAACGAAAAAATAAACTTAAAAATAAGTAGTTAAAACACATCCAATACTAATTTTTATGGCTTATAAGCTGCTTATAAGTACAAAAATATATCATCCCCTAACTTATACTCCATCCGTCCTGAAATGTTCTTCCCATTTACTTTTCACACGGTCAAACTTTAATCACTTTCTTTACCTATTTTTATTAGGTATTTGATAAAATAATATAGTCTTGTCACCACTTGTTTTGTAGAACTTTTGATGTACTTTTTAAATATATAATTTTTTTTTAATTTTACACCTACAATCAAATAAATTGAATTAAAAATAAAATCGGTCAAACTTCGTAAATAGAACCGGAAAGAACATTATAGGACGAAGGGAGTAAGTTAAAAATAACTTATAAACTATTTTCACCAGCTTATGAACAAAGAAAAACACCCATTACAAATCATACAAGTATGACTTTTTCTTTTCTTGAAAATACAAAAGAAAAGGGGATTGCTACCACCATAACGGGAACGACAGCCCAAAAATAGAGAAGTTGGCGATCAACCAAACAAAATGAGAGCAAAAGGCATTAGAAAACGGAACATTTTTAGCATCAAATGACAATTTGAAAACTGGTTCACCCCTAAGGGGTTGAACTAATATTTTCAAACTGCAACGTTATTTGAACTCGAAATATGTACGAGTAACAATTATCACGTGTGATCTTATTCGGTTCGAATGATGTTTGAAGCTAACAGTTTATTCGTCTGAATCGATGGTTTTGAAGCTATTCATGCAAGTATTGATCAAGGAGAAATGCCAAACTTGCCATAATCACAAGTCCAAGTTTTCCTCATATCGAGGGTCTCGAGCAGGACCCACAAGCCAAGAGTTTGATGGACTTGACAAGTCATGAGAA
Organism: Cuscuta campestris; assembly: GCA_900332095.2. NCBI lineage: Eukaryota > Viridiplantae > Streptophyta > Magnoliopsida > Solanales > Convolvulaceae > Cuscuta > Cuscuta campestris. The sequence goes on along the minus strand of OOIL02001568.1, from coordinate 81,518 downwards.
GCACACCCATTTTAGCTTGAAGATAGGGTTCAAATGACCACAGGAGAAAGCCCAGTCCCCAAAATAAATTCATGAGATAAAATATGAACAGTACTACTGTATACTGTAATCGAGTCAATAACACTAAAAAATGAAAATTAATATGAAAGCAATCAGGCACAGTCCAAACAGAAAAACAAGAGGAAAATTATAGCAGGACAGAAGGGGTACCCAATTCCTGATTACTTAAATTGACAATTGGAATGGAAAAGAAAGGCTTTGGTGAAACATAGCATTAAATGCAAACTTAATTTCACCAAACATATATGCGTTTGTGTGATATCACAAGTTCGAAATATGCAATATTTTTCTAAACTGAACAGAAACACTGTAAGCTATTTTCACATATCATTGGGGAAAAAAAATACATTTTGTATTATACCTATCAATCACAACAATATTCCAATGCTCCTTAAGGGATGAGTACTTGGAGAGGGTGACAAAATGATCATACAAACTGTGAAAATGAAATGTGAACATTATAACAGAAGGAGCATCACGTTGCTCCAACTGAGATTGCGTCACTGAGGCGCATCAAGACATTATATAACATATACAGTAGTAGCAATGGAGTATTTTTCTTTACCTTGCCGCTATAGGGGTTATAAACCGGAGTTGCAAGATCCATCGCCAACCATAATCCCCCCCATGAAGCAACTAATGTGCGAAGGAATGAATGGGGCCGATTGTCTAAAAAAGCTCCTCTGAACTGAATTTGCTCCATGCCTCCTGAATAAGAGTACAGCTCACCTAATTAGCAATGTAGAGATAGAGATATAGATAGATAGATAGAGAGAGAGAGAGAGAGAGAGAGAGATGATGTGGGGTACCTTAAGAAGATCAAACACCTTCTCAGCAATGTATTTCTGCTGAAGAGTGGCACCTTTCTGCTGCACCTTATCAGGATGAATACACAGGGTTGCCTTTCTATATACTTTTTTGACAGATGCCCCAGTGATCAAATCTGTCAATGAAACTGGCTGCCAACCGCATTCCGGCCAAAGCACCTGATGATGAAGACGATTCAGTTCATCGGGGGGTTACATCTTTCACACGCCACATAAGATAAAACATAGAGAAACAAATGATATGCCAAGCTCACGTCCAGGTTCACCTCTAGGAGGACACTCAGAGGTCAAATTATTATCTTACGCTCGCCTCATTTTTTAAGTTTGTGAAACACTAAATGTATTACTCACTATTTAACTGATTTACGGTCCCAATTTAAAGCAAAACCCTAACCCCTAACTTAATATAATTGCATCATCATGTCTTCATCGTACGTATCTCATCATTAAGGTGGGTGTTATAATTTGACAGCACTAAATGACTCATGGCTCTACTTTATAATCCCTCCATCCTTACTTTTTGTCTTCTTGTTTTCCTTTTTGTGGCATCTCTAATTATTCTTTCCATTTCTTTTCAAGGGAAGAATTGTGGCTCAGATTATTTTTTTCCTATTTAATAAACATCAACCACACATTTTCATTCTTCTATTTCAATGAAATGTAAAAATGGAAACATGAAAATAGGCTAGAGAGCACATGACTTCACAATACGATACAACTCCGCAGAACAAGAGAAACAATATTTTACTCCCTAACACTATGTTTGGTTCAAGAATTTTGGAAGGAAAAGAAAAGAAAATAATTTTCTCTCATTTTCCTCACCAAAATGGGAGAAATTTGGTTTTCCCTCCACTTAGTACATTTGTCTTTTCATTTTCTTTTCCTTCCACTTTTCCTCTACAACCAAACATGAAAAACTGTTTTCTAATTCATTTTCTTTTCTTTTTCCTTTCAAATTCCTTGAAGCAAACATAGTGTAAATGTCATTCAGATATAGAGATGTGGTGTAACTGTAGCATCAAATTTTAAAAAATGCAACTCAAAAAATTGGACCTCAATAATAAATGTTCCATAAAAAGGTTCCACATTTACTTTTTTGTACATCCTCAAAAAGATTGCACTTTCCACTTCCGGGAAAGAATTTGTGGCCCTTAAAATTTCTCTCCTCCGCATCACTTTCAACCACACAATTTAACTTTTCTTAATCTCTGTGCCAATTCAAAGGTGGAACTTTTTATGGGGCAGAGGGAGTATAATATTAACATTAACCCTTCTAGCAATTCAGTGACCACTACTCAGGGGTTATGGACTTCAAAGATAAAACGCAGAATTTGAAGATAAGATCCCTCAAATAATTCCATTTTGAAAAGAGTAGAATAACCTAGAATTATTTTAAAGGTATTAATGAGCAACGTCAAGTGGAAGATATTACTAAGGCTTTAATAATTCACTGTACCATATAAATGAATCACAATATATGTAATCCAGACTCAGAGTGAGTCTTAGATTTTTAGCCTGTTTTTGGTAAGGGCAAATTTTATTGAAATGGCTATAGTGAGTGAATTTGCTAAAATTATGGCTGATTTGATTGAGCTAGCTCAGTCCATTAATATAAGTACAGATGTACCATGATTATACTAATACATATGGGCATCCTTCACAACAAAATGAGAACCTATTAAATGCATATGAATATCTACTTTAGTGGAAAATGAAAAAAGCACATAGCAAATAGAACTGAAAAAATAAAGAACTAGAGCAGGCAATAAAGGAAAATGAGAATCCTTTAAAGGAAAATTAACAGCCATTTTTTTCGAATTGTCACATGTTCATACAACTGGATGTACGAGATAATTTGCAGAATTGGCCAAACTTGATGAATTCCAATTTATAAGAAAAGTACTTAAAATATATAGAAGCGAGCAGAGGTGTCATTTTCGTCCTTTTAACTTAGCCAAAAAGAGTACTTACTACACTATTTTTTTAATTACCAAATTAAGTCAGTACAATCAAATAAGTTAAGTTGGTGTTCAGTAAAAAAATCTAGTTAATAAGCATAGAAAAGTGACATAAAACTGGCAAAAACATTTTCCGCAAGAGATAAATTTCAGTTGTAGTACAAGGAGCAATTCTCATTAGCAATCAAACTCACATATTGCATTGTTGACAGAAGAGCACGCAGATTTCCTTCCTTCCCAGCTGCCCAACGCTTGATTTCAATATCCATAACTTCTGCAACCCTCTGCACTCAGATCAAACCAATCGGTCAGATTCTGACAAAAAGAAGGCACATCCAAGAAGTGAGTCAGATTACAAACACTGCTTTGTTTGTAACAGACTAACAGCGGTGGGAACAATGTACGTAAAAACATTGGTATTGAGTTTGAAGTGGTAGCATGGTAGCATTTGGAGATGTAAGAACAAAATAGCATTTCGAGGTGTAAGAACAAAAAAAGTGTTTGAGATGAACTGTTGCAGGGGGTTAAATGATAAATCGCCACTGACATCTATACAAAACATTTACGTAGTAAATATTAATTATCTAGTAAATTACACACACATATATTCCATATATTTCATATGTATCCAAGTTAGCTTGTCACCTGACTTTTCTCTCTCACTAAAAGCAATTTTATCATGCCCCTTCTAAAGAATGGAGTGTGTGGCTCATATTCTTATCTCCTCTCTAAAAAATATCAGATACACATTTTCACACTATAAACGTGCCAAAAGTGTTTGGGAAACTAATCTGGGAGGAAGTTAATTTTAGGCAATGCAGATCTAGAGAGAAGGTTAGGGATGCCATTCTACCCCCCCCCTCCAGCGGGTAGCAAAATGTAATTAGATCCCTCAAATCCACACCAGTGTAAAACTGTAAATGGACCCCCCCCACCCCAATAGCCATATAGAGTGCTCAGTCAAAGATGCCCATCTACTCTCCCCTCTAGCCGGTAGCAAAATGTGATTAGACCCCTCAACTAAAAACCAGTGTAAATGGATCCACCTATAGTCCTATCTTTAAAAATACTCTGTACTATTCTTTATGTAGTCATAAATATGGTGACATAGGGATCGATGTGGCATTTTTTATTTAAAATTACTAATATTTAGTACTGAACTGCTGCTGATTTGTATAGATTTTATGCAAGTTAATAAAAAAATCAAATCCAGGCAATTCCTTTCTATTCTCTTGTTATGGGTTGCTCGCATGTAATCTGCCATTGGAAGAAAAATAGCAGCATTCTTCTTACAATTTTGAATACCTTGATTCTTGAAAGGACAGCAACCCATGAAATTAATCAGACAAACAATACCCTGATTTCTCATTTAATTCCAATTGATTTTTGTAAACGACTAAACATGAATGTAATTCAATGTCGTTATTGTTAAAATATATAACAAATATATGAGTCTGTTAACTCTGTTTAGAACTGAATTTTTATCTACAATCTGCACAATTGGAAAACAGAACACTTTTACCATTTATGCTTTCCAAATTCAGAAAACAGAAAACATGTTCACTTTGTTTTCCAAATTCAAAAATCAGAAAACTGTTCTCTAGTTTTGCACTTTCCCCCCCCAAAAGTATTAAGGGCATTGTTTAAGTTTTCCAAAACAGAAACCCCATTTCCGCAGTAAAAATTGAACACTGATGACAAATAAGACCAGCTAAGTAATCCACCAATGGTTATCTCTGCCACAATTGGGGACCTCCCACTATCATCATTGGTGACCCGTGACCCCCCTTCCCAACCCACTGATACCCCACCACTCTTGACACATGCAAATACCATCACATTCTCTACCACTGATGATTACCGACATCACTATCACTAGTAAACACTGACATTGCCGACAACTATTGCCAATAACCAGCACTTCTGTTAGTTCCATCAACAATAAATATTGCTACCAAACCACTGCCAGCACTAACTAGTGGCATCCAATGCACTCCAAATGAGCTAAAAGAGATCAGATATAACTGACTACTCAGAATCCTCAAATTGATTGTTTGGAGGCTCCCAGCTTAAAAGTGACCTAAAAAATCATACCCCAATAGTTTGACCACCCAATCTCACTGTAATGGTGTTGAAACAGACCCCCGTAGTAAATAGGGTGATTCTTGTTATCAGTGCGGACTTGGAAGTATCTTCTAATGAGATAAGGCCTCCCTAAGAATGCATTACTGAAAACACGAATGTATATTGTTCTTGTAGCAGAACCACACTAATCTTGGTGCCCAAAGTGCCACATTCAATTACGAAGGGAAGAGCAAATTTCAGTATTGTCCGTGCAGCCAGTGCCCAGTTTACGAGAAGATGTCACTGTTAGTCTCAAAGTATCAAATGAGCCTTTCAATTCCAGCAGTGGTAAAGGCATGTGGTGATTAGACTGTAATGCCGTTTGCACCTAAACAGAGACGCTTACCTCGCAGCTCTTGGTATTATTGTTGAGAAACGTGTCAAACGCCACAAGTAGAGGCAAGTATTGGCACATATCGACAGGGACATGCAAAAGGACCAATGCGGGAAGCAATCTAGCGTATGAAATAACCTACGGAATTCTGAGGATAAAGTCAAGGCAACACAAACATATAGGGACAAACATTGAGTAACTGGTGTATGTTCTCTTTCTCTATTGGTTCTGATCTGAAATTCTGAATTTATTAAAGTCAGATCTGGTTCTAGTTAAAGTTAAAGATATTTCTGATCAGGTTCCAATAAGAATAAGTAATAAAAACAATATGGAGAGAATAGACTCTACGGGTCCGTTTGGAAAGGAGGAAAATGACTTCCGGAAGTCATTTTCCCCATTTTTCATTGTTTGGCAAGAGTGGAAAATGAAAGTCAAATGGAAAATAAGCTTGATCAAATGGAAAATGAGGTCCTATTTCCGGATTGTGACTTCCCGATTTTTTTCCGGAAGACAATTTCCGCCTCTTCTCCCCTTTCCTCTCTTGCTTTGTCTCCTTTTCTTTCTTCTTCTCCTCATCTCCTTTCCTCTCTCACTACATCTCTTCCTCTTCTTCTTCTTCCTCTTCTCACCTTCGTATTCCGTCCTCCCCTGACCCCTTTCACTTCTGTTCTTCTTCTTCTTGACTGAAAGTTGTGCAAAATCGATTAGGTTTTCTATTGATAATGAAAGGGGGCTAATGAAAAAATTGAATATTTTGAGAACGGCATGAAAAGCTATTTTTTTCCATTTGTTCAGTAAACTTGGTAAACAGTGAGACTCCAATCTCGAGGTGAAAGCAATGGCAAGCAGCGAAACTGGCTTCTCTTCTTCTTCACTTGGACGGGACTAATTCTAGGCAGGAAGGAATCAGAGCAAGTGCGATTCAATTTCAATTCCAATCTCAATTGGTGTTGTTCAGATCTGATTTTCTTATTTTCCAATCTTCATTTTCCAAAAACGAATCAAACAGATATTGATGGTTTTCATACCTTTCATCCAAACATCTGAAAAGGAAAATAGTTTCTGGAAAATGAATCATTTTCCAGAAGTCTTTTTCCAGGCTTCCAAACGGACCCTAAGTAGAATGGGCCTGATAAGAATTCTAGCCCAACGCAAATCCAAAGGAAAGCCATCTCTGAATACCTAACTTGCCGGCTATGGAGAGAGGAGAGAATCATTTTCACATTCAATGGTGTGTGTAACATTGTAACCTTCATTGTTGTTCCAAATTATTAGGCTGAAAACACACATAAACTTCCTCCTTCATCCCATTGAGAAACAGCTCCAACTGAACCTCACAAGACAGCCCTGGGAATTTGAGCAGTGCGTGCAGTAAATTCATTGCCATATCCATCCACCATATCCTTCTGGCAAAGGAAGGCCAATAGCTCGACTGGTGAAGCAGAGACATCGCCACCAATTTTCACCAGAAGTACCAATTTAAATTATGTCCAAGGGATGGGGTTTCCTGTTGTAGATAACATGTCCAATGAAGGGCAAGGCCATCCATGCTCACAAATGATGAAGGAACGTGCAAATCTGCACCTGTATTCTGGATTGTGAAGTACTGTCTAGTGTTCCATGATCTATCCAATAGGCTCTGTGGGAGGTCTATCCACTTAGGGGAGATATGGAACTCATTCAAGGGTAGGTGAGCTGGAGTCAGCTTAGTGACTTCGTAGTGATGAAGAAGAGAGGAATCAGCATTTCCGTTGCTTGGAATGCTCTTCAATGCTTTGGTAACAAAAGCCATGAGGTTGGTCATGGCATCTTTAACACTGGTGAGCATTCTCCATTGCATGCATACAATCCTCTGCGCATGTTTTCGTCATTGGAATCAGCTGGTCAGACCAATTAAACCAAACCAAACATAGGGGATACATCCCACTCAAGAGATTAGATCCGGGGGTGTGTGGTGGAATGCATGTGTTATTACAACTTATTCTGCCTACCCTCTATGGGAAGAGCCCCTCTCTATCTAAACCGATTAGACTAAATATATAGAGAAACTATGAATTTAAGAAGTAACATGCTTAATAGTCTTCCTAATAGCTGCAATTTCAGAACTTGAGCGCCAAGAAATCCTCACTGTTATTCATTCCTTAATACTGGAATCTCAATGCTTGAGCTAGCTCCAAGAAATCCTGAATTTTCTTTATTTGTTCTGCTAGAATAACCTCTCTATAGTGGTGCCCTCCGCAGTGGTCCCATATACTTATCATAATGTAAGAGTGTCAAGTAATTTAAATAAAACTTCCTATTATCTCACAATTCTGTGGTTGACTATCACACTTCAATAACACTTTCAACTTCATTGTCAACACTAGCAATATCAAAGAAAACTAGAAATTCATTATATTGTAGCTAGCTTTTTTTACTCATGGTCATAGCTAAAGCGAAGGTTATAATTAATGTTCAGAAAATGGATGTCATGGGGTTGAATGGTTGATTATATACAAGTAACTGATCACAAAACAAAGAGGAAGTAACAACGTTATATATGGAGCGTTCAGCTTCCAATTGTGGGGGGTGGATAACAGAGGCACTGACAGTGTAAGTTGAAAAGTGAGTTGTGTGTTGTCCAAAATTGTACTTACATGTCTTTCTTCCTGTTCCCTTTGGGCTTGAAGATCACGTTGGTTCTTTTCAGCCAAGGCTCTAGCCTGATTGCAAAATATTTATTATCAGTTACACTTTTACAGCAAGACTTCGTTAAATATGACCCAAAATAATGGACCTGCACTAGTAAAAACAAACAGATAATTAGAAATGTACCGTTCGCTCTTGGGTGCGCTGATGACGCTCCAATCTAGATCTTCTTCTTTCTTCACTTTCACCTTCAACTTCCTGAAAATCTCCAGATGATGGAGCAGCTTTCCACAAAAAAGTTTCAGTCAGCAATAAATCCAAGAAAACAGCTTTCTTAGCACATAAATTTCATATCACATAAGTAAAACTGCAAAAGCATACTATAGAAACACCTCCGAAAATTGAAGATAGATCATCCACAATATTTGTTGTTGACGATGCTTTCCGGAGGTTGGAGGAGGCTACACCAGATGAAGATGTCGCCTTGGCCCCTTCAGAGCCTCCTTTAGTTTGGAATTGTGTATCAAACACAGCCTCCTGAAATATCAATGAAGAAACCCCAAAATCAGCAAAAAGGGATGAAATTATTAAAGTTGTGAGGGAATTTTTGTACATAATACCAGACCAGTATATGACTGCATTTTAATTTGTACTCACAGGAGAACTTGCCCTTGGCCGTGGAGCACTACTTGCTCGAGAACCCATACTAAAGAAGGATTCCAAATCATCACCATTCTTTTCTTGGTTCACTCTTTTGGCAGCAGCTGCGGCGGCAGCAGCTGCCCTTTCTCGAGCCTCAGCAGCAGCCCTTTCTACTGCAGCTCGTTCTGCTCGCCGGCGTGCCTCAAACTGAGCGCTCGCAGCAGCAGCTTTTTCCTGTGCTTCTCTATCCCTTGCTTCAGCAGCAGCTCTTTCATGGGCTTCTGCTTGTACTTTCTGAACTGCAGCCCTTCCAGCTCGATCTCGAGTTTCAGCAGCTACCTTCTCCACAGCAGCTCTTTCAGCTTTTATACGAGCTTCAGCAGCAGCTCTTTCGCGTGCTTCCCTTGTAGCCCTTTCAACAGCTTGCCTTGCCCTTTCTCTCTCCCTTTCAAGTCTCTTCTGTTCTTCCTCTTGATTCACACGTTGGCGATGTTCACGCTCTAATATTTCACGTTCTTCCTTCAATTCTCGATCTTGAACCTCAGGCATGTCCTGCTCATCCTTTGCCAACTGCACGGTACTTCTAGCAGCCTTCGCATACTCTCTTTCCCTAACTTCCTTAGCACGCCTAAATTTAGCTTCAGCTCTGTCCATAGCTACCTTCATTGCAGCAGCAGATGCAGCAGCAACAGAGTTTGCATTCATTTGTTCACTAGAAGGAGAACTTTGAGCTGCACCAACACTGCTATGGTTCCTACCGATGGCAAATTCCTCGAGTTCATGCAGTTGTGAAGCTGTGGAGCTCTTAGCCACATCACTGCAAGTCTTGGGACTCTCAGAATATTGAGTGAATTTTGGGGATGATGCATACACATCATCTCTCCATGTATGTGAAGAAAACAAATCTGTCCCCAATTTAGAGGTTTGTCGTGGAATTGGTGGAGGGGGATGTGATGGAGGTGGAGCACTTGTAGGCTGGGTGAAAAGTGGGACCTCTGATACTGTAATCCAAATATCTTCTGAAGCATGCACCTGTTCTTCTAATCCAGGAGACATATCTACCTGTGAACTGTTCTCATTATGACTTACACTTGCATATTGAGGAGAGTGAGGGGTAGAAGCAGCGTCTTGGCGAACAGATTTCTGAGAATCCTTTGCAAGTGCTTCAACCAATGACTCTGGAGACCCATGCCCACGAACTGACTTGTGAGGATGCTTCTCAGAGTGTCGGGATGAATATTCCTCGCCGTTTTCTCTTAAAATAGACGTTTGCTTCTCATTTCTCCCTGATATTTCCCTAGAAGGGCTCTCATTGTTCCTTTTCTTATTCGTTTCAGTAGAAAATGCAGGCACTGATCCACCAAAACCATTGAGCCGATCCAGCTCATTGAATTCACTCCCCCAAACAAATGAAGAATCAACTTTGGCAGTCCCTGATCTACCAGGGTTTGTGATGCCCTCCAGTGGATCGGAGAATACCCCTGTTAAAGGGGCTGCTGCAGATGTTTCTAGGACTCCAAAAGGATCATCTGCCATACTTGAAGTCCTATTGGAGTATCCAGATTGTTTAGAGTGTTGATTGGGCTCTGTAAATGGCCTACATATAACAAAATGTTGAAAGTTTATGAAGTTAATTTATATCCAAACTATACAGACAGCAAAAATTAGAAATGGGCATAATGCATCAAATATAAAGCAATATGTGAACATATGCCAAGAATAAGACAATGCATGCTTAAGGATGCAACTCAATTGAAACTTGATCCAGTTAATCATGACTCTTGACTCTTGAGATTTTTTTACTTTTGAGCAACCAAAACGGTTTACTTCCATCCTATAAAAACTTGGCTATAAGGCTCTGGCCGTAAGCCAATCGCTTGTTGGGTTAAAACTATGTGTTAAAACTATGTGTAATTTCACGTGCCCAGCAAAAACATCCATGCTATTTTTGGGTTCGCAAAGAGGACAACACTGGTTGGTGGTTAACAATATACATTGAAAACCTGAAGGGTATCACATTTCATTATGTCTTATGAAACAATGTTTTCTTTTTCTTCTCTGTTTCCTAAATAATAGAGTATTAAAAAACTGGAGTCTGGGTTGAGGAAAAAATTGTCACGAAATTTTTAGCTAAAGCTAGCTGGACCATCATATCCACAACACCACAGAGCAGAAATTCTGAATAAATGTTCATTCAATCAATGCCACACAATTTACCTCTCCAGAGTGTATCGATTTGACATGTGGTAATGATCTCATATGTGCACTATAACTTTGATCTGGTCTGAATGCACTTTTCACCACCATTATTTTCAATAATCAAAGCAGCCTCCAGCACAAAGGCAGTTTTCATATTAATATGATATCTTTTCAATAACATTATATGTACTGCCTACATTTTGCTTCCTTTTCAAAAACATAATACGTAGTTATGTACAGCGGGCAATTTGCTACAAATAGGACAGCATGAAACCAAGTAAAGAAGAAAACATCAAAAGGCATAGAAGTAACATTTAAAACTTTACAAATACTTGTGTAGTCATACTAACTGAAATTGACACCATTGTAGTGAGATACCTGCTCGTACGGGTTGAATTACCACTCCCAAAACCAGCTAGCAAATCATCAAACCCTCTCGAACTTTTACAACTTTTTGCTTCAGTCGCCTTCTCATTCTTCCCCAGAGTCCCCAGCAGATCATCAAAATGGTCAGTATCTTGATTCTTTCTTGGCCGTGAAACCACTGACGCAAACAAATCATCTTCGAACCTAGCAGTTGACGAAGACATTGATTTGCTCTTGAGTCCTGGCATTCCTTCAAAAATGTCATCATCGTAGATTGGCTTATCATTTACAGGAAAAGAAGAACCCTTGCTGCTATTGCTCTTAGCATCATTGCCAGATTTAAATATGGAATCGTAATCAATATCATTCATGGACGATGCCTTATTGTCGGCATTGGAGTTCGCATACTTGGGTGGGCCGCCAAAGAAAGGCGAGGACTGCGCGGATGAGGGGCCGCGAACTCCTGCGTCGGATCTCATGGGCGCCGATTTCCCGCCTGGTCGGATGCCAAAGTCACGGGCCAACATGTCCAGCTCATCCATTGCAGAGACTGGCGTAATCGCCGCAGATCTGAGCCAGAATCCTCCTCGGAAGCAGGGAAGCAATCTCCGTCAAGGATCCAAAACTTACAACCAAGTGCAATGGCGAAATCTTCCCGATTGATTGAATCAAACTTTATTGCGCCGCACGCGAATCCGCTATGAACAAAACGAATTTACAGCAACATATATATGAATGAATATACACACGAACGCGTGCGTTTGGATAATAATAATAACAGGAAGATGGAGAAATGTTGATTAGGGCTTGAATGGGGGAGGAAGATGAGCTGATTCCTTTGTCTTCTCTGATGTCTCTGTTTTCTGAGTTCGTCTTCTTCCCTAGCTCCTCCCCTTCCTGTCCATCATTTCTCACTCTCCTCGGCTAACTTTTTCTTTCCTTCTATCAAATCTCAATTCTCAATCCCACATAATTCTCCACCCATTATTTCCAAAATAAACCACTCAAGACTCAAGAGTCAATTTTCCTTTTGATAAGTGATACATGTTCATCATTATTTTTTTTCCCAAATCAAATGTAATTATAAGGGCAAGGATTATTTGAGTTGACAAAAAATAATTCGAGAATGATACAAATAATTTGGAGCATATAAGTTGTTTCGTGGATAAAACTAATAGTTCTTATAACTCTAATCTCCGTCCAAACCCACTCTTCTCCATGCATCTCACACCAGCCCCCTACCCTCGAACACTGATTTGGCTATCTATATGATTTAGGGAGGCTTGGGGTTTAGTGAGGTTGGGGTGATATGAAGTAGAGCAATGCTAGGTGTACCCCAAATGTACATCACATCTTTCTCCACTATCTATTTTTATTTTTATTTATTTATTTTTTGAATTTTTTATCTTTTTTTGTGGACAAGGAGGGGGTGGAGGACAAATGGGGTACACTTTTGGTGTACCCCTAGCATTTTTCTATAAACTATCATATTAACAACAGAGCATTGTAGTTGTTCCGAATCTTTTAAAGATAAAAAATTTTAAGGTCAAAAGAAGAATTTACTTTTAATATTTTCATTAAATTTTGTGTCGGATCAAAATAAACTTTTTATTTAAAAAGCATTGACTATTTGGGTTATTTATGTTTGCCAATAATACCATGTTTGTACTCTATATTTAAATAAAATTATTTTCAGTTCAATATAAATGTAAAATAAAAAACTTATATACTAAAAAGCTATTTAAAACCTTATCTAAATCAAGATATAGTTTGACGGCCATCTTATTATGAAGTAGCAAATAACAGAAAATTAACTACACTAATGTTGGTAGTCATATGTTTTTAATATTATTGACTTTATTACAACGTAATATTTGTTCATAATATTCTCAATCTAATACCGCACAAAGAGCTATTTCTTCTGCCTTGGTTGGTCCTGAAACCTAGGTGAACCTCCACTTAAATCTTGAATAGTGGATTTTCTGTCACTCTTCAAGCCAAGAGAGAAGTTTTAGTTATCACTTTACCTATAGAAAATTATAATATAACCAAACCACTTTGGACCAGAACTCGATTCCTTAAAATGTGTAGATTAAACTAAAAATAAAAAATTCTAATTTTGAACTAGGCCCAACAAAAATAATCTCGATTGATTATAGATAATAAATAATTCTATAGGATTTAGGTTCTAAGAGCTATTTAAAAATTGAAAAATGAATATGGAAAATTAGTAAATAAATGGAACTTTGTTTCCATTGCAAAAATACATTGTTGCAAGTGTGAATGCACACCAAGATTGACCAAAAATGCATTATGTGCATTTCTAAATTATAGAGGACCACATAAGTAATTAAAACATATAGATGATTGACTTGAGAAAACATTTTATAAGAGAAGACAATTTAGGAAATTTATTTGATTTTATAAGGGCCCGTTTAGTACATAGAATTGACGAAATTAGAATTGAATTGAAATTCAAATTCTATGGGATTGAATTGGATGTAATTGAATTCTCCAATTCAAATTCATTTTTTACATTACAAATTCTAAATCCACATATTTTGTGTTACCAAACAGCACAATTGGAATGCCCAATTCTAATTATATGGTTTGAATTACATGTACTAAACGAGGTCTAAATGTCTAAGAAGTAAGAATTAAGGGTGAGCAAGTATCTAACTGATCACGAAATTTCACAAACAAATCAAGATTACCAAAGCGAAAAAGAGTCGTGTTAGCCTTGGTATGCTTAATCTCATGTTTTGATGTTAAAAAATAATTTTATTGAGCTAACGTTTGTTCAATTGTGTAGGAACGACAAAATCCACTAAAACACGTTGTTTGCGTCAATACGTTCGCTCACACACGACTAGCATAGAATAGCTTACAGTCATTTATTGTTAAAGATATTTGAATGATATATCTCTAAGCTCAAGCTAAATTTTGCACACACACAAAAAAAGATTTTTACTTGGGTATTTATTTTTAAAATACATTTAGCTCTTCAAAATATTTAACTAAAGTTATAGCTCTTCTCAAAATATTCAAAGCCGAAGAAAGAGCGGCATAAGCCAAGGTAAGTCTCTTTTATCCTTAATATAATTAATACACTCAAAATCATTTTTGTCAATATCACATCATCATCATCATAAAAATTCACAATAAGAGGATCGGAGGACTTAAAAGAACAAAGGACACTGGAGTGGTAACGGTCGACCGCAGTTAGCAACGGTACATCGTGTGGACCGTAAGTACTGGAAAACAGAGGGTCAGACAAGGCATCGCCAAACGGTCGACCGTGGGAACCCAACGGTCCAACACATAGACCGTCTGTAGCAATTAAAATTGCACCTTGCAACTGTGACACAAACGGGCGACCGTGGTCTTGGAACGGGTCACCTTATCAGCCGTTGCACTTCTGTCCAGTAGCATCCATACGAATGGTCCACCGTGGAACAATAACGGTCCACAACATCGACCGTCTGTATCAATTAACATTGGATCCCAAATCTGTCATAAGAACGGTCGCCCGTGGGACTTGGACGATCCAACACATCAACCGTTACTAAATGGTCCAGAAGACTGCCAATTGAACGGTCGACCGTGGGAAGCAAACGGTCCAGCAGCTCAACCGTCGACGGGTATTTAAAAGGTCAAAACCCTATTTTTTTGTTCCACTCGACCGCGGCTCATCCCCTCTCCTTCTTTCGACGACTACAACTCCATTTTTGGCTCTCTCTCCATCCAAACCCCAAGGTTTCATCCCCAAATGGCTCCCAAGAAGGACACCAACAAGCGCACAATTGCTCCGGGTAAAATTCTAAACCTGTCGGATTTCCCCCAATTCATTATCTCAGTTCTTACGCTTCAAGGATTGCTAGGATTTGTTGCAATAGATGAATTGGCACTACAAGAATTTGTCTGGTCTGCAACGGAAATCTGCTACGGACCTATTTCCGTAGCGGATCTGCAACGAATCTGCGACGGATGAATTATTTATGAAAAATGAAAGTAATCTGCGACGGAATTTCATATTCCGTCGCAGATCTGCAACGGAAAATAGAGTACTGTCGCAAATCTGGAGACGACCAAGTTGGTCAAATTTTTTACAAAATATCTACGACTGTTGAATTATTCCGTCGCAGATCTGCAACGAAATCTGCTACGGGCAATGTTCCGTCGCAGATTTTTAATAAAAATCGGGATCTCAGTCTCACAACTTAAAATCGAAATCAGTTCACTCGCCATCCCTTAACCCCCGTCAGTCGTCCAGCAGCTCCTTCCCTCGCTGTCCTCCTCGTTGCGCTGCGCCAGCGCTCGCCGCCGCCGCCAGTGTTAGCCCACGCCACGCTAGATTTCCCGACCGTCAGCCGTCCAGCCGCGCCAGATCCCCCGACCGTCAGCCGCCACTGCCCTCAACCGAGTTCCCTCCCCACCACTCGCCGCTGCCGCCACTCAACCGCCAGTCTTCCCCGCTGGTCCTCTTTACCGTGAATTTCAAAATAAGTTATTTTTGTTTACTATTATATAATTTATTATTATTGTAATTTTTGGTGAAATTGAATTTGTTTGTGTGAAATTGAGTTCATTTTTGGTGAAATTTAGTTGAGATTGTGTGAATATGAGTTGAAATTGACATGAAATTGGGTAAAAGTTGCATTAGTTTTTTGTGAAATTGATAGCATTTAAGTTGTAATGTTAGTTGAAATTGTGTTTGTTAATTTAACATTTAATGAGAATTTAGGTAAAATTTACTTCTATTTTGTGAAATTGAGTGCATTATAGGTTGATATCTGTAGTTAAATGATTGTTGTTTTGGTTGAATAAGATTTTCGTTTCTTAGCCTTTATTGTTGCTATTGTTGGTTGGTAATGAATGTGGTTGATATTCTTAGTTTAATGAGGTGGCAGGAAGAGTACTGAAGATCACGAGGACATAGGTGGCGATGACCACGACTCCGAGGACCTTTTAATCATACTTAGATGTTTCATTTGATGTATTTTAGCCTTGTCTTCTTGTAATGTAACTGCACTATGTTCTAATCAGCATGTAACAACNGTTTTTTCTAGTTTCCCTATTAGCATTAACCTCTCTGTGCAAGTGTTAGGCCCAATTGTTGTTGCTGATGGAATGACTGGTGCTTCCATGTATAAGCTGGTTCGTGTCTGGCATGACATCCTCATTGGGGAAATCATTTGATAAGAAGGAGATTCAGCTACAATTTAGAGTATGTGATTCATGATCTTATTCTTTAATAATATAATCCATGCTAATGTTTTATTCTTCCCACGGTTCCCCTTCTCTTTGTTGGCTAGTAAAGTGTGAAAGTGAATACTATGTATGTCTTTTGATGTTTGTGTGAGTAGATCATAGTGCAAGTTGCAAGATCCACCAGAAAACCATCATTTTTAATGAAGAGGAAAACCAAGATCAAGCTTTCAAGGGAACTGCCTTCAAGTCTAAAATTTAGGTTTGTTTTAATGCTGATTTTGTATCCTTTGAAGTGCTTATTTGCTTGAATATGAACTCTAGTCTCAATATAAAGCACATGGGCTGATTCTTGAAGCATAACATGAAGTTCATATGTTGATTTTGATGCATTATGTATGTAATTTGCAAAAAAACCTGATCTGATTTGCATTCTTTTTAAAAAATCAGCAACTTTTTTCTTGATTTATAATCTTATTTTTGTATTCCTAGAGTCTCATTAGCAACTTTTTGATGCATTATATTTTAAATATATGGAATTTTTGAAGTATTTTTTGTTTACTTATTTCTTCTAATTTTGTATTTTTTCTCTTGTACTTGTTGATAGTTGGAAGCAAAAAACTTGTGTTCAGGCTCAATTCTTCGAAGTGCGCGAGGCTAGACAGAAAGGGCTGCAAGTCACCGACCAAGAAATACGGTATTCGCTAGTCGTGGGCCGTGATAATCTAACCTCGAGCTTGTCACTGACGATTCAAGAGGAGATAAAAAAGCTATATGGTGGTATCCTTCCTCGATGAGGCGATGATGATGGAACAGGAGGTGCAGGACAGCTCGAGATTTGTTGAGACCTTTACGACCTTAGCTTCCTCCATTTTAAACGCTTGACACTAACACTTTAATATTCATTATTAGAATATAATGAACTATGTTACATTTGCACGTGAAGTTTTCATTAATCTAGCTTTGAATTATCAATGTGTGTGAAAATTGAATGTGTTTTGCCTCCCATTTTAGTATCTAATGCCTAAAAACAGATAAATTCAGGTTGATCATCCATATATTTGCGACGGAACCATCTGTTGCTGTTTCTGTCACAGATCTGCGACGGAGGTGTCCGTTGCTAATTCCGTCGCAAATCTGCAACGGTTCTTAATTTCCGTCGCAGATTACATCCGATCTTTTTTCCCTTTAAGGCAACGTCCAGGCAGCGTCTAGACGGTGCCTTAAATTTAAGGCAGCGTCTAAAATTTAGACGGTGTTGAAAAGACGCTGCCTTTCGAAAGCATCGTCTAGGCAACGTCTTACCTTTAGACGGTGCCTTAAAGTTTTAGACGCACGAAATTTGTCTGTTGCAGATCGGTAGTTTTCTTGTAGTGTGGTGTATGATGAGCTTGTTTATGAATTTTATGATAATCTCTCTTGAGAAACTAAGGTCAATGAAGATGAAGAAGAAACTCCTTTTCTCAAATCTAAGGTTAAGAACAAAACTATAAACCTTGGAATTGAGGAAATTTGTGAATGTTTTGATATTGTTGGTAACCGTGATGGATTTGAGACGTATGATAGACATGGTTGGGGCATCAAGGGTGATACTCTAGCTAGTTGTGTTGATAGGCTACACAATGGAGTTGAACATTCCGGAATGGTTAGGCCTAAAATAGAAATTTTGAATGTTAATCAACAAATTCTTTTGAAAATCTTAAAAGAATGTCTTTTGCCTACCGGAAGCAACGACTCCATTGTTGGTATGCTTGAGTGTGCCATTGTCTATCTCTTGGAAGTGGATTCCCTCGTTAGGTTCCCCATGATGATGATGAAGAACCATATGTGGATTCTCAAGGGTTATGGACAACTTCCTTATGGAATGGCGTTGACCAAAGTGTTCCGAAGGGCCAAAATCAAGCTTGAAAAATGCCAAGGAAGGACTACGATTACAAGAAGATGGATGCCACAAGTCTTCGACGATCAAAGATCTTTCAACACTTTGATGGATTTCACACCGAAGCTTCCTACAACCAAATATCGGTAGAAGAGAGAAACCGATGGAGACGTGAGCACAACTTGAGTAAATTTGCCAGCTCTTCCTCTTCAAACCCCCGTCCGAGCATTGAGGTTCCACCACATGCTTCTTCCATGCCTCACTCCCGTTCTACACACGCGAAAATCGATCCTTCATTAAAGAGGTATATGGATGAGAAAATAGCCCAAATGGAGGAAAGCATCACAAAGAAGGTAACCAAGTCCGTGACAAAGAAAATCTTTGACAAAATGAGAAAATGGATTGGTAGGTCTAAATCCCCGTCCTCCTCATCTTCTTCTTTGGAGGAAAAGAGAAGAGCTAAGAAAAAATCCAAAGGACCAATCATTGAGGAAGTTGTTGAGGAAGACCCCGAAACAATCAACGAGGAGAATTTACAAAAAGGAATTCGGGAAAGCCTTGCCGAACATTGTCACAGCATTAGCTCATTTCCTCCTATGAATCCGTCATCCATGTTTGAATATGGAAATCCCTCCTCCTCACATGTGAACATTGATGGTTATGATGATGATGAAGACATTGACAACATGGCAAATGTTGACGATTATTACTATTATTGATTTTAATTTACTCTTATTTTGCACAATATGTTGTTGTTTGGATTTTAAAACTTTGGTACTTTTTGATGACATTGTGCTTAATGTGAAATTGTCTTCATTGACTCTCTTGACTATATTTAGACTTGATATCAAGGTCATTAACAGGTTCTGCTAGAGTGCATGAAAATGGGTAAATATCCAAGAATCATGAACTCATAAATCAAAGAAAATTCTTAGCCTTGGTATGCTAAGAGAAAAGCTAAAATATGGCACAAGTCTTGAAAAAGACATGTTATTGATAACATACCTTATATTTTATTTTTACCTCTACTTTGATGGAATTCTTTTACCAAGGGGGAGTAAAAACGTTATTGTCAAAATTGGTTGATCATGTTTGCACTTCTCCCCGCTAATCTTATGAGATTCATCATTCTATTTTTTACTTGAATCTATTTGATAGGGGGAGGGCTTTTGATGGAAATTTACATTTTTTATCAAACACTTCCATCCATCCTTTTTGCTCTTGACAAATAGGGGAGAAATATGTGTACTTCAAAGTGCAATTTTTTATGTGTTTTATACATATTAATTGATCATCAATTCTTCATAAACACATGGAAAATACAAAGTGAGAACTTTTCAAAAATGCTATGTTTTAGGGGGAGCTTGCATAAATCCTTCACTCCTACCTAAACCTCACTTTGAAGTAAATTATTTGTCAACATCAAAAAAGGGGGAGATTGTTAGCCTTGGTATGCTTAATCTCATGTTTTGATGTTAACAAATAATTTTATTAAGCTAACGTTGGTTTAATTGTGTAGGAACGACAAAATCCACTAAAACACGTTGATTGCGTCAATACATTTGCTCACACACGACTAGCTTAGATTCATTTATTGTTAAAGATATTTGAAATACATTTGGTAAATACACACAAAAAAAGATTTTTACTTGGGTATTTATTTTTAAAATACATTTGGTAAATATTTTCGAAAAACATATTTTTCAAAATATTTAACTAAAGTTATAGCTCTTCTCAATACGAGATCGCCGGTTCTTGAATTACTCAATTCCAATTAGTATTGAAAAAGTTATTAACATTTAACCAAATTTATTTTAAAATTGCGCACACGGTAACGAACGGTCGATGTGGTGAACCGTTTCTCCAGAACGGTCGACCGTCCTACTGACCGTTGGCGGAATCTGAACGTTACCCCGAACTGTTGACCGTTTGGGCAGAAACGGTCGATGTGATGGACCGTTCAGAGACCAGATTCCTTATTTCTTGTCTTTTTCACCCCCAACGGTTGGATTATCTTAATTATGGTATTAAGAATTAATTATTCTTCTCTAACAGCTATTTTTCAATTTCAAACAACTTCTAATCCATCCCTATAAATACCCAAACCATTTCAATGTTTTTAATCAATCAAGCTTTGCTAAAATCTCTCAATTCTTTCTTCTTGTGTTCATAAAAATCTCTAATTTTTTATTAAGCTATTAAAATCCATTTTTCTATAAGAGAGTTGTAATTCTAGAGTGTATAAGATATTATCATACCGACCCGACTTTGTAATTTATATTCTTAAGGGGGTGTTGATTCATTCAAATTCTCATATTCTTTGTAATCGGTCGAAGATATCCGTTTCAAAATCTTCATTGAATGGTTGGAGATACCCGTGGTGAAATCTCCGGAAGCGATCAAGGACATCCGTGAAATCCTTGTTGAGACGGTTGGAGATTGCCGTTGCAAAATCTTTAGGTTGAAGATATCCTGCAAATCTTCGGTGCACGGCTGGGGATAGCCGTTGGAAAATCCTCAAAACTAGTTGGATACTTCAAGGCGTGAAGTATTGTCGATCTAGTGTAAACCTATTGGCAAAGGTTTGTTTGCCAAAAATTGGTTCCGTTGTGATGACCGTGTTGAGGCGGTCAAGGCGTTCTAGTGGATTGAAAATCCTTAAGGAGGAGCCTTAAGGTACTGAAGTAGGGAGTTCCCGAACCAGTATAAAATCGGTGTGCATTTTCTTTACGCTTTTATTTTTGCGTTTTATATATTGCTTCCGCATTTTCCAACACCGTTTTTGTTAAACTTCGAAAAGTTTTCAAACGCCTTATTCCCCCCCCCCCATCTAAGGCGTGGGCACAACGAATAAATCGACTAACAATTGGTATCAGAGCGGTTTCGTAGCTAAAAGTGCTTAACCGCATCTACGACAAAGATCCACTTGTTGTGTCCCTTTTTTGAATTTGAATTTTAAAATCTCAAATATTTATTTTCCCTAAGTTTTTAAAATTCAAATTTATGGCCCAAATGGATTCTCAAAGCATCCACCGCCCTCCTTTTTTCAACGGCCAAAATTATTCTTATTGGAAAATGCGGATGGAATATTTTATACAATCCATTGATTTTGATTTATGATTAAATGTACTTCACGGGCCATTTGTGCCGAGTAGTGGTAATTTTGCAGGATTGTCTTTGGAGGACAAGAGGAAGTTATCCATGAATGCCAAGGCGACCAACATCCTCCATTGCTCTCTCGGCCCCGATGAATTTGCAAGAGTGAGTACGTGCAAAACAACCAAGGAAGTATGGGACCTATTAGAAGCCACTCACGAAGGGGACATCTCAACAAATCAAACGATGATTGCCCTAGGAAATTCGGAATATGAATCGTTCAAGAAAGGGCAATGTGAGACGATTCAAGATATGAACAAGAGATTCAACGAAATCATCAATAAGTTAAGTAAGTTGGGTAAGACATATACTACATGCGAATTGAATACAAAGATATTGTTTTCTTTACCTAAAGAATGACATAGTAGTATTGTAGATTTATTACCCAAATGTGATAAAGCCGAAACCGCCCACATTTGGTCTTCCTTGTATTCTCACGAACTTTTGTTGAGAAAGATTAAAGAGGAAGAAACGCGAGAAAATCCCAAACTTACCAACGCCTTCAAAGCTTCAAAAGACTCATCAAGTGAAGATTCAAGTGAGTCAAGTGATGATTCAAGTGACTCAAGCTCTACGGAAGAGTCTAATGATGAAGAAGATGAAGAGAAGGCAATGAGAATGAAGTATACGGATTTCCTCAGATGGACGAAGTATGTGAAGGGGAAAGAAACGTATAAAAACGACTAACAAGTCGTATCGTACCGAACCGAATGGTCGGTCTCGTATTTGGGATCGGTACGAGGTAACTTCTCATACCAAAAGATCTCGAACCGAACATATATACAAATATGTTATAAAATAATAATGTTTTTATATTTCTTCATAACATAATGAATTGAATTGAAAAGTTTGTTCAAATGTAGATAAATTACAAATAATCTTTTATTTAGACAATCATTTATTTTAATTTTTAAATTTGTAGATGAATATAAAAATAAAAATCATCCTAAATACGACTAAAACATAGAAAAAGTACCAAAATAAGAATTTCATGTCATTATTCTCGAAATAGGATTTCACACTGTGGTAATGTGATTGTAATGTGGCACTGTACATGTACACATTACTATACTTTTTTGTAATGTACATAATTATGTTTAGTAATGTAAATATATTTTAACTCATATTTCAAAAATAAAAACACGGATGTCCTATTTTGATATTTTCAATTTTTACTCATATTTTAGTCTTTTTCCCTATAAAAAGTTAAAAAACATTTGAAATACTATTTTGTTATCATTACCCTCTTTTGTTTGTGAAATACGGAGTATAAATTACCAAACATTTTTTAATTTTGTATTTTTCTTTATTTGAATATACTTTCGATTTTTTAATTAAGAGTTTTGTACATTTTGAAGTGTAAACTAGGTATATATATATACTCATCTCAATATTTACCAAAATCAAACCATCCTCAATTGATACTTCGAGATCAGAATCGATCAATGTAAAATCTTATATCGAACCAAAATATTTGATACAGTATTGATATGAACCAAATCGTACAACGTTCACACATATTAAGAAATAAGAATCTTATTCAGCTAATGAGAATCATACAAAACCAAAAAAGAGGAGAGTTTATAATTACTCCGTACATCCTACGCTTTTAATTAAAATACATTACAATAATTAAATAGAAATCATCCTAAATAGGACTAAAATTACAAGTTACTATACTTTTTTTGTAATGTATATGACCATGTATGGTAATGTAAGTCCTATTTCGGGAATAAAAACATGGAAAACCGATATATTTTCAATGTTTTAGTCTTAGTTTGGACTTTCCTTCCCCAACAAACCATATAATCTTCTTTCCTTCCCCAACAAACCCAAGATATTCCTAGAATTGGAACTGCATCTCTGGTTTATAGCCAAGAGCATCAAGGTGAGCCGCCATGGCATTGTTCATGGCCGGCGGTCCACACCTCAATATCTTGACATCATCCGCAGGCGATGGGCAGTAAGTTTCTATCATTTCCCTCGACACGCGACCGGCGCCGCCGCTCCAATCCGCCGGAGGCCGGCTCAGCACATAGTAAACCCTAAAATGCCCCGGAAACTCCGAAGCAAATCCGTCCAATTCCTCCTTCAAAAGAATGTCTCCGTATGTCGTATTGGCATAGATAAGGCTCACCTCCGTCTGGTCTTTCGGGTTCTCAAGAATCCCTCGAACAACCTGAAACATCGGAGTTATGCCCGACCCTCCGGCAATCATCCCGAGAGCACGAACCTGGTTTGCCCGGTACCGGAAACGACCCGTCGGCCCTTTCACGGCCAGACAATCGCCCTCGCGCATTTCCCGGAAATGGTGAGACATTCTTCCTTTGGGATACATCTTGACAACCAATTCGAAGTGCCCAACGTCGGAATCCAATGTGATGGGAGTGTAAGGTCTTAGAACCTCTTCCCCTTTATCGTCCCTACCCCTGCAACGGACGTGGTGTCCTATTGGGAGACCCAGAACCGAATTAGGGGTGGGAAGCTCGAATCTGAACTTGGCCACATTGTGGTTCAGCTCCGTGCGCTTCACAAGCTTGAACTCCTTGAATTTCTCGGGGTCCAGGCACGATCTTTCTCCGGGCTTCTTGGAAAAGAAGACGTAGATTGAGGCGGCGATGGAAAGCAGAGCAACCGCAATCCCTATGAAAAATTGAGATTCGGGTTTTTCGAAAAACTCCATCTTTTTGCAGAATGGGAGGAGATAGAAAGAAATGGTGTAGAGATTTTAGGGAAATGATGCCAATTTCAATTGGTTATTTATGCATCACTTGCATGTAGTGCTTTGGTAAAATGTTCTTCCAGGGCCAATTTATTCAGTGGAGTGGAAACTTGGGCACAGAAATTTGCATAAATTCCTTGCTTCTCCCTTTAAAATATTCTTTTTTTAGTGAAGCCTTTAAATTATTCTTGGTTCTCACCCTACACTATATTTGGCTCAAGTGATTTTAAAGGTAGAAGAAAAAAAATAATAAGAAAAATAGATTTGCTTGTTTTGTTAGATAGGAAAAAAATGGAAAAGTAGAAAAGGAATGAGTGGAAAAAATTAAGACTAAACTCCACCGTTGGTTCTTCAACTTTATCAATTGTGTACGATTGGTGCTTCAAGTTTTAAAAGTCCATAAATAGTTCTTCAACTTTATGAGTTATGCACGATTGGTCCTTCAAGTTTTAAAAGTGCATAAATAGTCCTTCAAGTACACGTCAGCCCTCCAGATGAGATCTTTTTGACAGTAAATGTTAAAAGCTAAATGGAATACTAGCTCCATATAATACGGAGTAATCGTACCTAGTGGAATTTACTCGTATTATATGAAACTAGTATTTCGTTTAACTTTTAATATTTACTGTCAAAAGGACTTCATATGGAGGGCTGACGTGTACCTGAAGGATTACTTATGGACTTTTGAAACTTGAAGGACCAATGGTGCAGAACTCATAAAGTTAAATGACTATTTTTGGATTTTTGAAACTTGAAGGACCAATCATGCACAACTGATAAAATTGAATGACCAATGGTGGATTTTAGCCAAAAATTAAACAAAAATAAGAGAAAATAGAATTTCTTTCATATTGGCAAGAAAATTGAGAGAAACATTTTTCTATTCCTTTTTAGAGAGGAACATGTATAAAATAATTTTTATATATATTGATGATATTTTTGTTGGTACAATATATTGATGATATGTGTAGATAACTTTTGAGATAATATGTTTCACTTATTTGTTCATTTTAATTTTCATCTTTTTTTATATAGAACATCCAACACACAAACATCTTTTCCGAATATATGCGCGGTGTGAAGTACAAGATAAAAAGTACTCCGTAATTAAAAATGTAAGTTTGAAATAAAGTTTCATAATCTAAGAATACAATGATTTTACATGGTTTAAATAGTTATCATATGTGATTCAACTATTCTTTTCATTGGATGAGTGAATGAGATACAATAATCTTCTTCAGAAACATACTCCGTAACAAATGTCTGTTTTAATTATCATAAATATAAACACAGTAATTAGAACACGGTAGAAGAATTGAACCCGGATTTGGTACAGAGTGAAGACAATATATACATATACAGTATAATAAGTCTCTAATGTCAAAACATCATATTCATTTGTTAACTTCTGTCTTGTGAAAAACCTTAAACACTACTCTCATCAACTTTGTTTGTGTGATGCCCTAAGTGATTTCACTAAAGCAATAATACTAATACAGTGATACTAACCCGTTAAAACTCGATGCCAGTTTTTACATGAATGTACACAATCCAGCAGAGGCTACTTGCGAGAAGAGATAGCATGGTGACTGCCAGATGGCACGAACCCATTGCTCGCAGAATCATCATCAGTTTTCGCTCTCCGATAGAACAGAACATAAGCAGCAGAAGACTTGACGTCTTCTTCATTAATTGGAGATATGTGGCTGTCATCAAAATTGTACCACCTATTTTCGTCAAGCAGCTGTAAATCGTTGAAAGGTTAAAAAAACAGTCAAATTTCTTGAACATCTGAGCTTGTTCGTGTGGCAAAAGATAGCACACCACTTTGGATCCAGTGGAGAAACACTTCGGGCCCAACACACCTAGGACCCAAGGCCAACATAGGCAGTGGCAGATCCAGGATTGTGAATGACTGGGGGCAGTATAGCAAAGCGAGGGTTCGGGGGCAGAGCCCCCGATTTTTTTAAAAATGTACTTTATATCATGATGAAAAAATTAATTTTATATCAAACAAATTTAAAATAAGAAAAACAAAATATTTTAAAATTAGTAAAATTATACTCCCTCCCTCCCAATTTATAGCGCTTATTTCGGTTTACAATTTTTGACTAAAATTATTTTCAAATCATTTTATATGACAAATGGTATAGAGTTAAAAAATAAAAATTACATATCAAAATACTACATCAAAAGATCTAGTGAAAATAGAGAAAGAAAGTGAATGAAGTTTGACCTTGTGAATAGTGAACATGCACTATATATTGGGACGGAGGAAGTAATATTAAATGAATTATGTTGTACGAAATTATTTAATATCACTAGACTTTACAAATACTTTATTTAATGGGTTAATTAGAGGTCATCGGGGGCATTCTTTGTTTTTTGTTGGGGGCAGCCATACATAAAACAAAAAAAAGTAAAAAAAAAAAAACTTCTTTTTTTGACTGGGGGCAGTTGCCCCCATATGCTCCAAGGTAGATCCGCCCATGAACATAGGACCATTCATCGAGTTAACTCCAACAAGAAGTTAATCCATGGATCCAGACCAAGGTAACACTTGTGTTTTAGTTTGAATATGCAATGTAATACCCTATCTCAAAACGATCTCCCCATGTGAAATTGACAAGGATCATAAGAGTAGGTTAAAATTGAATTATAGTGAGTTTATTGTCAAAAAATGGGCTGAAATGGGTTTCTTCATCAAGGAAATGATAATTTAATTAGATGTGGAGGACTTATATTGGGCATTTGGGCGGTTCACGGTTGGGGTGTGAAAATGATATTTCACTAGTGCAAATCTTTTAAATAGAAGTAATGGGAAAGTGATTTGGGAACAGCGGATAATGGTAAAGAGAAGATGATTTTGGGACAGAGGATAAAACATCATGTATTTGTAAAACAATATAAGACTAAGAGCATGCGGTAGTGGTAAGGGATATAGTTTTTTATTACCTTGATATGTGCGGTGTAGTGCCCACTTCCCATGCTGCCGTAATGATTGGTTAGGGCATAGAGTTCGTAGAGCTGACGTTGGGAGTTGTTTTTGTTTGCTACATACTTTGTGACATCGAAATCATGGATGGGGAAATTGATAAAGGTTTCTAGCTTATGCTTCATTGACCTGCTGAATGAGAACCTTTTAAGATGAATGACGAGCACTTCTGGTAGCCTCCATAGGTCAAGCTTCTTGCTTGCTTGCCGTCTCTCCTTGCATTGAGGACAATACCTTTCAATAGATATTACATTATATGTATTTTGTCAAGTGGTGATTAAAAAAACAGCCACTACTATGGGCATTATTTGTTTTTTTTTAACGGAAGAAGAAAAAGAAGAACTAACCACATATCTTCAGGAACCAAAGGCTCTTCTCGAAGAAAAGCTTCCAAGCAACTATACAACGAAAGAGGTTCGATACGAGCTTTCTTTGCGACTGAGGGACCAGATTTAGTCACTTCTGGCAAGTTCTCGAGGTAGTGGGTGTCATAGGTTTCCAACAGCTGTTGTGGCCAATCAATGAATACAAGTATTGCCTTTGATGAAGATGAGATCTTAATAGCCTTATCTTCCCCAACAGTTAGGTCAATGCATGCGTTGTTTTCACCAACCAGTTGCAAAGGTAGTTTCTCGCTCACCACATCAGCCACCACAGTGGAA
This sequence comes from Cuscuta campestris, assembly GCA_900332095.2. NCBI lineage: Eukaryota > Viridiplantae > Streptophyta > Magnoliopsida > Solanales > Convolvulaceae > Cuscuta > Cuscuta campestris. Next base: position 53,758 of record OOIL02001568.1, on the reverse strand, counting down.
TCATCTTTACAGGTTTCACTGGCACTTGAAGCGCCATCTGTTGGTGTCTTTGCATTGAAGAACTTGTAGGGATTTCCCCGTCTTAACATGGGAGAGAGCATTTTGTGAACTATTAACTGTATATCACCTCTAGTAATGACATCATCACATGGGATTGGAGAAACCATAGGTGTTCCATAAGGCTTCCACCCCATGCTGCTCCGAGGCTCGCCAACTTCACTGGTAAAAGATACAATACTAAATTAGGTATTGTTGATGAAAGAGAAGAGGGAGAGAAAATCTAATGACGCCTAATATAGCAACTAAATGTTCTTTTGGAAATTTAAACTAATGCTTCATCCACCCCAAAAAATCATATTTCAGCATCTTTCTTGTCACACAACAAAGAGTTTGATTTTAAAAGACAACTTTCACTTTTTAGGTAGCATTCCTATAAAGCAGCAATCAGTTCCGTCGGATACTCCAAATAATTTTGGAAATAAGTTTTAGGGGTATTAGTGACCATTCATAACTTGTAAGATCTTGTAACTTACTCAAGCATGACTATGTTTTAATTTTTGGGGAAAAGGCAACTAATAGAAAACAAAATAAATAAGGAATCTGGAGTAAGATTCTTTCATGATATTCAAAACAGAAAGGAAACAAATGTGTAAATTCTCTACCACTACTCAAGAGGAAATCCATGTAATATGAAATTAACAAAATAAGCCTACCACTCTTCGCGCCGATGGATCAATTGGAGAAATTTTGAGCTTTTCACCGATGTAGGGATCTTATAGGCAGCAAGGTGATCGTCATCTTTTATGGAAGTTAGAGCTAAAAGTGGTTCTTCCAAGAACCGATGAATCAGGTGGCCTCGTATCTAGAAGCAAGCAACAGATGGAATAGAAAAATAAAAAACTATGTAGACACAGATAATATGCACATTCTATGAAAATGTTTAATGAAAACACTAACCTCTGCAAGTAAGAACCTCTCACTAGGCTTTAAAGAACAAGCATTGGACAGTGACAGGAGTAAGTCCCTGCAGCGTCCCTGCTTTGGTACCGTGACAGTGCAAGCTGATGGTAGTTCACTTCCATCACAAGTGAATATTGTCACAGTCATACTTCGGGTGGTGGCCGGTTGCAATGGGAGGGAAAGGTACATGAAGGGATCAAATGTAACTGAGACTTTATTACATACAGGACAGACTAGAGTTGACTTGTACTGGCCCTGCATTTGGGGGGGAGGGGGGGGGGGCTACAGCTGAGTTAAAGTCGCCGAGACAAAATATGCTATTTCTGAAAATTAACAGTGCACATAATTACTTAAAGACAAGGATTCAATAAAGCCCCGGAGTAATTAACGCTATATTATTAAAAATACTCCCTCCTTCCCAATGTGTTAGTCAACTAACTTTTGCCATGGACCAATTACATGAGGATAAAGTGGGACTAAAATGCACTTACTTTAAAGTGGAGTGAATTGAGAAGAGGAAAAAAAGTAAATGTGACATTTATTACTTTGGCACAAATGGAAAGTGGGTAAATACATTAGAACAGCCTAAAAAGGAAAAGCGGACAAATTCATCGATATGGAGGGAGTAAAAGTCTACGTATGAGCGTTGTTCCTATTATTGCTAGGCTTTGCTAACCACATCCTCCACACTGCTAAATGGCAATCAAGAACATTGAATCACTATCGAGAAATACAGTACAATATCTGAGTTAGTCTCATCCATAGTTCACTCACTTGGCACACATCTACAATGATAGAATCATTACGAGCAATGTGATTAGCCCAGTACTCATCTGCAACTTCTTCATCAGGCCGACCATCTGCATCTTTTGATTTTATATAAGGCTTGTGTTTGACACGATTCAAGTCCTCGTGAAGTCCATCCAGTAGAAATGCTAGAAGTTCCTTCAGAAGAGGACAAAAACATGTAAAGGCGGGAAAAAAAATCTGAATTGGGCATACTACACATTAATGCTGCTAATGTTTCTCTCTTTTCCTCTTTTCTTTTTACACATTATTTCTACCTCCATCCCAAATTAAAAGCCCATTTTGACCAAACAAGAAATTTAAGAAAAGTGTTAGAAAAGTGAAGTGCCCGGGAGAGCAAAATAATGATGGCCACATATTCTTTGTCAAAAAAAGAAATGGAATTTTATTTTCGGACTGGCCAATAAGGAAAGTGTGTTGTAAATTTTGAGACGGAGGGAGTATTACCTGAGAATCATGCTGATTATAACCGCTAAACTGCGGAGCAAAACGAGATAGCTTTGTCTTAAATGGACGTGGGGCTATTGGAGTGCGACCTGGTGCCCACAATTTCCTTAACAAATCACCAAATGCTAAAGCAAGCTCACCCTGTGTATTGATCATAAGATGTATTGACCAGAAGAATAAGTAAAATAAGAGCATTAATGGAGCTGCTGACTTACAATAAAAAATGATTCTCGGCAAATGCATGATTCTTTAAATAGAATCTTTGCATATGATTGATAGTTTTGGGAAACTCACCACCATCCCCAAAGGATTCTGCTTGTTAATCTCCTGATAATAATCTTCTCGGAAGTAGCGAGCAAATTCCGGTGTATGAACAAGACACTGTATTGCACTGTTCATAAAGCATGTGTTCCCAAGATTCAACAACCCAGTAAGACCACAAGCAGATCCCCTTGTACTAACACCACTTGTTCCATATGTCTTGTCTGGCTCTCTAACCGGAAGAGACAGGCTCTGCAACTGTGACAGCTCGGTATTACCGTTTCGAGATGAACCTTTGCTTGCAGAAAGGCCTCCAGCAATTGAAAAATTTAACTTAGAAGGTTCCGCGTGACCCGTTGTTGTTCCATTAGGTCTAGATCCATTAACATCAACGAAAGTTGATCCACTCCCAGCATTATCACTAACAACCTCCACCAAAATCTGGTCACATATAAGAGTTAAATAAATATTCAAATAACTTAAAAGGGGACAAAGGCTTCATGGTCATTGGACAAGTAGAGACATATTTACTTTTTCACTGGTGAATTTGTAAAACTTCAATCACAATACTGCCCGTATGAAGGCAAACTAAAATTTGTTCACATATTTGGCTCTGTTCATCACCGAAAAGTGAAAAATAAGTTGGTGTGGAAATATATTTTTGTAGGAAACACTTTCATAAAGTGCAAGTTATTCTATGTAAAATATAAATTGTCATGAAAACGGCATACTCTTTCAAAAACATGGCATCACTTCAACAAAATTGTAAAAACAAGGAATGGAAATTTTTTCATGCCTCAAAGCAGCCCAAGCATGAAAATCCAGAACTCCAGGAAGATGGAAAATGTTTTACTGAAAACCATAATTTCATAAACTTCTTCCATGCAGGCATGGGATAAATGTTTCATATATCACGTCATGATGTTCATAAAAACAAGAGATAACATATCAAGGAGAAAAGGGTTACTAAAAGCACATGAAATGCATATACATGTAGACTTAATTTCCTAATGCAAAACTGATTTCCGTGGCAGACACAACACTTGTACTTGTTTAAATATGAAGGTTATCCGAAAAAAAAACCCACATCCTGATCCATTTGAATATTTGCATCATCAAGTGTTTTTTCCATGTCATTCATCAATGCATGCTTTTGATGGCTAAAGTAGTCCCATATGCACACCTGAAACACACAGAAACTGTAGTGACTACTTTGTGAAGTGTAGAAACATAACTTATTAAAGACAAATGAAGATGCAAAAAATAAAGCACGCTGACAAAGATTTTTACTTGCTCTGGATTAAGATTAAAGATTTTGGAAGCTTTTTTGTGAAGTTCTCCTATTGTCTCCTGCTCAAAGAAAGAAAATTGAATCAGCCGCATTAGTTCATTTCTTCTTTGTTACTCGTATATTGTATTTTCTTGTTTGTATTTTGTTCTGAGACTTCAAAATATAAATAAATGCAAGTTTTTGCATCTCAATAATACCTTTTTACTTATTCTTATGGTTGAGCACTCATCATTTGGCACCAGATGTAATTGGAGACATAGAGGATAAACTTCTACAGCTAATTCAGTTTGTGAAAGACCAGAGCTGATTACTTTTCGAGTCAACATAGGTCCACCACCGTACCTGAAACCAGGAAACAAATCGTATGATTCCCTAATAGCGAGTCTACACATTATTTAAGAGGAACGAACTTTAGAGTAGACACTCAAGGTTTTATAAACAACTTTTTTGAGAACTCATCACTCCCAATATAAAGGTAAACAAACTGGATGAGAACAAGTCTAAGATCATCCCCCCCCCCCAAACCACCCACACACTGATAATTAATGACTAAAAAAGAGGCAGGTTATGAGGTATCTGAATGTGATGGAGGAAAAAAATCAACATGCTGTGCTTTAAAAGCATTACACATAGCACAATGCATAGAAAAATGAAGAAGGCAGTCTACCACTTGTGTAATTGATTCCAGACATCCTGAGGAAGCAATATATAATCAGTGCCTTCAACTAGATTATCTCGGATCTCAATTCCAGCTTCAGATCTTTCTGAATTTGCTTCACATATAATGCCAGAGTTATCAATACTGGAAGGCTTTTTTAATGCACAATGCTCAAACGCAGATCCATCATTCGAACTAGTATTAGTGTGGTTTTGGTTGACATATTCCAGCCATTCATGCCACCACCTGTACTAAACAATTGAAAATACATATGTGTAAGGCCATATAACCATGTTTTCATCGCCATATATTTATAAATAAATAATGAAAAAAGTCAATCTCTTGAATCATGCATATGAACTTGCACTGATTATCAATTTANCAAGAACAAACTAACTAAACAAAACAAAAAAACGGCAAGAAAAGAGCTCCAAAAATACAAAGCACACAAGGGGAGAAACTACCACTAAGCCTAAAGCATCTATCCAACTACCTTAATCCTAGCTCTTCCATCTCCAGACGCTCCTATCTAAGGTCATGTCCTTGGTAAGGGAAAGAAGTCTTAGATCCTCACAAATCTTAGTTGACCACCTACTCATGTGAACTTTATTTCAAACAGAAATCCTACTAGAAGGATTCTGTATAGAGGATAACCCAGAGTTCCAGAAAACTTTGTTTTCCAAATTGAAATCCTACTAGGGAGTTTCAACACACATAAATCTAGAATCCATATGTACGTCATTACTAGTGAATACATCGGAAATATCAATAGTGTTCATCATATTTTCCTTCAAATAAAAGTCATAAAGATCATACTTTGGTGTTTATTTTCAGAGCCAGGCATCCGGAAATATTTAGTACTACCTCTAGGATTTTTTTTTCATTTAGAAAGAAAGATTTAAGGCTTTGGGTAAGAATAAGGAGCTCCGTTTGAACCATTTCCCCACCTACTAAACATCTCAGTTGCTTTCAAAACAAAGGGAGAATAAACTGCTAAAAGACCATGAACTGTGGGGGGAATGGAACCCTAGAAAAATGCTTCTTAAAGGTTTTCAGATTAAACAAAGCATAGATTTTCTCAAATCGGCACCTGACCTCTGAGTGATTAAATAGAATGCATCGCCTTCTTTGGTCTGAGCTTCGGCGGCAACAGAAATGTCTCTGATACACAGCTTCTCTTCCTCCGGCGTCAGCTCCGATTTAACTTCAGGCATTTCCGTGTGACCCAAATCTTCACATCAGTGAAGAGTGGTTTTTTTTTCAAAATAAAACCAAACAACTTCTCAGGTTAATTTTGTGTAATTTGAACTGGAAATTTAGGATTCTATTCTTAAATAGTCTACTTTCAGGGTCTGCACTCGGATGGGTCTGGAGGGAGGAAGGAGGGGAAGAGATATACTGGAAATTTTTGGCTGCAGTGATTCAAGGTTTCGGACTTCGGATCATTGCAGTTCGGGTGTACAAGTCCGGAGCCTTCCCCAAAGTTTCCCAAAAAACCAAAATTCGGGCGATATGGATTTAAGCAAAATTGACTGAGCTAAAAATATTTACAACATTTGTTTTTTCAACAGTTGCGGAAATTTTTGTTTATTTCTACGTTTTCATCGGTTATTTGATAAAATAAATTTTCTTGACACCTCTTATTTCAAAGAACTTTTCATGTAGTTTTTTGATATGTAAATTTTATTTTTTGTTTTTATACCAATATGTAAATAAAATAAATTGAAAAAACTTGAAATTTTATTTCGGGAATATAAGTGGCAAATATTTAGGGACAGAGTAAGTAAAAACATGTTTATCTATTATTTGTTTAATTTAACTTTGTTGAATTAAACTAGACATACTTGAAGTTCAATTACTCTTAATTTTGAAAATTCTTAGTAAGGTAAGTATAATAAAATCATTTTCATGCTAAAACATATTACAGTTTATTCAATTGAAGCTCATAGACACGGGACGGAGGGAGTATGTACTACTCGTACTCTGTATTATTTGTTTTTATTAAAATCTGATCAGATAAAAATACTTTGTAATTTTTACTTTAAATAGAGTCGGAACATATCGAATTAAAACAATTAAGACTAAGTTAAAAAGCTAGATCAAATTAGATCTACTAAATTCAAATTAGAACTAAATAGTTCAAATAGAAAAGACCTAAAAAACTAAGGCCTTTACTCTAAAAGTCTCAAATGCACATTGGGTTAATGATGAGGTTGGTCAAGAAGATTTTGAACTTTTTCTAGATTTTTAATCGTAAATGAGAAATTATATCATATTAACAAGTATATAGAGACATGATTGTCAAATTGGTGTATGCTTATTTAAACAAGCGTAGAATTTACAAGGCATTTATAGTCATGGTTGATAATAATAATAATATTTCTCATGATGACATAATAATCAATTCTTAATGGTACATATATGCACTTGAGATGTTGTTCCCATCAATATACTTGTGAGGGAAAGTTTGGAAGACCAACTTGTTTTAATTGTTAGGAGATTAGGAATGTTATGAGGTATGATAAGTCATCCAATACCCGACTAGTAAAGTTTGAGAATTATGTCGAAAAAGAGAAAATTAGATGTGAAAATTTGTGTAACTTAATGTATTTAGGAGATGGATCTTCACACATTTGATGTTGTAGACAACCATTAAGAGCTTGTTCTCTTCAACCTGTTATTATTACTTATTACTTATTCTTATTGGAATCAGATCAGATCAAAAGAACTTTAAATATAACTACAATCATATCGGATCAAATCAAAATTTATTCTAGTCAAATTAGAATTAATAAGATCAAGTGAAGATAGCAAGCTCTAAATACGAAAAGACATTTTTATAACTTATGTTTGATGTCCTAAAAAAGACTTGAATTTGAAGATGGTATATGCCTTATTCTAATGATGGTAATGAAAATGAGTTTAAAGCTAAAATGAGGAAAAAAAGAGGAAGCAAACTCCTGTTGGTGTTGTATTTTAGGTGGAAACCATTGAAATATGCACGAATAAATTTTATGCGTTTATTTGAATGACTTCGTACTATAAGTTTTGATAAATGACAAATAATGAATTACGTATGTTTTGAGAAATAAAGTTTAAATTATTTCAAGAACAACGTCATAGAAGTCAAGCTCTATTCAAGAGAAACAAGCAGATATTGACCAAGAATGTAAAACCGAAGACCTAAATGCTTAGGTCTGTAGTTAAAACTCTTGTAAGGACAATGCAGTTTATATTTCATGGCTAAAATTCAATTTTACTTCAAACATATTTTTATTTTATGTTCAAAATATAAAATAGGTCCTCAGTCGATTGTCATGGCAAAATAATTGATTGACATTCAATTCTTGAATCGGAATACAACGCAACAAGTATCAAAATTTGATTGTCCTTCTAAAAGGAGGTTTTTACAACTTTTAGAAAATCAATTTTATGTCTATCGTTAACTACAATGGGCAAATTTTTGAATGAAAATCGATTGTCTAACTGCAAAAATTCGTTTTCAACCATTTTATCTACATTTAGCAAATGCTATATGATATCTTTTCATACCAAACTATTTTCAAAGGTTATTAACATTTTTAGCTATAAATTGAGGCTTTTAACCAACATTTTGATCATCAACACTTCTCCTCAATCCAAAGCTTTGACCATTCTATTTTCTTTGCCCATTTATCTTTAAGAAATCAATAAGTGTTGGTCATAGAATTGAATTGTCCCTTTCATATCTTCTTTGAGAGAGTTGTAATGAGAGAGAGTTGAAGAAGATTTATCTTCTTTTTATATCTCGGTTGCTAAGAACCTGTAATTTTAGCGGGACAATTTTGGGAGAGGAGTTCAAGCAATTAAATCCTTGGGGAGAACTGAGAAGTATAAGTAGTTGAAGACTTGTAATGAGGATCCACCCGCAAGTGGGTATAACAAGTTGTAAAACACTTAATAAGCAGGATAGGCTAGAAAAATATCGAGTGAGTCATTAGAAAACTAGTTTAGCCACAAGTTATGGTGAATTAGGATAAAATCAATCTATTTTTTCTTATTCTTTCCATAATTTATTGTACTCTTGTGGTGTTCCCCCCTCTAGTGTTGGTTGTATATTTTAATAGTGAAGTTGTGATTTTAAAGATTTTATAAGACAAAGGGAGTAAAGAAAGTGAAATATATGGAATTGTATTTGAGAAAATATTTATAAATAAGACATGTTAGAAAGAAACAAGCAATAATCAAGTGAAGATATAATAGGTGGCACAACTTCTTCAAGTGTTATTCATATTGCCCTAAAGATTGATGATGATTATTTCCCTATGAAAGAAATTGAGAAGGATTTATGTTGTTCGGATGTCAATCGCAACAATAGCTGTTGGATCAACCCGTTAGTACAGGAAAAAGAGTTATAGTCCCATTTAGAAGTTCACTTAACCCAAGGACCACAATAGCTCTTATATGCCCTCAAGAAGACCAAGCTCCATAGATATTCAGAATGCACTTGATATTTCATTACATGAATATAAAAAACTTCAAGAAATTGAAAAGGTACACTACAAAAAAAATTAATTTGCCACGCAACATGCCCCAAAATTGTTGTAGGGGCACCTTATATTGTGGCAACAATGGTATCTAAAACGGTGCCATTCTCAAGAGATACTTAGAGACCGGAAATAAGATGTAAAACACCATATAACTTTGTTGCAAAAAACATGTTCATTAACTTGGGCAAAAAACATGTAAAACACCCGATAACTTTACGAACAAAAACCACACTAATGACAAATTAGGTATCCAAAAAAAAAATCTCTTGAAGAAAAAGTTGATAGTCGAGATCCAATGGAAACCACAATCTGCACAAAAACACGAGACCACTTCTACATCCACAAAACGAGCAACAAAGTGATGGTCTTCATCATAGAGCGAGTTAATAGCGATAAACAACAATTGTTGGAGAGTCCTTAATCCTGTCATTTTCTGGGGTTTCCTAGGTTGCAAAAGGCCCTTTTAGGGCTGTCTGAAACGGCCAAAAACAACTAATCATCATCGGCGTCCTCATGGTCAAAGTCTTTCACCTTCACATCTGCATCCTCGGCATACTGAATGCAGGTGTCAATCTGGGACAGGATATATTGTATACTGCACAACAAAGAGAAACAAGATGATCTGTCTTTTTTAAAAGTATATACGGAGTATATTTTTTTAAAGAAAAAAGATCATTTGGATAAATGCATCTTTTTAATAGGATCGGGGATGAATTAGATTTTAATGAGATTTTATTGGACTAGTAAATTGGTTTCAATCCATCCAATCAATTTATCTGACAATTTTACCTGCTCTCCTTCCTCAAATCAAGAGGCTGAAAGTCAACCATGCTATACTGATCAATCTGCAAGCCAAGCACAAACATCTTTTATTTCAGCAAAAAAGCATACATGGTGGAAATACACATATTTCCACGTTGGTATATGTGTGTGTATTGTGTAATAAGGAATAACTAATAATGACATGCAGAAGCACTTGAAATTTGAAAATACAAAAGAAAGACAAAAATTTGCATCTATTGGTTGGGTGGTTACTTGGTAATTGGTAGTTTACTTCAAGAGTTTGCAGAATATAACTTACGGAGTACAACATAAAAGAAAAGAGAGAAATTGGATGTGCACAACAAGTGCTTCTTTTTTTACAAGTGGTAAGGTTGCCTGCATCTTGACCACCCCCCCCCCCCCCCGGAACCCCAAAGGAGTTGAGAATATACTAGATTTGTTGTTGGCAGAACGAGTACATTATAAACTCAGATAAAAAAAAGATTGAAAGACAGCATGCTGAACAAACAGGAGCAACCTCGTATATTTTTTGTGTGGATAGTATGATTGTGTGAATGGGTACAAAAAAGTTATTAGATGGAAGAAGGGTTGGACTGACCTTGGGTCATGGGACACTGCAAACCTCCACGTAGAATATACTATTTGTTAAGTACTACGGGTATATATATTTGCAGGTAGACTGTATTATCTTTAAGGAATACATATTACGGAGTATTATAATATTGTGGTTTAAGATAACCTGTGTAGTGAAAATATTTTAATTTCTTTAATTGTATTAATTATAAAATGATCTGATAACACTTCAAATACAATATTAAACAAATGTGTTTCGTTGTGAAATACAAATTTTGAGTTGAATTGTTGTTTGGTAATCTATGTTTAGAGATATATTTAGTACTCCACATTTTTTGAATTCAAGTCCTTGCTTCACTTGGTTTCAACGCATCTTCTAAGACTAAAATGATGTGTACGGGTACTGAAATAAAAGAATAGTGATATTATGCATTTTGTTATTCCCTCCGTCTCGCAAAAACATTCCACGTTTGAGTAGGCACAGAGATTAAGAAAAGTGAAATTGTGGTTGAAAGGGGTGCTGTGGAGAGAAATAATATAAGCCACAAAAAACATTTCCAAAAGTGGAACCTTTTTGTTGGGCGGAGGGAGTAATAAAAAATTTCACTAAGCCCCACGCACTGAAATTCTGTGTCTAACAACAACAACAACAACAACCCAGTTAAATCCCACAAGAGTAGGGTCTGGGGAGGGTGTGTGTACGCAGACCTTGCCCCTACTCGAAAGTAGAGAGGCTGTTTCCAAAGAGACCCCCGGCTCAACATCGAAAGTTGAAGTGTTTGAGTAACTGCTACTTCATTAATTAAAGAAGCGCAGATAGTTTAGAGATCCATTTTGATTTATTCCATCACACCCCAAAGCCAAAAATGGTGAAATTTTGACTCCATCAGAGATGATGGATAATGAAATTCTGTGTCTAAAGTAAACGGAAAGCTTTTACAAACAAATCCCAATAAAGGGCAGCCCAGTGCACGAGGCTCCCACTAGGGCATTTAGGGAGGGAAAGATAAAATCAAATCATTCATTAAAAAAGGACTCTTCACTCTTACCAATTCAATTAAAGATTTGTTGAGCTTTCGATATTGTGGTGCCATGCGCCGATTCAGCTCTGCCAAAAGAAATTGAGGATCTGGATTCAAGTATCTACAAGATTTTTGAAGGATGAAAGTTAAACACCACATTTTTGGTTTGTTACATGAACAATAATAAATTATGGTGAAATTCTTTTGACGCCAAGTTTGGGTGTCATATTATGACACTGGGGCCCTACAGTGTTTTGTTGAGCCCAAAGTGGGTCCTACCCTCTATAACCTCCCTGAGCCGATTTGCTACAGTCTAATGGGGTTGGTGGCAGGGGTTTGTGGGGGATTAGAGGGTAGGACCCACTTCAAGGCCCAATGGAGCACCGTAGGGCCCCCAATACCCTGGTCGCAAAATATGACACCAAGGCTTGGTGTCAAAAAACCCCCTGCTGAATAAACTAATAAGAGTAAAAGGAAATAATGATTGCAGACTTACTCGTCAATGCCTTTTTTATTCGTCACCAGGTCCATTTTTGACAGGATGTTGACATGAGGCAATTCAAGTTGAATCATTGCAGAGAGAGAAGCCATACAACCACTTACAAATTTGGTAACATCCGTGATAAACTGAGAAGTCACAACGCAATGACTTATTTTCAAACAAAAGGTTATGCTGTATAAAGAGTAAAGAGAGAGCAGAAGAACATTTGACAAAAGGTGTGCATACCTGAGAATCAAGTAAATAAACTACGCAGATATTGAAATTTTTGTTCTTTAGATATTCCACAAAATTCTTTAGCACAGGAACATGTGAGAAGAGTTCAATTTGACCTGCAAACAATTGCAGTAGTTGTGAACAGTGAAGATGTTGATCCCAGAAAAATTCTAAAAGAAAGTCTTTGAAGGCAAAGTGTCAGCGCTTGTTCAGCACTTACGCTCAAATAAGTAAATAACTAAGAGAGGCCAAAATCTGATTTAAGATATATTATGTGCAGAACTTTCTAAAACATAATCCGTTTTTTTAAATTATTTAGAATGAATGAGCAAACTTTCTGGAATATAAAAAAGGAGGAAATTTGCTTCATATATGCTCCAAAAAGAAAAGGCAATCTGGCCCAACTTATGGCTTCTTGAATTTGGTAAGAGGAAATAAACTGTGTAGCTGGTAGGTCAAACAAGCATTTGTGTTCAACGAACTTCCACCAAAGAAGCCATCGGCCAGTAGCTAAATCTTTTCATTTTAGGAAAATGGCCAATTTAGTCTCTTCATTATGAATTTTTGTCCAGTTTAGTACTTTTTTCCTTCTTTTTAAAAAGCCTTCTTTGGTCTCTAAATCCTTTTCATGTTGACCCTACTGTCCAATTTTGCACCATTCAGGAAAATCAAAGGCATGCATTGGGCACATGACTATAGTCTATATCTCTATAGTTGATTTAATTTTTTGTCACTCCAACCATGTCAAATCACACTTTAGTTTTTTAAAGGGATTGAAGGCTTTGGAGCCTTTTTTTATTGTTCTATTTGACATGGATTGGCTAATGAAAAAAATATAAACTGACTATTTCATCTCAGCATATGCCTTCGATTTGGCTGAAATAGTGCAGTTTTGGACAAAGGACCAATTTAGCTACACAAAAATAGTTTAGTGACAAAAAGATTTAAAATAAGAAGAAACAAAAGAAAACGAGGACCAGACTTGCCAAAAAATCATAGTTGAGGGACTAACTTGGTCATTTGCCCTTTCCATTATACAAAATTATGTAAATGTATCCATTACCAGGGCAGTCAAAAACTAGGTAGTCATCTTCCAAATAATTTTCCAACTCTTCTGTCAGCCAGTCATCCAGATTTTCTTCAAGGTGTCTGACATTCAATATTAAGGGCATTCATATCTTGAAAGAGCAATCATTATAAACTCTAGTGAAGCAGTGATAATGGATCATTAAGTTATGATAAGCCAATGTATGTTGTGAGGTTTAGTTACGTATCGTGAGGCGCTTGCTTGGTTCCCTTTTCTCTCTCTATTTGGTTTACTTGGTGAATTGTACTAACATGTGTCTTTTGTGCTTGAGCTAAGGTCTTTCAGAGACAAATTCTCTCTTTTCTAGGCAGCTTTAAGGTCTGCGTACACCCCACCTCCCAGATCCCACTAGTGGGATTTTACTGTACAGGTTGTTTGAAGTTATTATAATTCATGAGATCCACTGAATCTGGATTGCTCAAAAGAGTCAAAAGCAAATTGAAGAGCCATAGAATTGTGGGGTGATAATAGGAATAAAAAATAGGATACTCCATGCAGTAAAGAAGGCTGCCGTTAGGGCCTAGACCTAATTCCTCCATGACATCATCCAGTGAAATCAATTCCCTGATGTCTGCATCAAATAAAAAATCCAATTTTCAATTTCAAAAAAAAATGAATGAAAGAATTTCCAAATTAATCAAAATAATCTACAGCAAGTCACCAACTCACCCATAGCAACTGGATAGTCAAAATTCTCTGCCGCAGGATCTAAGTTCACTATATGCACTGTTCGGCGTGTGGCTTCACAATGTTGATATAAGCTTGAGCAGTAAGTTGACTGCCACAAGAAAATTAATTATACTTAGTCCTTGATGCAAAACTTGCTAACAAGTGAGAAATTCTAAAGAAAATGAAAATAACGATCTCTGCACCTTTCCACTGCCAGCAGGGCCAATAACTAGCTGTGCATAACCCATGATGGTATATTCTCTTTACTCTTATGTGTTTGCCAAAGCTTTTGGATCAAATGAGAATATAGATTTACAGGTAGAAGAATGATACCAAGCACTGTAAGTTTGCAACCGATACATATGTCAATCACCAATTAACAAATGCCAGCTAGAAATTGTAAGCTTAGCACATCAACACTTCCCATAAGAATTATCACAAGAAAAGTAACACCACTATCACCAGAGCTACTAACAAAAAAGGGGTTAAAAGAGTAAAATATAAAGAAAATCACACAAGCGCACTTTATAGTGGGTTAAGTTTTTTTACTTTGAAGGCTATTTTAAAGCTTTTGGGCATCAATCCCTGCACTTAAAATCCTAATCTAGCCCTTTCATTGATTTTGGCCTTTTTAGACAATGAACAGTAGTCATCTCTCATCATCACCCCTTAGCCCCTTACTGACACAATCCTGAGAGCGTGCTTCTTTGTTTTCTCTGGTCACTAATAACCGAGCAGTACTCCATTAACCACAAGTCTAATCTTTCCTCTCTAATTTTCTTTGAATCTGATCTGTTTTTTTCCTGTTTCCTCTCTTTACCATTACTACTACAACGTATTATGGATGAAGCAATCACTTGAGTAATTATTGAGTTTGAACTATGAAATCATCCAAATGCTGAGTGGAGAATGCAATTTGAAACTATACAATTGAGATTTGAAAGTTGAGAATTGAAACTTCATACTCAAATCAAAAAACAAATTAAACGATAAAAATTAGGTTTGGGAATTGGGACTTACCGCTAGTGGCTACGGCGGAGCACTTCCGTCGGGATTGCTGCTGTGCTGGGGTCCTGAATCCACCTACGAGGAACTGAAGGAGGACGACTGGACGAATTGATTGCTGATTTGCCGGAACTCCTGCAGCCGGAACTCTTGCAGCGGGAACTCCGGCGGCCGATACTCGATAGAGAGAGGGGACGAGGAAGTCCGGGTGGCTAAGTCCATAGCTAGTACCAATACCGTACCAAATATTTAGGTTCGGTATGTGATTTTTCTTCGTACCGATCCCAATCCCAAAATATCGGTTCGGGATGGTTGGGGATGGGTTTCGGTATAAATCGGGATGAATATACATACCTACTTTACACGTTAAAATTTAACAATGCCCCTTTATTTTTGAAATTAAAAAGTGAATTTAAATAAAAAACATGAAAAATTATAAAAAATGAATATTTAAATACAAGCGATGCGTATCAAAATTTACTTTATCTTTCACAAACTACAAAAATGAACGACAATAAAGGAGTATTTCGAATCTTTGTGAATACTTTTATGTTCATACACAAAAATTAAAACTCAAATAAAAGTATAATTTACACATAATAGAACTTGAACCAATTTTTTTTAAAAAAAAAAATTACCCGGAGTATTATTTAGTGAAGGAACATAAAAATATTAATCTGGGGTATTATTTTTTATAATATTTTAGTATATATGTTCGGTTCGGGATTTTCGGTATGGGACGTCCCCTCGTACCGTTCCCAAATACCGTACCGAGCATTCGGTTCGGTACGGTTTGGTTCCTTCTCGGTACTTTTTTGGTTCGGTATTCTTGGTTTTTCGGAAAAATTCGGTATCGGTTCGGTACTTGCTCACCCCTATTTTGGACAGCGGCGGATTCTCTGATCTATTTTGGGCCTTGGGAAATCTGAAAAGGTTTAAGCAGAGAATCGGGAAAAAAACGTGTACGTTAAAGGCTTAAAATCCGCTTATTTTAAAGTATTTTATAAACTTGTATGTATACGCAAGTATAATACGTGTATTTTACGTACGTAAGTATAATACGCGTATTAATTAATTATGAGTTTTTTGAAAAAAGTATTATATTATTTTAGAATGTACACTACGGTTTTTGTAGATAAATTTTATAATTGTATTGAATAAATTTGTGAAAATGCATACTACATTATTTTAGAATGAGTATTACATTTTTTAAAATGAGTACCACGCTATAGTTATGTTTGGACAAAAATAAGTACTACTATACTTCAGCATGAGTAGTACCCAGATGTACCTATCTCTAGGTACATTCGGTTGTACCATATACCTACTTAGGAACCCGGTTAACACATACTCCTTTCAAGGTATTTAATTCAAAGTAAATTCCAAAAATGGCGATCTAATTTTTTAAATCAATTCTCAATAAGTTTTAATTGCATACTGTTAGACAAGGCGTGCAACTCTAGAGGGGGGGTGAATAGAGTTGTTGAGAATGTTTACCGATTTTCGCAGGATTAAAAATATAAACGTAAGTGCAGCGGAAATAAAAGAGAGAAGGCAAAGAACACACCGATGTATACTGGTTCACCACCTCGTGGCTAGTCCAGTTCCTCGAGAGACTCTCTCGAAGCTACCACTACTTCCGTTTAGCTTACGGGTGCTTAACAAACCGTTTACAACTCGAGAACTTGAATCCCACAAGCCTCGACACAACCGCTCGTAGATATGCCCTCTACAAGACTTCACAACCAAGACTTAAATCACATAAGCCTTGAACAACAAGAAGAACAATCTTCTTCAACCTCTCAACAATAGCTCTCACAAGAGTAGAAATGAGAAAAGATTAAGCTCAATGGATGACAAGAACACTCTCTTGAAAACACTTAGTTTTCTCTCAAAATATATTAATTTGAGGA
Source organism: Cuscuta campestris (assembly GCA_900332095.2). NCBI lineage: Eukaryota > Viridiplantae > Streptophyta > Magnoliopsida > Solanales > Convolvulaceae > Cuscuta > Cuscuta campestris. Next base: position 37,038 of record OOIL02001568.1, on the reverse strand, counting down.
AGAAATGAATGGAGGATTATAACCTCAAGATTGGGGGATTTTAGGAGTGCTTGTGCATCATAAAAATGACCAAGGAGTGAAGTTTATAAAGGGGTTGAAGGAATATATCCGTTGGTCCAAGAAAAGAAGCTGTGATGAAAAATGCAGCATCATAATCGATTAATGCATCACCATAATCGATTAATGCATCATAAAAAATCGATTATGGCAGCTGAAAAAATCGATTAAAATTGCCAGAGCCAAATTCCTTCTGCGCAGAAAAGAGATAATCGATTAAAACCAAAGGTGTTAATC
>OOIL02001568.1:20172-36261 GCA_900332095.2 Cuscuta campestris | reverse complement strand
CCAGAGCCAAATTCCTTCTGCGCAGAAAAGTGATAATCGATTAAAACCAAAGGTGTTAATCGATTAGTTCCTTCTGGACGCGATAATCGATTAATTCCAAAGGTAAAATCGATTATTGGAACAATAATGCCTAGACATGAAGAACACAAGCATGTGGGCGAGTAGGGAGGATAAAACGGAGCGTATACGTTTGTTTGAGACAACGGGAATCAGGGAAGCGCTCCTCCTCTCTTATTCAATGAATTTGAATAAGGGAGTAAAAGTGAGTCCAAAAATTATTTTGTGTGTCAAACGATGTACACAGAAAAATTTGAATAAAATATTTTTACTTACCAAAAATATTTTATAATATCAAAATAAATATTTGATAAATGTTTGGCACACCTTTTGTAACTGACTCAATAAAACTATTTTAACTGACTCCAAAAATAAATATAATTTTTATTTTAACTCTCATAAAAATAATTTTGGAGAGAAGATATTTTTGTCATCCTTACAATAATTCCTAAGACTCAAATAAATAAAAAGTCTTCGGAAATCTTCTACTCCTCCGAGTCCTCCGTTAGGCGCTTCGAACGCGTCTTGGACTCCAATAAAATCCTGTGCACCTTCTTGAATACTTCAAGGAATGGCACTTCAAGTCTTCATGTTTGTCGTTGTAGCACTTTGATCTTGACTTGAATAAAGTGTGTTTGTCAATTATCAAAACCTGTGAGTCAACACTTAACAACACAGAAAGGGTTGAACTCATGCATTCCAACACATACATGGTCATTTATAATTTAGATTTATTTATTAGGTAGTCTTCTTAAATAATATTACTCAAATGATGATTAATTGTGAGTTATTTTGATATGTTATATCGGCTGAGTTTAAAGTAAGTTCTTAAAATAATCATTTCTAATGAAGTGTTTTTTTCAAAATGATTTTTTTTCTAATTAAAGATATGTATTTGATTTGAATTTTAAAAATTCAATAGGTTTTTAATAATTCATTGATTATGTATAGTCAATGCATTATTTTATGTTATACACTTAATTGTATAGAAATGACTATTTTAAGAATATACTTTAAATTTAGATGATAAAAATACCAAAATACTCTTTAATTAATTATTATTCGAGTAACATTATTTTCAAAGGACTACCAAAGGAATAAATCTTAATTATAAAGACCACGTAGGTAAATAGAACTTATTGAGGACTAAATTGAGAAAATCATTTACTATAATATTTGAGACTCATATCTCCAATAAGTTGACATGTGTCATCTTACATGGCAATTTTTAAATGACATAGCACATGAATAAATTACATGACATTCTTTAAATGCTCATTCATCATTTATGAAAATTTATTTATGATAACCTTTAAAATATGATGAATTTAAAACAATATATTTTATATTTAGATAATTATGGACTTTTGAATTTATTGAAAATTATGTAAATGAAATAAATGTAATTTTTCAACAAAAATTAAATAAATTAATCATAAAAAAGAAACTAATCATGATTAGCTCGAGTGTTTTTCATAAAAACAAAAATAATATTAAAAGTCTTTTGAGTGAAATATATTTTTTTTAAAATTATTAATTTATTCCTTTGTATGAAAATTTATTGAACTAAAATATACTTTGGAGTAGCTTATCTTATACCACTAATTAAAGATGAGAAATTTATTAAAGAAATTTAGTGCATTATGGGTTTATGTATATTAGATAATTTTTAATATGAAAGCTTTGTGGTTTAATGTATTCAATAACTTTTTTAATAATTAAAATTTCCTTAAATATGTAATAGGGAGTATAAAAAATCTATTAAGATTTAAATTTTGTTTGAGATATTATATTTATTCATATTACGGTATTGATAGTCTTTAAAAGTATTTATTTTTGATATAAACACTGTTTGTAAATGATAAAAATTTTGTTTTTAAATGAGAGTATTTTTATAAAGAAATATAACAAATCACCTGTCATTTATTAACGATTGAATAACGTGGTAATTTTAATCAAAATATGGGTATATCCAATTTAAGTTGTATACAAAGTATATGTCTTATGTTCAGTGTCACTATAATTTTTTGGAAAAATGCTCTGTGCCAAAATAGGAATAAGCATGGAGAAAATACCAAAATAAAAATGCATATTTTTTTATCTCCAAAATAGGAGCTACCAAATATTTAGAGATTCCTTAGTTTCAAAATTAAAGGAAATTATTGGTAATGCATTTCTATCAAAAGATAATGTTTGTTCTATATATCGAGGTTAAAGTATATAAAACTGATAACAAAAGTTAATTGAGAAGATCAAATCCAAACACAGGGGGAGTATTATTGAAGAAATTAGAACCTACATGAAATTTTATGCAATTGAGTGAGAACTAAAATTCATTTTTTGATTAAAAATTTTATAAAATAAACTTCTAAAATAATTAAAATAATTGTATAAATTTTTAAAATCATTTTCTAAAATAATAGTTACATTTTTCACAAAAAAATTAAAAAATTATCACGTTAAAATAATCACATGTATTTTACATCCAAAAACTTTTTCACTTGATATGAATTTATTTTTAAACAGCAAAACAAATATAGTTGCAAGGGTTTTCATAATGTAAAATCACAAAAACATTTTAAAATAATCATAGGTATATCACTTTTGACTTCATTGAAGTCACAACTTCTACTTTTTAAAAAAAATACAAAAAACTATTCGCATAAGATATATATATACAACAAAACAGTATTTGCAAAAATAACGAATCACGTATTTTTCATATGTGAATTTTATTAAAATTCTACATAGATATGAAGTGGTGGATCGAAGGAGAGGTCATCTTCATTCGAAATTTACTAGCATGAACATGAGTGGCTAATAGAGGGATACAAAATATTAAGGTGCCCCTAAATCCACAATTGGATTAAAATTATAACTATTATAACGGAGACCTTAATTGGAAAAAGGTTAATCCGAAAGGGTTATTTTGAAAAAATTACTCTATATTTAAATGTTGAAAATACTTAAATTTTCTCCACTGAACATTCATTTAACAAACATATACGAGGGACACTGAGTGAAAGAATCTCAACTAAAAAGTTCTACATAGATAATTAAATACTATTTTGAGATTACTCAAAGAAGTTTATAATTTATAATTAGATAACTAAAAGACTTAAGACTATATTTTCTAAGAGAATTATAAGTGTCATGATTATGTACTTTATTTTTATACAAATGGATAATATATATACTATGACTCAATGCATATCTTACTTAGAACTTTCGTTTATGGTAAGATGACTGATTATGATAATAAATAAAAGTATTTCCAAACAATTTGATGATTTTTAAAATATTGAATATTTAAAATAAACAAATTTGAAAAAAGATTTAATAAGACTTTTATACTTTATGTTGGTTACTTGATTTACTATTTTAATCAAAATAATCTTATATTGTAAATTACGATTTACACAGTACATACTAATTATATTGTGTTACAATTCAAAATTTTTATACATAAATTTAGGAAATTTTAAATGAGGAAAGGACTTACTTTCTACGTTTTCATCTACGCAATCGTACATGGAAACTTCATAGGATGATATTTTATGAGACGACACAGATTTATGCAAAGAAGATTGTGACAAAGAAGATCAAGATGTGGAGGGGAGTGTGAGAAGATTTGTGACAATGAAGATTTAGGATAATAAAAAAAGTAAGAAAAATTGTGCAGAAAATCCAACCCATGCGTGGCACGGGTAATAATACTAGCGAATTATATTCCATATATCATTTCATATAGGATTACTCTTGAAGTTTCAAAGAATATAATTTTCAGTAGCTTATGTTTCGTTAAAACTTATCGTTATTAAAAAAGTTAATGTCAAACATTGGCATTAATAATATTGTTTTTACCAAATTGATATTCACTTATTGTTAAATTTATATAATTATTTCACAAGTGAGAGTAAAAATAAAGTTGAAATTATTAGTTTTAGATGTCTTTTGTAATCTTTATAAGTTCACAAAAAAATATTGTATACCTCAACATTTTTCAAAATATTCTAATTTAAATTAGGACTTTGAAATATTAATTTTCAATTGTATATAGTAGAATTTTCATTAGCGACTTCTATAGGTTTTATGTTGTTTGATATTTGAAAATTTTTGTCGCGATGAAAAATAACAAAAAAATTGTTCCATCTCGTGCATGGCACGGGTCAAAATGCTAGTATCTTATTACAATGGACCATTTTGTGAACTTACTCATTTAATTTACAAAAAGAGAGAGAGAAATAAATTCTATAATTGATGTTTTATACTATGTTTAATTCAAGGAATTTAAAAGGGAAAAGAAAAGAAAATTAGATTGAAAACAATTTTATTGTTTGGTTAAAGAGAAAGAAAAGAAAATGATAAGACAAATGAGGAAAAACCAAACTCCTCTCATTTTAGTGAGAAAAATGAGAGAAACTCATTTTCTATTCTTTTCCTTCCAAATTTCTTGAACCAAACATAATGTTAGAGTAATAGGGTTTAGTCTTCTATTATTAAATGATATATCGTAGTCTTTTTTTATGGATATCTTTCAATGACTAATCTTTTTTTTGACTTTTTATCATGTTGGTGTTAAATCAAGAACTTAAAATATAATTTCACATTAACTCTATGTCTAGTAACGTATTCTGATGTGAGCTTGATATAGAACACAACAATAATGACTACGACTGTGGATTAGGATTTCGAACAGAGAGGATTTTTATAGACTATGGTTGTAATAGATGTCAACTTCAGTTAACAAAAAACACATCAGCAATGACCTCTCGTATTGGTTTTGACAATAAAGGTATTTGGTCATTGTGAAATTATATATACTTTTAGTCCTCAATTTAACACCAACATGACAGAATGTCAAAAAATAATTATTCGTAAAATGGTATTCATAAAACAAGGACCATGAACGTGATATTTCATAATAGAGAATGAAATATGGAAAAAACTATGTTATAAAAGATCAATTATAAAATTTACTTAGTAATTATTATTTGCGCGTCTTTGCAAAGCATGAATTCATGGTAACCCAAAATTTTAGGATTACCCCAGCACAACACTTTTATGTATTTCTACGAGTTACATCTAGCTCATTTGAGTTGTGTTAGGGACACTAAAGTAATGACACTCACACCACTTTGATATGGGTCGCAGAGATATAGAGACAATGCGTGCTGATACACACACACTTATTCTTTGTGTGTGTCATGTGTGACACATGGTATCAAAATATTGTCACCACTTAGTTGTCATCGTAGTATTTTTTATCTTATTTTATTAATCACCCCTTGACATTGGTTCAACACTGAGAACTAATGTCATGCTATGACATCAAGTACTTATGTTGCACGATTGCTAAAATTATTGATGATTTTACCTTTTTAGATTGCGGCATTTTGAAGAGTTAAGGAATAAGAACCATCAATTATAGAACCAAATATCGAAAGGGCCCAATGTGATAACATGACATTGGTTGTCATTGTAAAGGAAACCTTGCCATTTACTAGAAAAATCACAAGAAAATTATTTTCCAAAGATTTTAAGTGAATCTCCCAACTTAACTTGTGTGTTAAATATGTGGCAATTTAAATAGTGATTAAAATAATTAATACTTATAAATTTATAATTAAATGTGAATAATGTTTTAGATAAAAATTAGAGAATCTTGAGGTATATATTTTAAAGACAAAATTATATCCATTGGATAGTTTTGATGAGAGAAATCCAATAGTATATCCAATGAAAGGATCTGAACTATGAATTTAAAGTTATACTTATTTTAAAAATATTTAAAAAAGCGAAAGATAAGACTAAACTTGTTAGATAATAATTTGAGAAGACAAAATGATAAAAATGAATTACAGAAACAAAAATAAAAAATTTTTATTGAGATTTTAAGCTCGTTAGACTCCAAAAAGTATTAAGAACGATAGAAAATGAGAGAAAAAACAAATGAATATTTTGGGAGAAAATTTATATTTCCAGTATTTCAAGACAATATACAAAACACTCTCTTTAGTATATAAATCTCACTAAGAAAGACATTAGAGTCAAGGAATATCTCTAATATTCACTAATATGCTACCCTTGAATGTACGTAGTACTACATTATTTATAATGTTGGAATACTTAGAGAATAATTCAATATCCTTACTTTGTTGTCACTAATAGAAAGATAAGACGCGCAAAACATGACAATAATTGAAGATTATACCTATTATTGTACTAACAAATTCATGTCATTGTGTTAATATAATGCTTACTAACCAAACGTGAATTTCTCAGTAACTCAAAGTAGATGCATGTGGGGATACACTTAATCTAATGCCTCATTGTGTATACTATTTATACCAAACTTACCCTATTATTGGTCATTCGTTTATATCATCAATGATTTTCTAAGGAATTGTTAGAGCACAAAGAAACAACACTGGGAGCTTCAACTCTCATTTTAAGACCACTAAAGTGTAAAGCCAAGAGTGGTTTTGAGAGCAACACATGCAGGCTGAGATTTCTTTGTCCATTTGGACTAGCTTCTTCGTTTTCACCAGACGGGTCTGAAATTTTTGCAGGTGCCACTTTTCTCACCCTGCAAATAAATCGCGAGCTAAATCGTTTGTTAACCAACACAAATAAGTTTTGGACAAATCAGCCCACAGGGTGAGAATAAGAAAGTTCGCGTGAACCTGCACTCAATTTGGCAAGAGTATTTGAGGAGATTAGGGTTATGTTTGGTACGACCACTGCAAATATCAGACCATGAAAACAATCTTAGCTTTAAGAGCTCACAAGTACAAACAAAAAGAAACAATAAGCTAATGACAAAAATCTCAAATATCACCTAAAACTAGGGAGTGACATTTTGATGAGAGGGCCCATCCATTCATCCTTCGCGTGTAGGTCATGGTGGACTGTAATTATCAAATGAAAATTAAGGGGAAACATTGCTCATAATAGCGTTACAGGTAAAACGTTTGAAATATAGTTACCTGGATTGTGTATGTTGATGTTGCATAGATCGATCATTCGTTGACCCTTGATTTCAGTGACTTTTATGGCTAATAAATCACCAGGAGCGGAAGAAAATGAACTCATCCCAGTCATGCTCAAGAAGTCATTGAGTTTATTCAAAGTCCTTGAAATTGGCTCCATTCTCTACTTAACATATAGTTTTCAAAAAAACAATGTAAAAAACTTAATAAAATCTCACAGAAACTAGAGTTGGGATAAACATATAGCTTAAGCATTCATATGCCTCATTTACAGCGGTCATTAAGACTTTTCTTGTTTGGGTGAAATTTGGAAGTTTCTGTCTATATTAATCATTTGTTAAAGTAACACAATCAAGTCACTGCTTGTTTTACATAGTTTGTTTTCCACGTTTTGTCCCGTTTTTTCCAAACAGTTTGGAACGATTCAGGCCACAAACTTATCCCTCTTTGTCTTTTTAATATTTGGGATCTGGATAAAAAGGAACAGGTTTGAGTTGTCTTGCTTTGTCATAATCTAAAATTAGATATATAAATATAAATACATAAGAGGGAGGCAACCAACTTTGACTTGAAAAGTAATGAAAAAAATGATATATTTATTTAGAATGACTTAAAAAAGCAAAACAAATAAGGAAATATGAAAAATATTACAACATACGTCAAAAGTAATGACTATAAACTTCATAAAAGCTATGAGCCACAAATTGGGGTGGGTCGGGTTAGAACGGTATGGATTTTTAGGTGTTTTTGTCCTAGTCAAATTTTTTAGAATATTTGAATATGGATATCTTTTATATCTATATTGGGAAAATTAAAAATTGGGATACTTTTTTGTGTTATATCATTATATAAATAAATTTCAGGTCGGGACAACAGTTTCGGGATTTTCACCCACCCCTAATTCTCACCCATTTTTTACATTCTCTACTTCTCTAAACCAAATCAATTAGAGGCTAAATAAGCTGCAAGAGTATATATAAGCATGAGAGAACCTTTGAAAACTTGGCTACTTGGCTTGGAAGTCCAAACTCCTACATTTTAGTCATTTCACAACATCAATTGTTAAATTTCTTCAATAACTTCACAATGGTTCTTTTGACCCTCAAGCCGATGGTCATATTTTGACACATGTATCTACGGTATTCCGTTGGTAAAATTGATAGTCTCTACCACATTATCCTGCCAGCCCCCCCTCCCCACCTAAATCATCGATTTGGCCTGCCAAATTGGCGATTTAGGGGGAGGGGCAGGAGGCAGGGGGAGGAGGTTTGGAGAGGTAAGCGGTTAGTAACCATCAATTTACCAGCAGAACACTATAGGTGTCCGTGTTAAAATATGACACTTGGTTCGAGGGTCAAAAGAACCTATCCCTAATAACTTTGTTCCACACTTTTTGTTTTGTGTGGGAAATTAACTAATATATAGAAATCCTACCTTTCGTCCGTGCATCCAGGCCTCATTGTTGTTTACCAGCACTCTAGCAGCCCATCTGTGAGATTTATTATTCACAAGTTCGTCACAACCCACAAGTATATACTTCCTCCTCTCTAAAAAGCCTTTTTTTCTTTCTCCAAAAATATCTTTTCCTCTTTCTATTAAAAAATACTCCCTCCGTCCCATAAAGTGTTACCCATTTTGACTAAAGTTGAAATTAAGGGAGGGATAATTTTGTGTTGACTTTCCAAAAATACCCTTGATGTGATGGGTAAAAGTAGGATGTGATGTGTAGATTATTAGGAAAAATGTATGATGTGATAGTTAGGGTTTGAAAAAGTAAAGGGTAAAAGTGGTTTTTTAATAGAAATGGGTAAGGGATTATGAGACGCAATTTTTTGAAACGTGTAAATCTTTTTGGGACGGAGGGAGTATCTTTTACTTCTACTAATTTTTATCCTATATATTATACCATATTTATTTATTAATAATTCATCTATCACATCTTACTTTTACTTATCACATCAATATGAGATATTTGGAAATTCAACACAAAAATATTTCAATTATAAATTACAGAGTATATAAAAGTCAAAGTAAAGAAGAGATTTAGGGACAGAGACAATATTTCGTATTACTTATTCTTATTGAAACTAGATCAGACCTTATTAGAATCAGATCAAATCTGAAATACATAGTTGATCATACTTCTTCGTTTGAGAGAAACACTCAAAGTTAATCAAAATTGATTGTAAAAATATAAAGCAGTGAAATAGTATTAAATTAGACCTCATAGTGTCAATGGCTTGAAGACATACGCACAAGATATAGGAGGGTTCCACACAATTCCAGCGATCACCACAAGCTGGCGAATTTGACATTTAAAAAAACAAAAGCAATAAGTGTTAAGCATACTTTAAAAAAACTACATCCTGCTAGGAGTACACCAAATGGTGTATCCCATTCTGGTGTACCCCATTCGTATACCATATATTTTCTTCATACATTCATTATCACTTATTAAATTTTTTATACTTGAATTGTGTGGGGGAGAGAATTTGAGGTACACTTTTTGTTGAAGAATGATCAATTTTCTTGATTGAACGATTGTTAATTACATCAACATATAATAGGATCACTAATCCCAATAGTTGTAAGGTAATATAAAAAGAAACCTATACAAAAGGTAACTACCAAGAATATAATAACCATATTAAATATATACAATATATTTAACATGCTCCTGGCTACGTCAGGTGCGGGGGAGGTCGAATACCAAGATTATCTCTAAAGTCTATGAACAGTAGAGATGGGAGTCCTTTCGTGAATATATCTGCATAATAAGATGAGAAAGGAACATGAAGCACATTGACTTGTCCAAGAGAAACTTTGTCACGAACAAAGTGGATGTCAACCTCAACACGTTTGGTGCATTGATGCGCGACAAGATTGGAGAATAAATAGAACACACGTTTGTCATCGGCTATTTTGTATAATTCGAATTATTTAGATCAAACAAGAATGAATAGACATTATCAATCAAGTTAGGAGATGCAGAGTGCATACTCGTTCAATGATATCACAAATTTATAGTGGGGTGCGGGGGTGGCAGCCCTGGTACCTGGCCCCAAGGGGCGGCAACCCCTGGCAAAATTTGAGGGACAGAGTCCCTATCTAATTGGGTCTTTTAGATTTTCACAGAGTCCAAAACGTTGTAAGATTTAGACGTGCGATAAATGTCAAGACTAGCCCTAAACCGCAATAAGCTATTCGCACGAACATTTTCCTCCTTAAGCAAACGTTCATGAGAGTTTTAATTCTATCTATTTGGCACAAAAATTTGCATCCTTATGCGAATGTTCATGTCTGTTCAAGGACTTTCGTCTTTATAAATAGAGACTCGCAGGTACGGTTTAAACATACGAATTCGAAGTGCTTGTTCTTGATTAACATCTTATCCGATTGAAGTATTTTGGTATACTCCAAAATAACTTTGATGGGAAACCATTTATTCATTTTTGTTAAACTATCATGTCGTAATTCTTGTTCTTCATTCATAAAGTCTTCAATGTTGCTTCGCAATGTTCATCCTCCTTATAATAAAATTCCAACACTTCCGGCAATCAACTGAATCTGCAATTCTAAAATTGCTTTGATAGCGTAATACTGCAAGGCAGAATCTCCGCAACCACCGTGCAATCCAAACAGACAGAAATTTGCAACCAAATAGTGCAGACCTGAGAATTGGACCCAGCAGCATCCATATTGATTGTCAGCGTCTCTATGGGATCTCCATCATTCCAAAACGTTGGAGACGCTGATTATTCCACCACTTCGACCACCGGTTTGTGGTGTTTTTTTGCCATTCACAGCAGCTAAAACCCACGTGTTGTTATGTGTTGCAGAGTAATTACCAGCCATCCAAATTGTGGCTCGGGATTGCAGCAAAAGATTCCTACGGTAATAACACTTTGAGTTATGTTATCTTGAATTGCTGGCAAGAGATTATTAGTTCCCATGAGTTTACCTCTTTTTGCGTGAATTCCATTTTGAGGTCTTGCATTTTGAGATTTTGAGCCATAACTCCACTTGTCGCGTAGTAGCCAAAAACTAATGATTGTTGAAGAATATATGTTATGGCTACGTTTTGGATAAAATTATTGTGACGATGGACATTTCTTTGGATAAACTTCTTAGATTGTTGAACAATATCTGTTATGAAAAAATTGATTTTCACGTATAGTAGGAGTATGTGTAGCTTATGATTACATGGATGAAATTGAAAAATCTCCACTTGTTTCATCATGTTTTAAACCTACGATATTCTAATTCTGATGTATATGTGTTCGACGTAAAAATATCTTGCGTAGTCCAAGATTTGGTTCGTGGTCCACCAATTATGCCGAGTCGGATTCATTTGGAGTTAAAATATTTTAGATCCAACACGATGGACGCAATAAAATCTCATCGGTGCTCCACTTTCTACACCAAGTCTGTCAACTACAGCTGGAGACACGATTATCCAAATAGAAGAAACAGTTGTACACCTTGCTCTTATTGTAGAGGGCGTTGTTGGATCAAAGGGACTAAGCGCTGAGTCTCAAATGGATGATGACGTGGATAGTGGGGTTGACGCCATGCATGAAGGTGACGATGCTTGAGCTGGAGAAGGGGAGTCAACCTACATGCCAGACATTCCATCTAATGATTATTATGCACCGCTAAGTGCAACAAGTATTGCGGACATGGCAAATGACAAGGCTTGGAGCGATGACATTGTAATGGATAGCTATCAACCTTTTACTTTGGAGAAATTTATCTAGATAGGACTAAAACATAATGACTTTCCCAATATAAGATCATATGTTTTTATTTCCCAATGTAGGACTTTTGGTCATTATCAAGTAGTCATTATTTAAGTAAATGTCTAACATTACTGGACATTATTCCTCCTACTAGGTCATTATTAAGTCCTATTTAGAGAATAAAAAAGTTTAAGTCCTACATTAGGAAAGTCATTATGTTTTAGTCCTATTTACTGCAAATTTCACTTTGCTTTAGTAGTGTCTCTCGCAATCAAGATGTTTGGTCTTGTTGATGCCATCAAGTTGTAGCACCAAGATTTTCTAATAGAAAATGGTGGACGTCTTGAAATGTTTGCCCTTCCGACCCGTATCCAAAATAATTAGTGGGAACCTCTACCTTGAGGATAATGTAATTTTTTTAAAGGGGTGAGAGTGTAATGGGTGGTAGAGTAGGATATTTAGATATATATTTATTAGTTATTACTCCCTCCGTCCCTAAAAATATGGGAGATTTTGATTTTTAAGGGATTTAAGAGGAGTGTATTTTTGTTTTAAGTTTCCAAAAATATCCTTGAATGTGATAGGTAAAAGTAGGATTTGATGGTTAAATTAATAGTGAATAAATGTGATGTGATAGGTAGGTTAAGAATTAGTAGAGGCAAAAGTGACTCTTTCATAGAAATGAGAAAATTTTTTTTTGGGAAAGATGAGAAAAGAAAGGAAAAAGGTTTTGAAGGACGGAAGAAATATTTATTTAGTATTACTATTATTAACCCTTAAAAATAGTGATATTAACCCTTAGGAATATCAATTCATAAACAAATTGTTAACCCTAATTCCATTCTCCTCTCTACGTTTGCCGATTCCCTACTCGTCTCAATCCTTCTTCTACTCTCGTCTCAATTTCAGGAGCTCTAAGACACTCGAAGTATTCCCTACAAGATCTGATTTCGTACCAGAGATGGTACAGTTCGATCATAGTTTTGGAACTGGCAATTGCGGCTCTTGGAAAGGCAGAATTATAACCAATTTCCGGAAGGGCAAAACTGTAACCAGAATCATCCCGAGTGATTCAACCGATTTCAAGTTTTCTTTTTTGTTTTTTTGGGAAAGTGTTACATAAATATTTACTCCATACTATTTTGTTGCAAAATATTGTGAATAAACTTTAAACCAATTGAAAATAATAAATAAACTAATAAAGATTAAAAAGTAAACTGGTTTCGAGCGGTTCTGGTGGCTAAAATTAAAAACTGTAACCGAAATCTTTTCTCACGGTTTGGGCTGTTTCCCTAACCCAAAGTTCTTGTTCTGAACTCGAACTAGGACCATATCCACCCCTATGGCATGCGATGTAGTCAAGCCTTACCTTGCATTTCTTGTTTAAATTTTCAATAGGCTATATATAGTACCGGACAAAATGAGAGAAATCACATTTGTACACCAAAAATTGCTCTTCATTTTCTACCCCGAAGGAATGCACCAACATTTTGTGCTAGTGTGCTATTTTACAATGACACAAAATGTCAGTGCAATTTTTTTTGATTGAACTAATATTTTGTGACAGTATGAATAATTAAAATATTAGTTAATCTTTTTGGCGTACACTTCTTGGTGTACCCCTAGTATGCTTGAAAAAAGAAAGACCAAACTAGGACTAAAACATTGAAAATATACCAAAATAGGACTTCCATGTTTTTATTCCCGAAATAGGACTTACATTACCAAACATGGTCATATACATTACCAAAAAAGTATAGTAATTTGCACATGTACACTACCACATTAACACAATGCAAAGTCACATTACCACAGTGCAAAGTCCTATTCCGGGAAAAAAACATGAAAGTCCTATTTTGGTACTTTTCTCTATGTTTTAGTCCTATTTAGGATGATTTCTAAAAAAATAAACTAAAGACAAAAGAACCTCGTCGAAAGTTCCAACAGGACTGTCATCATAACTAGCAAGGAAGAATCCACCTAGAGTATATCTGCTCATAAAAGGAAAACGAAAAAAAAAAACAGGTTTTAAATTTTCACACTGTAAATTGTACACACTCACACACAAAAAGAAAAATTAATATATGGAGTATTGGTTTAGTACCCAAAAGCCTCAACTAATCTGAACTCATTAGGAATGAGAGCTCGAGCGGTGCTTGACTTGACCAGATGCAGTTGGTACAGAGCACTGAATAAGAAGAAATTAAACAAATTTCTTTCTTTTTCGTTATTTATTAGTCCAAACTCCTAAGTAGAGGTAATAGCATGGGTGCCCCGTGATTTATAAAAGGAGCACCAAAACTCCCTCTACTTTCAAAAGTTATTTGTAAAGTCTCTGTGGTTTTTAAATAGTGCACAAACATTCCCTCTTACTTATTTCTAGACATAAAATGACATTTTTGTCTTTTGTTTTTCTCTATCTTCAAGTTTCACTCTTTTATTTGCATTTTTTGTTATACAATTAAATAAAATAAAATACTACGTATACACCCTCTCTCTCAAATTAAAATTTTTCATTTTTTTAATTTTCAAAAATATAATTTTTTAAGAAAATGCTACAAAAAAATTAAAAATTTAAAAATGAAATAGAACACACTTTTTCATTATAAGTAAAAGTAAAATAAATAAAATAAAAAATTAAATAACATATACTCACTCTATCTCTAATAAAAAAATTCTAACTTATTTGTTTTTTAAAAGTAAAATAATTTTTAAAGGACTCTAAAAATGAAGAACAGAAAGAAGAAATAAATACGAAGTTAAAAAAAGACTGTAGAAAGTTTAATTTCCTTGATTAATTTTGTGGGAGTACATGTCTTTATATATACAAGTATTTCTAATCCTATACAAGGTAGGAGACTATAATAGGAAACAATATATATACATCAAATATAAAATATATATTTAACATGTTCCGGCTACGTTGGATGTGGAGGGGGTCTGATACCCAGACTGAACTTGAACTCGATGAAGAGTAGTGAAGGCAGTCCTTTGGTGAAAATATCAGCATACTGAGAAGAAGAGGGCAAGTGAAGGACTCTGATGTGGCCGAGTGCGACTTTGTCACACACAAAGTGTATGTTGACCTTAACGTGCTTGGTGCGCTGATGCTAAACTGGATTCGATGAGAGGTAGACGGCGCTGACATTGTCGCAAAATACGAGAGTGGCTCACCGTAGTGGTTGCTGGAGCTCAAGAAGATTTTGGATCCAAGATGTCTGAGCAACTACATTAGCCACAGCCCGATATTCTGCCTCTGCACTGGAGCGTGAGGTGGTGGCCTGGCGTTTCGAAGACCATGAAATCAGGTCATCGCCCAGAAAGACACAGTACCCGGAAGTAAAACGTCTGGTGTCGGGACATCCAGCCCAATCAGCATCAGAATAAGCCTGGAGATAATATGTTGTGGATCAGGTCAAATAGATGTCGTGGGCGGCGGTGCCAATAAGGTAACGGAGAACTCTCTTCATGGCCGTGAGATGAGCGTCACGAGGTGCATGGAGGTGGAGGTAGAGCTGCTGAACGACATAAGTAATATCAGGTCGAGTGAATGTGAGATACTGCAAGCGCCAATGATGGACCTGTAAAGGGAGGGATCTCGAAGTGCCGTGCCAGAAGACGAGGAGAGCTTTGCCTTCGCGTCCATTGGAGTAGAAATGGGGCGGCAAGACACCATCCTGGCCCGCTCAAGTTTATCGTGGGTAAACTGTGTCTGATGAATGAAGAGACCTATAGCTGTGCGATGAACATTGATGCCGAGGAAGAAGCGTAGATCACCCATGTCTGTCATGGCAAACTCAGCTTTGAGTTTTTGAATAAGGCTCTAAAGAAGCGCAGGCGAGGAAGCAATGAGAACTATGTCATCAACATATAGGAGGAGGTAGGCGCTGCCCGTGGCATGAGAGAAGACGAAGAGAGATGTTTCAGATTTGCAACCATGGAATCCAATGGTCTGAATGAACCCTGCAAACTTGTGATACCACGAACGGGGCGCCTGTTTTAGGCCATAGAGGGCTTTCTTTAGCTTGCAGACATGGTGAGGGCAACTGGCATCCTGGAATCCTGAAGGCTGGCTGGCATACACGGTTTCCTGAAGCTGGCCATGGAGGAAGGCATTCTTGACATCCAGCTGATGAATGGGCCATCCCCGAGACAACGCAAGGCTAAGGACGACTCGGATAGTGGCAGGCTTGATGATACGGCTAAAAGTTTTGCCGTAGTCGACGCTAAAACGCTGATTGAAACCACGGACAACCATCAGGCCTTATACCTGGATAACTGACCGGATGGGCCAAATTTGT
>OOIL02001568.1:0-17903 GCA_900332095.2 Cuscuta campestris | reverse complement strand
GGCGGGATAGGGAGGGGGTGTGGGGCGTGGGCCTAGGAGATCCGAGTTAGGGTTAGAGTAGGGTAAGTTCCAGGTGTTGTTGCCGTCATAGGATTGTCGTTGCCTTGAGCCGTTTTGACGCCTGCGACCTCGACCTCGATTTCTGCCGCCACGTCCTTGTCCTCGTTCGTAGCCTCCACGCTGTCTGGGGTTGCCTTCACCGTAGCGGGTGCCGCCATGCTGTCCGCCATAGCCGTCGGGAGTACTGCCGTGAGTGCCGCTGTGAGGGTGTACACCGGCGCGGTTCGTTAGTAGGTCAGTGGTGCCCGAGTCGGCCGATGTGGTCCGTTGCCAAGAGCATGGGGGCGGAGCGAACTTGCATAAACATCGGCATGGAATCCTTAAATTGCATGAAAGATGTTTGGTCCTGAAGATCCGCAGGGAGCCCACGGAGTAGTTGAAGAACAAGCTGGTGTTGAGAGACGGGAGCATCAACATCGTCGAGGCAATCGGCGAGATTCTGAAGTTGTTGACAATAAGCTTCCATTGTAGAGTTGCCCTTGATGGTTGTACGAAATTCATGCTCCAGTTGCATAGCTTGAGCATGTTTCTTGTCGTGGAACAAGTTGTGGATGACCTTCCAGAGTGCAGAGGGGGTGGAGACAGAGTAGATGACCAGATCTGAGACTTCATCAGTGATAGTGGAGAGGATCCAACCCTGTAGAAGAGCATCGAGTTGGAACCATTTATCGTCATCGTCGTCGTCAGAGAGGGGGACGACAGAGCCGTTGATGTAGCCCTGAAGATTGAATCGCCAAACTAGGAGGAGGAACAAATTACTCCACTTTTTGTAATTAGGTTGAGAGAGGCTGAGTTGAACAGGAACGTGGAGTTTCACATTGGAGTTGTGAATGCAAGATGGGGGGGTTTAGAGGAGAGATTTTTAGAGGTGACCTCCCTAACTTCGGCCATGGTTGGAAGGAAGAGAAGAGGAGACCACCGGTAGGGAGGGAGACCGGCGGGAGCCGCTGGTTTGGCAGCCGCAGGAGATGGCGGCGCAAGGAGGGGGGGGCGGCGGGACTAGGCCGGGAGGAAGAGAGAGAGAGAGGTTGATTAGGGTGTTGGAACACAGGTTTACGCCTATGTCGTACTAAGCCGTGTTCGTTTTATGACAGGTTTTGATAATGCCAAACCGCCGTGACAATAACAAGGTTAAACTGAGCAAAACCAAGGAGAAGGAACATGGCATGATGAACAAAGAACCAAGAACCAAGAATCAAGAACGAAGACTTAGAATTATATTGAGTCGGTTTTAATGTGATCAAGACCGGCACAAACTTTCAAAACATGGCTCTCTAGGCTCATTTCATCAAAATATTTTTTTTGCATATTCAAAATGGTTTTCCTAAGTCTTAATCCTGCCTAAAAACACTTGGAGTTCGCCCAAACCAAAAACCAAGCCATCCGGCGTTCGGTCTTCGGAAACCGGCGTTCGGCTTTCGTTTATCGGCGTTGATTTTTGGCGTCCGAACCAACCAAGTGGTTTTCAACTTTTAAGGATTGGTTTTTACTTCTGGGCATGTTTAAATATTCTCCAACAAAAACGCTTCAAAAACCACCTTTCGTTTTTGGTCGTTTAGTGAAAACCATCCGAAACGACGTAAACTTGGCTAGCCGTGGTTTTCAACTAAATGACGTGGTTTTGAAAATGTTTTACTTGATTTCTTAGCAAAATGCATTAAACAAACATTTTCAATACTTTGTTTTTATTTTGGAGAACTTACATTTTTGACATCGGCTAACGGCTGACTCAACCAACCATGGGTCTGGATTGGGTAGCTTAAAACCATGGTTTGGCGTTAAGTCTTCCAACAGCGATGTTGGATGTTAGACATCGCTGTTGAGCCAAGGTTGGGTTTCCAGAAACATCTGGAACAGCGATGTAGACTACCCTACATCGCTGTCCAACCTAAGCAAAAAAGAAATGCTTCGGGCAGAAAGTTTTTGAACAGCGATGTTGACCCAGCAACAGTGCTGTCAGGCCAAACTTTCCACCTTCAAAGTCAGATATAGGGACCTGACCGTTGGAAGGAATTTAAGGCTAAAACTTTCCTAGTTTGGAAGTCAACCGCCAAAACAGCGATGTAGAGGTTTTTAGACATCGCTGTTGGCATGATCGTTGCTTCCCAATTTTAAAAACCAAGCCTAGAACAGCGATGTCCAAGCCTAGGACAGCGCTGTCTGGGTGAATTTCAGCAGATCCAAATTTAATCAAATCCCACAAATTGTGCCAATCACCCCTTAAATGTTTTGGTCCGTTGGAGCCTATTTTTCCACTATAAAATGGGGTGTTTGGGTCTGTTTTACATATCACATTACTTCACAACTCCTACTCTTTCATTGCAAATCATTCATTCTTTATTCATAGCTTTTTGAGAGCCATTTTTGTGAAGCTTGTGTTGTGAGCGTTCTTAGTTACTCATTATCCACTCTAAAAGAGAGTTTAGTTCTTGAGTAATTTAGTGTTCATAGACACTTGACAAGAGAAAATATTTCTCTTGTTGTTCGAAGGAAGGGTTGTTTCTTTTGAAGGTTCGTTGAGGTTCGTGTGACTCGAACTCTCAAGTTGTACGGGTTTGTTAAGCACCGTTAAGCTTAACGAGATAGTAGTGTAGCTCAAGAGAGTCTCTCGGGAGGCTGGACTAGCCACAAGTTGTGGTGAACCAGGGTAAAAACGGTGTGCCTCTTCCTTGCTCTTTGCTTTACGCTTTTAATTTTTATTCCTGCGTCGTTTTTTGTGTCAAACGCTATTCACCCCCTCTCTAGCGTTGGGACGTTTTTCTAACAATTGGTATCAGAGCCTAACTCTCTTCCAGACTTAACCGTTTGAGAGGAATAAGATCATGGGCTCTTCTTCTAGAAATTTGTACGCAGGCATTGGCGAAGGGCAATCCACCTCTAGGCCACCGCTTTTTGATGGCAAAAACTACTCCTATTGGAAGGAATGGATGAGAATCTATATCCGTTCCACCAACTTCCAATTGTGGTTGGTCATAAAAAATGGCGAGCAAATCCCAATGAAGAAAGTGGGAGAAACCACCGTCCCAAAGACCGAGGACGAGTTTGATGCCGAAGACATCAAGAAGGTTGAAAACTATGCAAAGGCCATCAACATGCTATATTGTGCGGTCAACCCTGACGACTACCGAAAGATCTCCTGTTGCACAACCGCTAAGGAGATGTGGGACAAGCTTGAAGTGACGTACGAAGGTACTGATCAAGTGCGTGAAGCCAAGATCGATTTTCTCACCCAAGAATATGAAATGTTCCGAATGAAGGAAGGTGAGAAAATCGATGACATGTTTGATTGGTTCTCAAAGATTATAAACGATCTTCATGCTCTTAAGAAGACATATACCAACAAGGATCTCGTAAGGAAAATCCTGCGAAGTCTCACCCCCGAATGGAGATCAAAATCCGATGCAATCTATGAATCCATTGGAGTCTCCAACGTCACCATCGACGGGCTAAGAGGTAATCTTAAAACCTATGAATCTACTATTCTAACCCCGTCTTTGGATGAACAAAAGAAAAAGGGGATAGCTCTCAAAGCCACCAAGGAACCGGTGGAAGAGGCTTCTAGCGATGACGACAACGAATTTGGACTCGTCATCAAGAAGTTTCACAAGTTCATGAAACAGGAATTTGAGCAGAGGGGAAGGAAGCACGACGGTCCTCCCAAGTGCTAAGGCTGTGGCGAGATTGGCCACATCAAGCCAAGGTGTCCGAAAGCCAAGCACGGCAAGGACAAGCCCGGCTTCAAGAAGCAAAGGGCTTACATCTCCTGGGGTGGCGATTCCGGCGACGAATCAACGACCAAGAGGAGGACGAAGCTGCAAATCTTTGCCTCATGGCGCACGAAGATCAAAACGACGACGTCCAAGAGGTATGTACCATTTCTTCCGACTCTTATACTTTTGAAGAAATGCAAGAAGCGCTTCATGAACTTTATGAAGAATTTGTTAGCGCTTCTAAAACGAATAAATCTTTGAAGACACATCTTTCTACACTTGAAAACGATTTTGAAAAATTGGAAAAAGACAATGAAAAACTAAAACAAGAAAACAATTTTTTTGGTAAAAGAAGCGCTGACAAACCGGAAAGTTCCTCAAGTGAATGTGAGTCTTGTAAAGCTTTAAAAGAACAAGTCACTAAACTTGAGAGCACGGTCAAGAAATTTAATACTCCTCACAAAGACTTAAATTTACTTCTTGACACTATGCATTTTTCTAAGGAAGGAATAGGTTTCAATAAAAATGAAGCTAAAGAAAATGTTGAGCCACCACCTAGACAATCATCTAAGGTTCAACATAAGAAACCTAAAAATCAAGATAATAGAAAACCTAGTCAACCTAAGGACACTAGACAACCTAGACTAAAACCTAGGAATGAAAATAGCCATGGTAGACAACCTAAGAAAAATGATTTTGTGCATAAAAACAAGTTTTCTCAAATTAGGAGAAATAATGTTAGAGCATCTAGAAAAGGCCAATTTCAAAATTTTCAAAGACCATCTTTTTCACAAAATAGGAACAGGATGGTTAAACCCTCTAACTTTTATGAACCTAGGCACATGTACAACCCCAACGTAGTTTGCCACTATTGTAATAGGATAGGCCATATTGCTCTCGTCTGTTACACTAGGCATAGGCACCTATCAGAAAATCAAGCACACTACCATCACACACCTAACACACGAGGACCCAACGTAAATTGGGTACCTAAAACTCATTGATGTGATTCATAGGTGTGCCTAAAGACATCAAGTGACCTTCGACTCAAAATCATGCACGGTAGAACGCCTTAGTGACAATAAGGTTATTCTACGTGGTGTTAGAATCGATAATATTTATATGGTTAACTTAGACAAATCTCCTTCCGGCTTTGCTAAGTGCCTCATGAGTAAAGAGGAAGACACTTGGTTATGGAACCGAAGAGTAGCTCACATGAACATGAACCTCTTGAATAAATTGGTTTCACAAGACTTAGTAATTGGCATTCCAAAACTCAAGTTTGAAAAAGACACCATTTGTGATGCATGTCAAAAGGGGAAGCAAGTCCGGGCTTCGTTCAAGTCTAAAAACATTGTTTCAACGTCTAGACCGCTTCAACTTTTGCACATGGATCTCTTTGGTCCTTCTAGAACGAAGAGTTTTGGTGGTAATTACTTTGCGTTTGTGATTGTCGATGACTACTCTAGGTTTACATGGACCTTGTTTCTTACTCATAAAAGTGAGGCATTTCATGTTTTCAAAAATTTTCTAAAGAATGTTCAAAATGAAAAAGACACAACCATAGTAGCCATAAGAAGCGACCATGGGGGAGAGTTCGAAGGAAATCTGTTTTCAGATTTGTGTGACGAACTTGGCATTGATCATAACTTCTCAGCCCCACGTACACCACAACAAAATGGAGTGGTGGAACGTAAAAATAGTTGTCTCGAAGAGATGGCTAGAACTATGATCAATGAGGCAAAAATCCCTAAGTATTTTTGGGCGGATGCCGTGAGTACCGCGAGCTACGTGTTAAACCGAGCCGTCATTCGACCGATACTCATGAAAAAGCCCTATGAATTATACAAAGGGAGAAAGCCAAACCTTTCCCATCTTAGAGTCTTTGGTTGCAAATGTTTTATTCATAATAACGGCAAAGATAACTTGGGAAAATTTGATGCCAAGTCGGACGAAGGGATTTTTCTTGGTTACTCACTTCGTAGCAAGGCCTATAGAGTGTTTAATAAACGTACTTTGACTATTGAGGAGTCCCCTCATGTTGTGTTTTCCAAAGATAATACTCGCTTGGCGAGAAAGGCTATTTGTGATGATCTTGCAGACTCACTTGAAAGAATACACTTGAAGACGATGAGGAAGACACGCCATTATACACCAACCCGCAACCACAACCTGAGGAAACACCTCAAGTGATGGTCGAAAATGAGGATCAAGCTGACGAAGAAGAACACGAGGAAGCCCAGGAACAAGACGAAACCGAGCTTCCCGTCGCTTGGAGAACGAACAAGAACCATCCACTCGACCAGGTAATCGGCAGCATCAACCGCGGGGTAAGTACTCGTAACTCACTAAGGGACACCGTACGACACATGGCTTTTGTTTCTCAAATTGAACCTACAACCATTTCTGAAGCAATAAACGACGAACATTGGACCTTGGCTATGCAAGAGGAGCTAAACCAATTCAAACGGAATGACGTTTGGGAATTGGTGCCAAGGCCCGATGATCGTACGATTATTGGTACGAAATGGGTGTTCCGTAATAAACTTGATGAAAATGGAATAATCACTAGAAACAAAGCTAGGCTCGTAGCTAAAGGCTACAATCAAGAAGAAGGTATTGATTTTGAAGAAACCTATGCACCCGTAGCACGTTTAGAAGCTATTCACTTGCTTACTCCTTGCTTTTGCTTCGTCTATGGATTTTAAACTTTATCAAATGGATGTTAAGAGTGCTTTCCTCAATTGTTTTATTCAAGAGGAAGTGTATGTTGACCAGCCCCCGGGGTTTGAAAACTTTGAGTTTCCTGACCATGTCTTCAAACTCAAGAAAGCGCTCTACGGTCTTAAACAAGCACCCCGTGCTTGGTACGAACGTTTGAGCAAATTTCTTTTGGATAGTGGTTTCCAAAGGGGAAAAGTTGACACTACACTTTTTATCAAGAGTAAAAACAATAACATCCTTTTGGTTCAAGTTTATGTAGACGATATTATATTTGGTGCTACTAACGAGTCTCTGTGCAAGGAATTCTCAACGTTAATGACAAGTGAATTCGAAATGTCAATGATGGGCGAGCTCACATTCTTTTTGGGACTCCAAGTCAAGCAAATGAAAGATGGCACGTTCATTTGCCAAGCTAAATATTGCAAGGAGCTCCTAAAACGGTTTGAAATGGACAACGCCAAAGCCATGGCAACCCTGATGAGCACGTCTGACCATCTTGACAAAGACGAGAAAGGTAAGGAAGTTGAAGTCAAAAAGTATCGAGGTATGATCAGATCCCTTCTCTATCTTACCGCTAGTAGGCCGGACATCATGTTTAGCATATGCCTTTGCGCAAGGTATCAATCGTGTCCGAAGGAATTGCACTTAACGGCGGTGAAACGGATCATGAAATACCTTGTCGGCACGGTTAACGTTGGACTGTGGTATCCAAAAGGCTCTTCTTGTCATCTCGTTGGTTACTCCGACTCGGACTTTTCCGGTTGCAAATTGGACCGTAAAAGCACGAGTGGGACTTGCCACTTACTTGGTAGCTCTCTAGTCTCATGGTTTAGTAAGAAACAAG
Organism: Cuscuta campestris; assembly: GCA_900332095.2. Taxonomy (NCBI): domain Eukaryota; kingdom Viridiplantae; phylum Streptophyta; class Magnoliopsida; order Solanales; family Convolvulaceae; genus Cuscuta; species Cuscuta campestris. Next base: position 10,565 of record OOIL02001568.1, on the reverse strand, counting down.
TCAGTGTTGCGTTATCCACAATCGAAGCGGAATATGTAGCCGCCGGTAGTTGTTGTGCTCAAATCCTTTGGATGAAGCAACAACTCGTGGATTATGGCCTTAGTATCAATCATGTTCCTCTTCGTTGTGATAATACTAGCGCCATAAGCTTGACGAAGAACCCCGTTCTTCATTCAAGGACGAAACACATTGACATTAGGCATCATTTCATTAGAGATCATGTTCTCAAAGGTGATGTCGAAATTGAGTTTGTTGAAACACACAACCAACTGGCCGACATTTTCACAAAACCTTTAGAGAAAGAGTCGTTCTTCCGCATTCGAAGTGAACTCGGAATCCTTGACTCCACGATGATCTAAGTTGTGCATTTTAACTTGTTAAACGTTTACTAACTTGAGCGTCGGAGAACTTTTTTTTTGCAGGTACCCCGTTCATAAAATCAGGGGAACCATGCAAACAGCGCTGTCCAGGAGACCCAACAGCGCTGTTGAGAGAAACACCGTCAACCAGTTTGAGCCAACAACGCTGTACAACAAGTCAACATCGCTGTCACAGGGAGTCCTTTTACCTTTGCTTTCCAGAAACTTTTTGAACATCGATGTTCTTTTTCAAAACATCGCTGTCTACCCAAAACACCTTGTTTTCAACCAAAACCAGAAACTTTTCAAAACATCCATGTCCCCCTATTCAACAGCGCTGTCCATTTTTACAAATTTTTTTTCTATCGCAAAACAGCGATGTAGGGAAACCCAACAGCGCTGTTCTAATGGGTTCAACCCCTCACATACTTCCAGAAACTTCGGGAACATCGCTGTAGGATACCCAACATCGCTGTCAATTTGACACTTGTTTCTAAAAACTAGTCGCACAACAGCGCTGTCAGGAAGCTTAACAGCACTGTCTGGACAGCGATGTAGCATAGGGGACATCGCTGTTCTAACTAAATTTTTCAAAAAAATACCCGTTGGCAACAGCATTTATTGCTCCAACAGCCATTTTTTTGAAAATTTGGACGTTGGAAACCTTTTTCCCTATAAATTGGGACTCCCTCTCTTCACTTTTACACACACAAACACAAATCTCTTCAATCCCCTTGCATATTTCATCTTCTCTAATCTTTTTCTTGAGAAATCTTCATCATGGGCAAAGATAAGGGCAGGGCAGGAACTTCCGGCAAATCCAAGTCCAAATCCCGGGCACCGGCAACCAATTCCGAGGAGCGCCTCTACTGTGGCGACGGGTCGTACCTCTGGTTCGATTCCGAGGAGGAGCGAACCCGTTTCCTCACTTTCTTCTCTAAACGGGTTGTGGCTCCCCCGCGAATCGTCCCGGAGCGCTTCCCCGAGCTGCAGGGCTACGACGATTTAGACGCGCAGCTCCATCAAGCCGGCCTATGGCCGTTCGTCTCCCGGGCTCGGAAAGAGATCAACCCGGCGCTGATCAGGGCCTTCTACTCCAACCTCCGGCGTGAGGACGACGTGCTCTACTCTCTTGTCAAGAGCACGCCGATTGAGCTTTCCATTGAGCAGCTTGGGCGCATCGCCGGCCTCCCCTACCAAGGCGACGACGTCTCCCACTATGGCGGAGAGGACTGGGTGCTCAACAACGAGGGCCTTATTCTCAACGAGCTTGGCATCACCGAGCTCATCCGCCATGCCTCAGGCCGCCCCACCATCCACTCCGCAACCCCCGAGAGCCGGCTCCTTCTCTACATTGTGTCCCAAATCATCAAGCCCCGGAAGCATGGGCACACGATCATGTCCGCTGAGGACCTCAAGCTCATCTATGCGATCATGCACACGGCCCCGATCAATTGGGCAAAATTTGTCATGATCAACATGTCGGTCGCCGCGTCCACCGACCACGATCACCTCCTCCCATACCCGTTTGTGGTGATGGACATCCTTGAACGGTTCAAGGTAACCACCACTGTTGGCCCGCTCACAAAGGCCACGAAGCTTTGGACGATCAGCACCCAAACCTTCACCAAGCGGTCGGACAACGCCGCGCCTGCCACTGCCGCGCCACGCCGCACTGCCCCTGCCGCTGGCCCAGCCGAACCCCAGGCCCGGGCCAACCTCGCCGACTCCCTCAACCGGCTACACTTCAAAGTTGACGGGATGGATGGCTACCTTGAGCGGCTCGACGAAGCGGTCCAACGCCAAGGGTACGCCATGAACGCGTACTTCCAACGCGTTAACTACGTCCCCCCACCGTACCATGGCACATTCTTTGGGCAAGTGTACGGTGACGAGGACGAAGACGATGCCTCCTATGCCCCGTCAAGCTCCCCGGACGAAGATGAGTTCGACGATGCCATCGATGGGGATTAGATGGACGTCGACGACGAGGAGGAGGAAACCGAAGACGAAGACTAGGACACCCCTAGAATTTCTATCTCTCCTTATTTGTGTCCTGTTTTTTTAATCGCTTCCGTTGTACTCCGCTATTTCCCAATTTAAATAAAATTATCTTTTATCTTTTTGTTAATGTCAAAAGGGGGAAGAAAAGGGTTATGCATACATTAAGGGGGAACGTCCCTAAAAACGGGATCGTTTGATTTTAATATGACTACTCCCTCCGTCCCACTCTTTTTGTCCACTTTCATTTTTGCACACCATCCAATGCACTTCTTTAATCCATTTTATCTTGTAATTTGTATATTAAAAAATTATAAAAATTATATATTAATAATCTATATGTTAAGACAAATCAAACAAGATCACACATGACTATTTTTAGACTTACACATTGAGAGAATTTGATGAGTCAAAGTGCTTAGATGAACAGGTCCAAAAGTCANTTTTAATATGACTACTCCCTCCGTCCCACTCTTTTTGTCCACTTTCATTTTTGCACACCATCCAATGCACTTCTTTAATCCATTTTATCTTGTAATTTGTATATTAAAAAATTATAAAAATTATATATTAATAATCTATATGTTAAGACAAATCAAACAAGATCACACATGACTATTTTTAGACTTACACATTGAGAGAATTTGATGAGTCAAAGTGCTTAGATGAACAGGTCCAAAAGTCAAAACTGGACAAAAAGAGTGGGACGGAGGTAGTATTTTTTAAGCAAAAATTAAGGGGGAACTTTTTCACACTTTTCAAAGTCAAATATCCCTTAGTATGCATATCCCCGTCTTGTTTGCCATTATCAAAAACGGGGAAATTGTTGGAACACGGGTTTACGCCTATGTCGTACTAAGCCGTGTTCGTTTTATGACAGGTTTTGATAATGCCAAACCGCCGTGACAATAACAAGGTTAAACTGAGCAAAACCAAGGAGAAGGAACATGGCATGATGAACTAAGAACCAAGAACCAAGAACGAAGACTTAGAATTATATTGAGTCGGTTTTAATGTGATCAAGACCAGCACAAACTTTCAAAACATGGCTCTCTAGGCTCATTTCATCAAAATATTTTTTTTGCATATTCAAAATGGTTTTCTTAAGTCTTAAACCTGCCTAAAAACACTTGGAGTTCGCCCAAACCAAAAACCAAGCCATCCAGCGTTCGGTCTTCAGAAACCGGTGTTCGACTTTCGGTTATCGCCGTTGATTTTTGGCGTCCGAACCAACCAAGTGGTTTTCAACTTTTAATGATTGGTTTTTACTTCTAGGCATGTTTAAATAGTTCTCCAACAAAAACGCTTCAAAAACCACCTTTCGTTTTTGGTCGTTTACTGAAAACCATGCGAAACAGCGTAAACTTGGCTAGCCGTGGTTTTCAACTAAATGACGTGGTTTTCAAAATGTTTTACTTGATTTCTTAGCAAAATGCAGTAAACAAACATTTTCAATACTTTGTTTTTATTTTGGAGAACTTACATTTTTGACATCGACTAACGGCTGACTAAACCAACCATGAGTCTGGCTAAACCAACCCAACGGCGATGTTGGTGCAACCAACAGCGCTGTCTGGATTGGGTAGCTGAAAACCATGGTTTGACATTAAGTCTTCCAACAGCGATGTTGGATGTTAGACATCGCTGTTGAGCCAAGGTTGGGTTTCCAGAAACATCTGGAACAGCGATGTAGACTACCCTACATCGCTGTCCAACCTAAGCCAAAAAAAAATGCTTCGGGCAGAAAGTTTTTGAACAGCGATGTTGACCCAGCAACAGCGCTGTCAGGCCAAACTTTCCACCTTCAAAGTCAGACCTAAACAGCGATGTTCAAGTAACGAACATCGATATAGGGACCTGACCGTTGGAAGGAATTTAAGGCTAAAACTTTCCTAGTTTGGAAGTCAACAGCCAAAACAGCGATGTAGAGGTTTTTAGACATCGCTGTTGGCATGACCGTTGCTTCCCAATTTTAAAAACGAAGCCTAGAACAGCGATGTCCAAGCCTAGGACAGCGCTGTCTGGGTGAATTTCAGCAGATCCAAATTTAATAAAATCCCACAAATTGTGCCAATCACCCCTTAAATGTTTTGGTCCGTTGGAGCCTATTTTTCCACTATAAAATGGGGTGTTTGGGTCTGTTTTACATATCACATTACTTCACAACTCCTACTCTTTCATTGCAAATCATTCATTCTTTATTCATAGCTTTTTGAGAGCCATTTTTGTGAAGCTTGTGTTGTGAGCGTTCTTAGTTACTCATTATCCACTCTAAAAGAGAATTTAGTTCTTGAGTGATTTAGTGTTCTTAGACACTTGACAAGAGAAAATATTTCTCTTGTTGTTCGAAGGAAGGGTTGTTTCCTTCGAAGGTTCGTTGAGGTTCGTGTGACTCGAACTCTCAAGTTGTACGGGATTGTTAAGCACCGTTAAGCTTAACGAGATAGTAGTGTAGCTCGAGAGAGTCTCTCGGGAGGCTGGACTAGCCACAAGTTATGGTGAACCAAGGTAAAAACGGTGTGCCTCTTCCTTGCTCTTTGCTTTACGCTTTTAATTTTTATTCCTGCGTCGTTTTTCGTATCAAACGCTATTCACCCCCCCCCCCTCTAGCGTTGGGACGTTTTTCTAACATAGGGTTTTGTGTTTTTAGGCTCTAATACCACGTAGACGTAGAAAGGTTAATTTCCTTGATTAATTGTGTGGGAGTACATGTCTTTATATATACAAGTATTCCTAATCTTATACAAGGTAGGAGACTATAATAGGAAACAATATATATACATTAAATATAGAATATATATTTAACAAAGACTACTTTTTTATATTTTCTTTCTTTTCATTACCTTTTTTAATTATTATTTTTACGTTGTACATAATATTTTATTTTTCATTTCCTTTTGTAACATTCTCCAAAAAAATCTTTTGTTTTCAAAAATACATTATGAAAAATTTTAATTCGAGATGGGAAGCATATATTTTATATTATATATTTGCATTATAAAGGAAAATAAAATTGGAAAAATTCAAGATCGAGGAAAAGAATGGGCATAAATGTCATTTTTGCTTTAAAAATAGGTAAGGGGGGCAAGTGCGCTCTATTTAGAAATCATAAGAACTTTTTAAATAACTTTTAAAAATAGAGAGGGTTTTGACGCCCAATTTGTAAACCACGGATGGCACCCATGCTATCAATCCGTCCAAAGTAAGAGACAAATGACCAAAGTAATACTTTGACTATAGATATCTATATTTATACATGAATATATTTTATGAAAAGTTAATATTTCAAAACTATGTTTAATTTATAACGAAACTATTGATATTACATTCATATCGAAAGATAATGTATTATTTTTTTCTATCTATCGAGGTTAAAGTTAATAAAAAAATCAAATGAAAAATCATTTTGAGACGGAGGAAGTAGTAAATAATTGCAGAAATAAAAGAGAAGTGAATGAAGGAGCTAGATGGACTTGCCTGCCTTTGAAATTCCATGGAGGATTGCCATACCCAGATGATGATGATGATGATGATGATGATGATGAAGCTGAAATTTGTTTAGTCTCCATGGGGGGCTGCTTCAGCATGGGATTACAGGGCGGCAGTAAAGGAGACATTATTGATGATGAAAACAATATCTTCATTATCCTAGCTAGTTAGCTGCTACACCTGTATAATACAAACACAAATTACCGGCCAAATGCGTTTCTTTTTGTAAATATAATAATAATAATAATAATAATAATAATAATAATAATAATAATAATAATAATAATAATAATAATAATAATAAGGTTTAGTAATTAATTGCAAGTGTTGTTGAATTGTACTATTAATTATTAGTATTTCTCGATCTCAATTACAGATAGAACCTTTATATTCCGGGGACGACAACCAGTCTCCTGTGTGAAGTAGTGTATAAAATACAGGCCAACCGCTTTATAAAACCTGTGGGTACCGAATTTTACTAACCATCTTGCAATGGACACTTCTACACACACACGTGTGACACACACACATCTTTTTTCGATTATTTTAGGCATAAATAAAAAAGAACTATATATACTAAATAGCATTAAAATTTAAGTCATTTTCTTAAATAGTACTTAAACTGTTTTATTCTCTAAATAGCACTTAATAATATCCAAAAGAAGAAATAATGTCCAGTGATGGTGAATATTTACTTTAATAATGACTAATGGATAATGATTAAAAGTGCTACATTGAAAAAAACACACATGATGCTATTTAGAGAAAATCATTATGTTTTAGCGCTATTTAAGTAAAATCCTCTAAATAAAAAGCACAATCCTTCATTCGCCTCATAATAAAATTCTATTTTCTTTATTCTAAAAAATGTCACTGTGCATTGTTAAGAAAAAGAGTAAATTTTATAATTGGTCTTTTATAACAACGATTTTTCATATTTAGTCTTCTATTATCAAATATTACCATCGTGGTGTTTCTTTTGTGGGTACATTTCTGCAACCAGTCCTTATTTGACATTCTCTAACGTTGATGTTAATTTTATAGCTAAAAGTGTAATTTGACATCAACCTTGTCCAGTGACTTATTCTGATGTCGACACAACGATAATGACTATGAATGTGGATTAGGATTCCGACGAAAGATTATATCTGTAGATCATAAATAGTTATAGTAGAAAACGACTAGAATTCACAAAAGATGCATCAGAAACAGCTTCTGGAGTTGTGTATGGCAAAAAAAGAATATAATCAATGTGAAATTACATTTTTAGCCTTCAAATTAATACCAACATAATGGAAGATTAAAAGAAAAGAAGTGAAAAGACGTCTCAATAGGGGAATTCAATCACCAATTCAAGATTGAAACCCATCCAGCAGGCGATCGAGCCCCACCTATGACCCTTCACGAACACAAACATGGCGCACTGAACCAAAACAAGAAAGGAAATTTTGTTTCTTACCTCCATGTTGGTTTATGACTCTCCAAGAAAGGAAACTTTGTTTCTTTTTTTTTAGGAAGAAAAATGAACGAAAAGAAAACACGAGATTATAAAGTACGGAGTAGATGAGAAGAAGAGCTGACAGGGTTGAGATGTGAAAGAAAATACTACGATAAAAATAAGGAAAATACTCAAATAAGAATTCTAAATCATTTAAGATCAAGATAGAAGATCTCATCGCTACACTCACTATATTGTCATACTGCAACTCACACATTACTATTTATCAGAGTGTCGTTGCCAATCACTGATGCTGACCGATGGTTTGCCAATCACAATGTTCATTTTCTTTCGTCACAGTATTATTATATACTCATATTCTAGTCTTAAAAGATTTAAAACTCCTATTTGTTTTTTTGGTACTTTTTTTCTAAGTCATTATGTTTTAGTCCTATTTAGGTAAATTTCTCTATATATATTTTTTCCAATTTGATTTTTGTGCTCAATGTTTTTAAAAATTTGGACCATAAGTTACTAAAAAATACATTAAATAGTGATATAAATTTGATATCAGTAGTTCATTTCAATATGTAATTTTGAAATATCATATGTTTACAATATACTAAGTATATTTTAACGCCCTTCATCTGGAAAATATACATTGTGTTTTGATATAAACATAATATCATTGGTTTTTTAAACGTACTATTCAAATATTTACAATATTATCAAATATATATCTATGTATATCTTGATATTATTAGTTAATTATTACTCCGTATATTAGAGACGGTAAAAAATCAAATCATAAAAAATCTAGATGTTTAACATGTTTGATGGGTCCGGTCATAGTTTTTTTTTTTTTTGAAGGCGGGTCCGGTCATAGTTGTTTGCTTAGTTTCCGCATAATAATTATGGCATCTACTCTTTGGAACTTTGACATTTGGGTTAAGAGCTTCTTTTTAGGTAGTGTTTTTACCTTGGTGTGATTCTTTTTTTACATCACACACTTATGTCATATTATGAAATTCGTTCGTGGTTGTAGTTCAACTGGTCCAAGGAGAGAATGTTAAGCCCGTTGATTTTAGGATCAAATTCCGACAGCGACAATGTGGAAGTTCTATTATTTGTAACAGTTTCTTGTATGCACCGGACAAGGGGTAGTTTTTCTAAATATCAGATTAAGATTATACCATGATTTACCTTCTTACAGAGAAAAAAAGTAAAAAGAAGAAAAAATAAAGAAAGGAATAGTTATAATGCGTGATTGGTCCATTTTCTCACCATGAGAGGTGAAAAAAGTTTTTAAAGTGGGTCCCATTAATTTTTTCAATTTTAGTATTATTTTCATTCCTATCCAGATACAAAAACATAAATTAAAATACTCCGTATGTGTTTTCTCACCTTTTCTTTCCCTCTTTTTCTCGCTGTCCAAACAAATGCTAAAGTGAGAGAGCCCAAAGACCAACACGTATTACACAATTACTCCGGGTACGTGTGTTTGCAATCCATCACGATCGAAAGGATACCATAACATTCTCAAATGAGCACACGTGTTACCCTTTTTACTCCACCTCTTTTACTGGATTGAGAATTTTTATTGTTCATTTGGATTGAGTAAGCCTGACAAAACAGAATCGGAATCGATCAATTAAAACATAAAAAAAACATGGATAATTAAATTTTAATTAGAAAAGAATAAATATCCAAAATTTATTTGATTCGAAATCAAAATATATCCGAACCAAATTAGATCCGAAACCGAAATATATCTGATTCAAATTGTATCCGAACCAAAATCTATCCGAACCGATTTATAACCGACTCGAAACCGAACCGAACTGGAAAAATGTATAGAACCAAATCAAATCCGAACCGAAATTAAACCGATCTGAACCAATTATAACATATACCCGAAAGATATCCGAACTGAAAAAATCCAACCCGAAACTGATCTGATTGACTCGATTGCCACCTCTAGGATTGAGTCGACGTAACTTATTTTTTTCCTTTTGTGGAAATACTTGATTTTATTTTAAAATGACAAAACATAATACACCTTTCAATAAAAAGGATGCCCTAATTTTATTTGGTTGAAAGTTGAAACCTAAAGAAATTTAGGATGAAATACCTGTGATTAGGCTGGATTATAAATCACTTTGAACCAAGTCAGGTTAAAAAATAAATTCAATCGATTATGTAGTTCAACCATTTATAAATCATTTATTTTCTCTTCCAAATTTGAATGTGGAACTCTAATGCTCTCCATCTACAAGAAAACCAGATATTTCGAATCTAAATCAGTGATGACTTGCAATTTAACTCCCGTATTTCTTAAATGAATATATGAAAATGCACTAATAAACTTTTTATTGTAAACCCAGAAAATATTTTTATGAATATAGTCGCTCACCAAAAAATTCAAAAAAGCAAATTAATTTTTAAGATAATTATCAAAAAACATGAATGTTCAACTTAGAGCAATGGCAGTGGCGAGGCAAATGCCTGCCACGCCATGCCACGTCACCAATTTACCCATTTTGCCATGCATGGCTTGTGTATTCTTCCATGCAAGGCATGGCTTGGGCGAGCCATTCTTCTCTTTTGTTTTCTTATTTTTTTTATTTTTTTTATTTTTTTATTTGTAGAAAAAAGGTTTTTTTTAAAAAAATGAAGTGCATATATTTTTATGAAAAAAAGATAAGTAAAAAAAAATTTATAATTAAAATATGTCACAAAAGTGTAAACAACAATTACTTGCCACTGCAAGGCATCCCACTCCACTCACTCGCCACACGCTGACTGGACTCTTTTTGATTGGTTGGAATGCTCCACGTCACCGTGTGGCATTCAATTTTTTAACTTACCATTGCCAACTTTGACACGACATTTGATTTCTATCTTTTTAAGTGCTTTGTGCCTTATATGCTCTCCTTTGGAGTCTCTTGAAAATAATTTCTCAACTTTCGAGTAGGAGTAAAGTTTGCGCACCATCATCTTCCCTATACCCTTCTCTTATGGGATCCTACCACGTTGTCCGCTAATATTTTAACAAATTCGGGTTCAGAACAATCAATTTTTTGTGATCCACACCTCACGTATTGATTTGGAACCTATAAATTGATTTGAGTCACGTAGATTTTACTCCCTCCGTCTGGATTTTAAGTTCCCGGTTTGACTTTTGCTCATTTTTAACAAGGGTTGACTCTAAGCATAATTTGTCTAAAATGCCCTTGGCACCAATCCCTCACTGGCTTGTAACTGCCCCAACCCGAATT
>OOIL02001566.1:437167-533756 GCA_900332095.2 Cuscuta campestris | reverse complement strand
AAAAAAATTGTAATTTAGACATTACTGACAAGTCTTTTTGACTTTAAACTTTTACAAAGGATTTTACATGCCAATATAAATATCCATGTCAAATTTGGCAAATTTTTGATGAATTCAAAATTTGGCTTAAAAATGTGATGGTACCCCTAGATCTCGGACCAAAACTAAAAAAATTGTAATTTAGACATTACTGACAAGTCTTTTTGACCTTAAACTTTTACAAAGGATTTTTCATGCAAATGTAAATATCCATGTCAAATTTGGAAAATTTTTTGATGAATTTAAAATTTGGCTTAAAAATGTGATGGTACACTTAGATCTTGGACCAAAACTAAAAAAATTTTAGTTTAGACATTACTGGCTAGTCTTTTTGACATTAAACTTTTACAAAGTATTTTACATGCAAAAATAAATATCCATGTCAAATTTGGCAAATTTTTTAATAAATTTAAAATTTGGCTAAGAATGTGATGGTACCCCTAGAGCTCGGACCAAAACTAAAAAAAAAATTAATTTAGAAATTACAGACAAGTCGTTTTGACATTCAACTTTTACAAAGGATTTTACATGCAAATATAAATATCCATGTCAAATTTGGCAAATTTTTTGATGAATTTAAAATTTGGCTAAAAAATGTGATGGTACCCATAGAGCTCGGACCAAATCTAATGAAATTGTAATTTAGACATTACTGACAAGTCTTTTTGACATTAAACTTTTACAAAGGATTTTACATGCAAAAATAAATATCCATGTCAAATTTGGCAAATTTTTTGATGAATTTAAAATTTGGCTAAAAAATGTGATGGTACACTTAGATCTTGGACCAAAACTAAAAAAAATTTAGTTTAGACATTACTGGCTAGTCTTTTTGACATTAAACTTTTACAAAGTATTTTACATGCAAAAATAAATATCCATGTCAAATTTGGCAAATTTTTTGATAAATTTAAAATTTTGGCTAAGAATGTGATGGTACCCCTATAGCTCGGACCAAAACTAAAAAAAAATTTAATTTAGACATTACAGACAAGTCGTTTTGACATTCAACTTTTACAAAGGATTTTACATGCAAATATAAATATCCATGTCAAATTTTGCAAATTTTTTGATGAATTTAAAATTTGGCTAAAAAATGTGATGGTACCCCTAGAACTCATACCAAAACTAAAAAAAACTGTAATTTAGACATTACTGACAAATCTTTTTGACATTAAACTTTTACAAAGGATTTTACATGCAAATATAAATATCAATGTCAAATTTGGCAAATTTTTTGATGAATTTAAAATTTGGCTAAAAAATGTGATGGTACCCCTAGAGCCCGGACGAAAACTAAAAAAAATTGTAATTTAGACATTACTGACAAGTCTTTTTGACTTTAAACTTTTACAAAGGATTTTACATGCCAATATAAATATCCATGTCAAATTTGGCAAATTTTTGATGAATTCAAAATTTTGCTAAAAAATGTGATGTTACCCCTAGAGCTCGGACCAAATCTAAAAAAATTGTAATTTAGACATTTTGACAAGTCTTTTTGACATTAAACTTTTACAAAGGATTTTACATGCAAATATATATATCCATGTCAAATTTGGCAAATTTTTTGATGAATTTAAAATTTGGCTTAAAATATGATGGTACCCCTAGAGCTCAGACCAAAACTAAAAAAATTGTAATTTAGACATTACTGACAAGTCCTTTTGACTTTAAACTTTTACAAAGGATTTTACATGCCAATATAAATATCCATGTCAAATTTGGCAAATTTTTGATGAATTCAAAATTTGGCTTAAAAATGTGATGGTACCCCTAGATCTCGGACCAAAACTAAAAAAATTTTAACTTAGACATTACTGACAAGTCTTTTTGACCTTAAACTTTTACAAAGGATTTTACATGCAAATGTAAATATCCATGTCAAATTTGGCAAATTTTTTGATGAATTTAAAATTTGGCTTAAAAATGTGATAGTACACTTAGATCTTGGACCAAAACTAAAAAAATTTTAGTTTCGACATCACTGGCAAAGTATTTACAAAGTATTTTACATGCAAAAATAAATATCCATGTCAAATTTGGCACATTTTTTGATAAATTTAAAATTTGGCTAAGAATGTGATGGTACCCCTAGAGCTCGGACCAAAACTAAAAAAAAAATTAATTTAGACATTACTGACAAGTCTTTTTGACATTAAACTTTTAGAAAGGATTTTACATGCAAATATAAATATCCATGTCAAATTTTGAAAATTTTTTGATGTATTTAAAATTTGGCTAAACAATTTGATGGTACCCCTAGAGCTCGGACCAAAACTAAAAAAAATTGTAATTTAGACATTACTGACAAGTCTTTTTGACATTAATTTTTTACAAAGGATTTTTCATGAAAATAAAAATATCCATGTCAAATTTGGCAAATTTTTTGATGAATTTAAAATTTGGCTAAACACTGTGATGGTACCCCTAGAGCTCGGACCAAAACTAAAAAAAATTGTAATTTAGACATTACTGACAAGTCTTTTTGACATTAAACTTTTACAAAGGATTTTACATGCAAATATAAATATCCATGTCAAATTTGGAAAATTTTTTGATGAATTTAAAATTTGGCTAAAAATTGTGATGATACCCCTAAAGCCCGGACCAAAACTAAAAAAATTGTAATTTAAACATTACTGACAAGTTTTTTTGACATTAAACTTTTACAAAGGATTTTACATGCAAATATAACTATCCATGTCAAATTTGGCAAATTCTTTGATGAATTTAAAATTTGGCTTAAAAATGTGATGGTACCCCTAGAGCTCGGACCAAAACTAAAAAAATTATAATTTAGACATTACTGACAAATCTTTTTTGAAATTAAACTTTTACAAAGGATTTTACATGTAAATATAAATATCCATGTCAAATTTGGCAAATTTTTTGATGAATTTAAAATTTGGCTAAAAAAATGTGATGGTACCCCTAGAGCTCGGACCAAATCTAAAAAAATTGTAATTTAGACATTTTGACAAGTCTTTTTGACATTAAACTTTTACAAAGGATTTTACATGCAAATATAAATATCCATGTCAAATTTGGCAAATTTTTTGATGAATTTAAAATTTGGCTTAAAAATGTGATGGTACCCCTAGAGCTCGGACCAAAACTAAAAAAAATTGTAATTTAGACATTACTTACAAGTCTTTTTGACTTTAAAATTTTACAAAGGATATTACATGAAAATATAAATATCCATGTCAAATGTGGAAAATTTTTTGATGAATTTAAAATTTGGCTTAAAATGTGATGGTACCCCTAGAGCTCGGACCAAATCTAAAAAAATTGTAATTTAGACATTTTGACAAGTCTTTTTGACATTAAACTTTTACAAAGGATTTTACATGGAAATATAAATATCCATGTCAAATTTGGCAAATTTTTTGATGAATTTAAAATTTGGCTAAAAAATGTGATGGTACGCCTAGAGCTCGGACCAAATCTAAAAAAATTGTAATTTAGACATTTTGACTAGTCTTTTTGACATTAAACTTTTACAAAGGATTTTACATGCAAATATAAATATCTATGTCAAATTTGGCAAATTTTTTGATGAATTTAAAATTTGGCTTAAAAATGTGATGGTACCCCTAGAGCTCGGACCAAAACTAAAAAAAATTGTAATTTAGACATTACTGACAAGTCTTTTTTACTTTAAAGTTTTACAAATGATTTTACATGCAAATATAAATATCCGTGTCAAATTTGGCAAATCTTTTGATGAATTTAAAATTTGGCTTAAAAATGTGATGGTACCCCTAGAGCTCGGACCAAAACTAAAAAAAATTGTAATTTAGACATTATTGACAAGTCTTTTTGACTTTAATCTCCCGAGAAGACCTAAAGAATTTATGTCTAATTGAGATTGAAGAGTTGCTTATTTGGAATGGACGGTCTTTAAAGTAATTCAGTGGCATGCCATTTGGAGATGACAATCAACTTAATAGATATCAAAATAATTTCTTGGTAGAGGAGTTAAACAATGACAATGAAAAGTTGTCATTTGATCTTAGAGGATATTTATCTATGATGAATGAATATCAGTGGAATATATTTAATGAAATAATGGAAGTCGTGATAGCTGAAAGAAAAAGTTCTTTTTTGTGCATGGTTACGGTGGAACTGAAAAAATATTTCTCTAGAAATCATTATCTGCTTTTCTGAGGTCAAACGGTAATGTTGTCCTGTATGTCACATCCAACTACATTGTAGCATCGATTTTTCCTAGGGGAAGGAGACTCAAGATTTTTAATCCCTTTGGTGCCAACTGAGTGCTCATTGTATGACATCAAACAAGGGAGCCCGAAAGCAGACCCAATCCAACAAGTATAATCATACAGGATTTATCATATACGTCACTACTACAGAATACACTTTACACAGCGGATAAATAAGGGTTTTCACATCGCAAAAGAACAGCTGTCTATGCCACCGATGGGAAAGATCGCACGTTTAGACATCGGATATTTATCCGCTGTGTAAAGTTTACACAGCGGATATTTTATCCGCTGTGTAAACTTTACACAGCGGATAAGTATCCGATGTCTAAACGTGAGATCTTTCTCATCGGTGGCATAGACAGCGGTTCTTTTGCGATGTGAAAACCCTTATTTATCCGCTGTATAAAGCATAAATTTTTTTTAATAATGTGTAAAATAATATACATATATATATATATATATATATATATATATATATATATATATATATAGGTTTATTTATTTATAGGCACACACATACACAAAAAATAAGTTTTATTAAAATAAGACAGAAAGAAAAATACAAGAAGGGAGGACCAAACCAAAGCCCTTCAGAAAGACAACGATCGAAATACATTATGTAGATAATCTAGAGTTCTAAGCCCACCCAACACCTTAAATATTACACAGTACAAAAAATTAAACTAAGAATACTTAACCCAAGTGTCAACTTCAATTTGCAGCATTCGTAGGTGTAGACCCCTGGCCGTATCTTAAGATACCCAGACCTACTGATGAACATCTTTTGCAAAGACCTATGGGAGCTGTATACAACCTCAAACTTGCGTGCATAACATTAACCCTCCTTTATACAAGAATTGACAGTCTTAGTTTCATAAATGAAACCAAGTCTTCACAGCATTAACCTGCTCAAAATATAGGGATCCAACGAAGCAAGAGGAGCAGGATTAACTTCAAGTTTTTGTAAACTAATACTCCCTCCGTCCCGCTATATTCATCCACTTTTGACTTTTGAAACTGTTCATCTAAGCACTTTGACTCATCAAATTCTCTCAATGTGTAAGCCTAAATATAGTCATACGTGATCTTGTTTAATTTGTCTTAACATATAGATTATTAATATATAATTTCTATAATTTTTTAATATACAAATTACAAGATAAAATGGATTAAAGAAGTGTATTGGATGGTGTGCAAAAATGAAAGTGGACAAATATAGTGGGACAGAGGGAGTAATAAACATTCTAGCCATTTAACATTACTGCATATTAAGAGTACAATAGATGTGTGTTCTTTCTTCGAATCCCGGAGTAGTGAACATCTGATTTGATGAGAAACACAAACCCAAGTCAAGCCATTTTGTACCAAGTACTCATAAAAGAGCTTCTAAAGGAGAAATAAATCCACAAGCACCTGTAGTTAGATCCCAGTCCATCATACAAAATTGTTCTTTAGAGCTCTCCCGCTAAAAAATTTCAACTAAAGCCAAAACTTAGTAGACAGAAAACAACCAACTTTAGTTTATCACAATACAGAAACAATAAAATAAAAGAGCAACAACAGAAAATACAATAGCGTAAGTCATAAAAAATTAAAAGAGCCAATAACCTCGATTATAGAAGCACTTTAAATTTTCTCATTTGTTCTAAATAGCTTATGAACAAGTGCTTAGCTCTTCCTGAACAAGTGGTTGAAAAGGATCTCCTACATTCTTTTTAAAGACAAATTTTGACTAATAAAGTAAATACGAGTATAATATTCTATAACACTCTACAACATAAATTAATCACTGTTAGGTAATTAGCAATAGTAAGAATCTAAAAGAAAGAAGAAGCAAAACTAAATTTTTTTACTTGAANGGATAGTCACAATATCGGGGGAGTCATTTCCAGGGGTCATAATAGAGCAGAAAGAGCATCATCTAGAAGCCCCCTTAAGTCTTCATAAAGATTTCTCATAGTTTTTATGAAGTTTAATATATTTATTTAGCATAAGTACTAAGAGTGACAATGGTTATTTTAGTTGAGCTTTTAAAGTAGTAGAATAATACAGAGTAACTTGTAGCTAAAATCAACAATCACTGGCATTAAATGCAAAGCACATATAAGAGCAAAAACATCTTTTAAAGTCGGAAAAATTTTGATAAGCAAGAGTAGACTTTTTTAAAGAGAAATAAATACCTGTTAGAGTCACTATCATCAATAACAAGCTGTAGAACACATTTATTAGTTATCGAGTTGTGTAGACTTTTGACACCTGAGGAGAAAATCAAATGCAAGATTCACTATTTATGGATTTTAGAAATATATCAATTAGAGAAATGTATCAACCATTGTGCAACAAAGCTACTTTCTGAATCTAACCACCTTTTCATAAAGTGCGATGTATAAAAGTGCTCAAACCATAGCTGTGAAGTAGATCTTGCCTACAAATTAAAGACAAGACACAGAAATTTGCAAACTTTTTAATGATATCCAACCACATGAAAGACAGTGAAAATAAAAATAAAGAACAGAAAACATGTCATTTATATTCCACTCAACTTAAGGAGTCATAATTCTTCTTCGGTAATCAACTAATTCCTCAACTCTCTGTTTGTTTTCTTTTCTCATATCAATATTCATTTTAATTTCTAGTAGACCCTTTAATCAATAATTTTCGTAAGAGAATGCAGCACGTACACACCAACAAACTCGATCATTGTAAGCATTAACTTGTAATGAGATTGAAGGGATACTTTATCTTTAACATTGAACCGATGACTACAAGAAATAATTTTGTTAATAATGGCTGTTATAGTATACATGAACTAACTGTCATTTCAGGCTAGAGTTGGGTTTTCAAAGTAATGTCTTTCAATTCAGAAAAGTTTGGTTCTACATAAAATTCACAACCAATTAAATGTAAGGTTTACTATATAATGTCTTTCAAATGCAACCTGTTTAATCCGAAAAGCCCATTGGAAGTGTACTTTCCAAAAAAAGTACTGATGACCAATCCATTCTACCAAAGAAGAATGAAAAACTCAACTTGATTGCTAGCAAGCCACTGTACTTATTAGCACAAGCCATCAGAGTAGGCCATATTAAATATCAATGTGATTGAAAACACGAGCATTTGAAATACTTAAAGTGCTACGTAGGAACCTAATGTTTATACTCATTTGTTGAAATGTTGCAAATAAAATAGTGTAATATACCAGATCAAGGGAGATATATTAGACTCACTTATCAAAATAAAACATATAAAAGTAAATGCTGCTATTATAAACAAGATATGCATCTCAAATTCTACAATAGTCAAAACCATCCTAGATTATTAAGTCCATGTAAAAGTTGGAACGATTTCCCAATGAAAGTGCATGAAGAATCTGATAGAGTTGATATGCAAAATTAGAACACATCCCACAAATTGACAAGTTTCAATCAACACCAGATTACTATTCTTTTTTAGACTTAAAAATTAAATCTCAAATTGACAAATTCCAACAATAAATTATCATTATATAAAATAATTATAATATAATAAACTATTTATCAAATATCAAATATCAAAGTATCCAATAAATCAAATATACACAAATTTTGCAAAAAAAATCAATAACAAAATTTCACAAAACCCTAAAAATTGGAATTCCAAAAAAGAGAGATGAAACTATAGGGACTATTCATCACGTACCTTAAATTAACAGTTTTTGTTGATTACAGTATGCTTCCATGCTTGATTGTAGATGCAGCCACCACAAACCTGACACCTAATTTCTCCCGATTTTGACTTTGATTCCTCAAACTCTGGTGCACCTGTGCGGAGAGTCGAATGGGGTGGGTGTGCGAGCGTCGGGTTCTCGATGGAGATCCGAAAGTTGAAGAGGCAGAACTGTAGGACTTATTGATATTTGGGGGAAAATATAGATATTCCTATTGAGTAGAGAGACGCGATAAAAAAAATAAACAACGAATATCTTAAAACGCGATGGGTAAAAGTTTAAAAAATTACGTAGATAGTTGGGTCTTTTTTTGGTGAAATGTGTGGCTTTGTTCATGGGGTTTACACAGCACTTTCCCTATAACTGATGTGTATGATGCGCCGTCTAATGTCAATTTTGTAGTAGTACGATGAATATATTTTCTTTTGAGACGTTGAATTGCACAATGAGAGATGTAATGAGTATATCTAATAATAACTTCATAAATTAACCATTCGAAGGAAAAACAATTATACTCAAAGGTGATTCTATCCAAATTCTTTCAATTTTACTCATAGCTTTTAGAGTGAAAATTGTAGGTGCTACCACCAATTCCTCACAAATGTGGTTGTATTGTAAAATTTATACGTTGACCAAAAGTATGAGATTGCATTAATCTACAATCTCTTGCACAGATTGTGACACCGAAGTTTTTTCTGATTGGATAATCAAAGTCAAAGATGGAAAATTTAGACAAGTGATCAATGGAATTGCTGACGTTGAAATCCCACCTGAATTCTTGATTCTTGAAATAAGTTATCCCCTCGAGAGAACAATGGAATTCACTTATCCGAACCTACTAGAGAACATGAAAAATTATTTTTTTAAGGATAGTGGAGTATTATCACTCACGCTCGAGTTTGTTGAATGGTAAATGAATTTGTCATATCCCTTATTCTAGGAGGTGAAAAAGAGTACTTAATTTTTGATTCTTCATGCAAAGTTAACAATTGGATAACACTTCAGTTTTTTTATAAAATCAAATTTTCCGGGATCCTAAACCACAAAATAATTTTTAAAAATGGAGTACCAATTATGTCATTAAAGAACATTGATCAAATATCTGGATTGTGTAATGGTAGAAGATTAATCGTTGAGAAAGAACATTATCACTGCAATTGACGTTTTGGGAAATCAGTTGGGAAAAAGATTTATATACCCCGAATGAATTCGGTATCATTTGATTCAGGACTACCCTTGAAATTTTAAGAAGACAATTTTTAATATTATTATATTTTGTTATGACTATTAACAAAAGTCTAGGTCAAACATTGTCTTTTGTTGTATTATTTGTAACCAATTTAGTATTTACTCATGGTTAGCTTTATATTACTTTTTCATGAGTGAAAGCAAAAACATCATAAAAAATATTGGTTCTAGATGATACCAAAAATGTTGTGTACCCTAAACTCTTTCAAAAAATTTGGAATTAAAAAAGATTTTTTCGAGTACACTTCGAGTTCCTCAATTATTATTTATTCTACTTTATCGTTGTTCATTGATTAAAAATCGTGTTAGAAATATATTTTATTTAATTCCGAAAAATATATTACATTTAAAAAAAATGGAATCGACAAAAATTTTGTTCGACCCCGTGCGTCGAACGGGTAAAAATACTAGTTCATTAATACGTGGAAGAAACTAAATATAGAGGATAATAGATAGACAAGCAAGAACTGACCCCCACATAAAAATCTCTATTTGTATCGTACAAATTCATGATAATACCTACAAGATAACATATGAAACTGTGTGAATGTAATTTGAACTAATATAATAGCAATGCAGCCAATGCTCCCCCACGGTCTTGTATACCCACAAAGAAGTAGATTTTGGAGCCAGAGACAAAGTAATGCAGAAAGTGATTCTTCTCTAGGATGGTTAAGACAAGAGAAATGCATTTAGAATCAGGCATGAACTCTGTGAATCTAACAACGGGTCGGATTTACCAAGTGACAGATGAAACATGTAGAGAAAACGACACATCTCAGAACATGTACGCTTTACAAACACTCAACTCAAGAAAACTCTATGGGAACACATTCCAGCATATATTCTAAGCAAAGCATATCAAAAAGTGTTAGAAAGGAACAACTCAATCTCACAAATGTCAGTTTTTTGACATCCACGCTGTTCGTTAAAATGATGAAGTACCACCCTTATATACCTCACAATCTCAGACAAAGAACTTTCACTATACTTTGGCGATGCTCCTGGCTCACCTCCTGCCTGCCCATACGGAATACAATCATAGACTTACCTGGGAGGGATCTTACCATGCCATCCACCCAGAGAAATATTATACGCACCCCCGGAAAACCTATAAATAAGTCCGGCCCATTTTTTATTCAGGTCAATATCAGTCACGTAGCGATTGTACCAGTTGATGAAAATCGAAGCCCTCTCTTGTGCATCCAAGAAATCCGGGAAATTCTTCAAAACAAGCAATTTGCATCTTTAACAACTATGAAAAGGATATTACCTAAGCAAATCCAACAAGTGCACCAACTCTGCATCTATCGTCCCTCCACGAAATATTTTCCCTAAAGCCCCAATGAATTCCTTCATATTATTTCTAAATAACTTTGGATCAAGCAAATCCATCCACTCCTCCCTCCCCGCCAACTCTGTCCTAAAACAAGTTTTTGTTGCCCCAACGTGATTCTCAACATGTTGGGTAAGCTTGTACGATTTCTTTAATCTTAGTCTCCCATGAACACCCCACGTCTCCAGGTAATCCAAAACAACAACGACAAGCGATTGAATAACAACCAGAACCTCTCTTTTCATCTTCCCCCCCCCCCCGTTCTCATACTTTGTGAGTCACCTAAACTCATTTAGATCACGATTTAAAAGCTAACACGAGAGTGAAATTGGTGTAGAATAGTACAGTATCTTGTTTCCATCAATGAACTTGTGAAAATCCTAAGAAGACTTAGGACTGGATAGTTGCTTTCATAAGCACCATATTCATAAGCAATATCTTCATCATCCCAATACACACACCCTCATCTTCACAAATCTCTCTTTTATCCCCCAAAACAACCAAATATGTGGCCCTCAATCTCGGCATCAATAAATTTGCAGGAGAACACATTAGTCAAAAGTTGGGATCACTATGTCATATAATAATAACATATAATAAAAAAGAAATGAAAAACGAACAATCCAAAAATTTAGCACAAACAAACTAATACTACTCAATTAGATTGTCTCATTGCAGGAACTGGGCGGTAGTGGACCATTAGGAACCACCGATTATTAAGTGTCCTTGTCCCACCATAATTATATATGGGTCGTTGCCCTATTCCTCTTCTCATCTATATATTTCATCTTTCTTCTTCATTCTCTTCATCTCTTCCAGGGATCCATAATTCTCTACATTTTCGCATTATTTATCTCAATCCATCCATATCTTCTATCACTTTTGGTCAGAAACATTATCCTCCGCCTTGGACTTCTTGTTGTCATTGAAGAAGTTGGTGGCTTTGTACACTGCCTTCTTTATTCTGACCAAGAAGTGATAGAAGATAGGGATGCATCGAGATATATAATGCAAAAACAGATAGAATTATGAGTGAGGTGAAGAGAATGAATAAGGATGAAATATATAGAAGGGAAGAGGAAGAGGGCAACGGTCCATACATAATTATGGTGGGGCAAGGACACTTAATAATTAGTGGTTCTCAATGGTCTACTGCCACCTAATTCCTGTAATGAGACAATCTAATTGAGTGGTATTATTTTGTTTGTGCCAAATTTTTAGATTGTTCATTTTTCATTTCTGTCTTTTTATTATATGATATTATTATATGGCATGGTGATCCTTTGATTCATGTGTTCTACAAATTAATTGATGCCAGGATTGAGAACACATATTTAGTTGTTATGGGGGATAAAGGAGAAATGGGTGAAGAGGAGGATGTGCGTTGAGGATGATGAAGATATTGCTTATGGATATGGTGCTAATGCAAGGAACTGTCTAGTCCCATAGTCTTCTCAGGATTTTTCCAAGTTCATTAATGGAGACGAGATATTGTACTACCTTAAACCAGTTTCACTCTCATGTTGGCTTTTGAACCGTTACCTAGATGAGTTTAGATGGCTCACAGAGTATGGGAAATAGGGGGTTTTAGGCTGAAGAGAGAGTCCGACTGTTATTCAAATCGCTTGTGGTTGCTGCTTTGGATCACCTAAAGGCATGAAGTGCTCATAGACTAGGATTAACAAAATCGTACAAGCTAACCCAACATGTTAAAAAGAATCATGTTGGGGCAAAAAAAGCTTGTTTTAGGACGGAGTTGGTGGGGAGGGTGAAGTGGATGGATTTGGATTTGTTTGATCCGAAGTTGTTGAGAAATGATATGAAGGAATTCATTGGGGTTCTAGGGAAAATATTTCGTAGAGGATGATAGATGCAGAGTTAGTGCACTTGTTGGATTTGCTTGGGGAATATCCTTTTCATAGTTGTAAAAACTGAAAATTGCTTGTTTTAAAGAATTTCCTGAGATTGTAGGATGTACAAGAGAGGGCTTCATTTTTCATGAACTAATACAATCAGTACATGACTGATATTGACCTAAACAAAAAATGGGCTAAACTTATTTACAGGTATGGCAGGGTGCGTATAATATTTCATTGGGTGAATGACATGGTAAGATCCCTCTAAGGTCAGTGTATGATTGTATTCTGTATGGCAAGCAAGAGGTAAGTGTCAAAGAGCATCGCCGAAGTATAATGAAGGTTCTTTGTCTGAGATTGTGAGGTATATAAGGGTGGTACTTCATTATTTCCGCGAACAACAAGGATGTCAAAAAAACTGACATTTGTGAGATTGAGTTGTTTGTTTCTCACACTTTTCGATATGTTTTGATTGAAATATATGTTAGAATGTGTTCTCATAGAATTTTCTTGCGTTGAGTGTTTGTGGAACATGAGTGTTCTGTTTGCTATACATGTTTCATCTGCCACTTGATAAATCTGACCAGTTACTAGATTTATATGGGTTCATGCCTGATTCTAAATGCATTTCTCTTGTCTTAATCTTCTTAAAGAAGAACCACTTTTTGCCTTCCTCTACCTCCGGCTCCAAAATCTTCTTTGTGGACATTTAAGACTTTGTGGACATTTAAGACTGTGTGGGAGCATAAGATGTATTGGTATCATATTAGTTCAAATTACGTTCACATAGTTTCATATGGTATCTTACAGGTATTATCATGAATTTGTATAAAACAAACAGAGAGTTTTATGTGGAGGTCAATTCTTACTTGTCTCTTGCGTTGAGTGTTTGTGGAACATGAGTGTTCTGTTTGCTATACATGTTTCATCTGCCACTTGATAAATCTGACCAATTATTAGATTTATAGGGGTTCATGCATGATTCTAAATGCATTTCCCCTTTCTTAATCTTCTAGAGAAGAACCGCTTTTGCCTTACTTTGCTTCCGGCTCCAAAATCTTCTTTGTGGGCATTCAAGCCAATAAAGTTTGGTAATACTCAATAATCACTTTAGCCACTCTAGCTAAGTTCTTTGCCAAATACCCATCATTCTCCTTAATGGATACAATATGGTTCTGTATATGCTTCTTTTTAATCCATGCATGAATCATTTTTTTAGCCGTGATCACCCTCAGTTATCCACTCCATCTTGGATTGTTGTTTCCTCATAAGGAATGTTGCCTTGAGTTTCAGATGATATTCTTTTGCAAGTTGTTTCTCTTTATGTAACCATTCACTGTAGTTTAAGCTTTTCTTTAGTTGCTTTTGAGTTTCTTCAAGCTCAACCTAACCACTTCAACTTGCTTATAGATCTGATGGAGCTTATCTTTATTTAGTTTTCTTAGGGGGGCCTTCAAAGCTTTAAGCTTCTGCAATAGTTGAAACATTAGGTTGCCTTCAGTTTGCTTAGCCTAGGCCTCCTTAAGAATAGTTTAGAACTTGGGGTCTAGCTTCCACATTTCACAATATTTAAACTCATTCTTTATTGTCTGACATTGGCTATTGGGAATAAGCAAAGAGTAGTGGTCTAAAACCCTTCCTCCAAAATGATTGTTTTAGGGGTAATTTACCTAAATATGGCTAAAACATAATGACTTTCTCAATATAGGACCATATGTTTTTATTTGCCAATGTAGGACCATTGGTCATTATCTATTAGTTATTACTCAACTAAATGTCAACCATCACTTAGACATTATTCTTCTCACTAGTCATTATTAAGTCATATTTAGGGAATTAAAAAGTTTAAGTCCTACATTAGAAAATGACCTATGTTTTAGTCCTATTCACTGCAAATTTCACTTGCTTTAGTTCCAAATTCTGTGATCCATTCAACATTGCTTAATACTCTGTTTAATTTAGACTAGATTCTATTTCCTTGGCCTTGCTTATTTGACCAGGTATAAAATGACCCTATGTAAGGAGTCTCCTCTAATTCACAATCATCAAGACATGCTTCAAAGTCTTAAGTCTCCTCCCTAATGACTCTACAACCCCCCATTCTGTCCTTCATATAAAACACAACATTGAAATCACCCAAGACACACCAAGCTCCGCTCATAGCTGAAGAATAACTCCTAATGGAGGCCCACATTTCTTTCCTGTTGCCCGGATCATTATGATCATAAACAAATGTTATGTGAAACTCCTCTTTGCTACCTCTATTCGAAACAAAGCAATTCACAATCTGAGTCAATTATTCACAGCTGTGGAAGATTACTCGATGTACAGGCAATCGTGGTGGATGGCAGTTGATGACTATCAAGCCTCCAAGTGGGAGAATGTTGGGTTTGTAGAGGCTTGGGCTTGACTTGTAGGCCCGGCCCATGTTTAGTAACCCTAGGTTTTTCTCCTATATAACCCTAGCCTCATGCTCCGTTTCTTTATTTTCCTCACGTCTCCACCATATATGTTACTAGTATTTAACCCGTGCAACGCATGGGGTCGAACGCGTGTTATTTTTAACTTCGCTAATTTTTTGTTTTAAGTAAATAACAAAAAATAAATATAAATATAATATAGAATGTTAGATACGACATAAAAAGAGTATGCTAACTTAAATTCATGTATATAAAAAATTAGAAAGAACGTATAAACGTATCGATTAGTTACAAATTTTTGGAAAACTTCAGAGTAAACTACATTTTTCGTGTAATTGCATGTGTTACCGTTGTCATCTAAAACTAATCTAAAGTTGATAATCCATAAAAAAAAAGTATAATCCTTCATATTTTCCAATAAGTCTGGATATTTAAATTCCACTATACTCTGAAGTGGAAAACTTGAGTTCGAGATCAAGGATTCAGGTGGAATTTCAATTTCACCAATACCATCATTAACCACACCAAGTTGTCCATCTCCAATCTTGATTATCCACTCAGAAAAAAGTTGTGGGTCATTGTCTGCGTGGTTGGATGAGGAAAAATGCAATCCCATATTTTTAGTCAATGTAAATACTTTACAATATGACCACAAACTCGATAAGTTCACGGTAGCTTCAACAATTTCTTCTCTCAAAGCTCTTGGTATAACTGGGAGTATTTGACGAAAGTCACCCCCAATACAACCGTTTTTCCACTGAAAGGTTTATTTGCAGCATTTTTATTAGAGAACTGCGTAATATCTCTCAAGGTCCGATCTAACGCCTCAAAAGCAAATATATTCAGTATACACACTTCATCCCAAATTATAAGACTTGCTTGTTTCTGCTTTTGGGCTTCCTTGTTTGATCACACATGTTGAACATTCAATTAGCGCTAAAGGGATTGAGAATCTTGAATGCGATGTCCTACCACCCGGTAATAGCAAAGCTGCAATACCACTGGGTGCAACATTTAAAACAATCTTACCATTCGATCTAAGTGCAGCAGATAATAATTTCCAAAGAAAAGTTTTTCCATTTTCCCCATAACCACACACAAAATAAAAACCTCCTCTCCCAGCTTCCACAACTTCTATTATCTCATCTTATATTTTTCTTTGATCGTCATTCATTGTTGACAAATATTCTTTGAGATCATTCTATAATTTATCTTTGTCATAGTTTAGCTTTTCGACCAAGAAATTATTATGAAACGTATTCAGCGGGTCATCAGCTGGAAGTGGCATGCCACCAAGAAATTAAGTATTATTTTTTATTTTACACTTTTATTTAATTATACGTCTAAGAGAAATAATTTCATTTGGTAAATAGTTTAATTTAAGACATTTTTCATGGATGAAATTAGTACAATACTTTCATTCTATTGCATGCTATGTAATACTCTGATTTTCAATCATGGAAAAAATATATTTAGTTATGAAATAGAGTTGGGGTTGTATGAGTAATAATTTAAATTACATCAAGTTATGACAACATTTTATTATAAATATGTCTTTCTAAATTTTTTTCAAAACATTAAATATATTGGGAAAAATGTAATGTAGTGATTAAAAGAGGTCATGGTAGATTCACATTACCAAATGAAATTTATATTATTAATTCATCGTCTTAATTTCGTATAATTTATTTTGTCTGTTAAAACTTCATAAATATAACTTAATAATAAGCAGTTTTTCTTTATTAAGCGTTCAATTATTAGATATTTCATCGATAGACATTAATTTATGAAGAATATTCGTCAAATAGTCCTCTGAAGTCCTGGCTTAAATGAATTTCGAGAATTTTCTCAAAATTTATTTTTGTAATAAGGTTTTTTTCAAAAGTATTCTTATCTTGAATCAATGACTAATTTTTTCATTTATATTTGAGATATTTTTCCTAAAATTTTCTTTGTATTTGAAATGTGTTCCCCTGATTTTTTATTAAGGAGATATATTTTCCACTTTAGATACTCAAAAAATATTTTTTATTACTTATTACTACCTTAGATAAAAAAGAACATGAAATACCCTATATCTAAGTATTATTTTTTCATTTTTAAGGGAATGAACTGTGATGATTTGATCAGACTCTTGCTTGAGAGTTTCAAGTATGAATGCATATTTTATACTGTGATTAGTTGGTGTTTCAAGCCAATCACTTTTGGAAGTTTGCACCCTTTACCTTGCTTCACATAGCTCCAAACATCAAACCATCAATATGGTGTCCTTAATAATCTCATTCCATCTTTGAAAAGGAAACAAATATATATAGTCCTCCTTTCTATTTTGTTTCCCTTACTGATTCAAGTGAACACACCATCAATAATTATAGATTTTGCTTTATATACACACAACACTCTTATCCCGCAGATTAATGTCTCAGTTTAAATTCCTTGAATAGGCAGATTATTGCTTCATATATGCATCAATACTACTCTCTACACGTTAAATTATTTTATTTCCCTAAATAGGGAGGTTATTGCTTGACAAATCCTTCGAATAAGTACTTTAACTCATTTTACAATTTTTACCATGACTTTGTGATATCAAAATCTATAAGTGATACACATAATACTTTATTCCAACTTCAAATGTTTCAATCCATTCTCTTATGGCTTAGTCAATATATTTGAATTTTAATTGTCAAACTATCAAACCATTATCTGGTAACTTTCTTCCACTAAAGCATACAAATATGCCAATTATAAAACACCTTCATTTTTTTATAAAAAACACTTGCCTCATGTTATCCTGCTCCACCAAGAGGCAAGACAGACTCTGCACATTAATGTTCTTCTCAACTTGTCCCTGACTGCAAAGAGAAGATTAGGTAAAACACTAAGAGAATATTAGGTAAAACACTAAGAAAAAAGGCAAAACACTACGTACTTGTATTTAAAAGTGAATACTTCATACATTTGACCAACATTATTTAGGGGTGTTAAATTTAGTTTAACCATAAAGAAGGATTGAAATTTAGCTATAGTTGTTGAAAAATGACTCTTTTTATGGAATGAAATTAAAAGGATTGAAATTTAGCTATAGTTGTTGAAAAATGACTCTTTTTATGGAATGAAATTAAAATCTTTAGCTGCTAATAAAGTAAAGCAGCATAAAGCATGATATCAACCACTCAAGTTTTAAGAGATAAACAAAGCATAATAGCATTTTTATATGTTCATCACTTCATCATACCATAATCATAAATGTATTAATCAAGGGAATACCAATGACAAAATCTGGGGAAATTTAGCAGTGGAAATGAATCCAAGCAACACCTACTCTCCCCAAAAGTTGCAACTGTAATAATACAAAAAAAGAACTACCCACCTACAGAAGATGAAAAAAATTTAAAATAAAACATACAATCTCTGATTTCACTTGATGACTACCTGGATTCACTCCTTTGCATCCCAACCTCACTGGAGCAAAATAAAATAACTCAAGAAACTTCTAAGGAATTAAACAAAATTCAGTACTATTAAAAAACATGAAGCATATATCAATGTGCATTTCATAGATACATGCATGCACGGTCGTGGCGTCCTCGGAGTGCGAGAGCAGATAGTGAGCCATGTCAAGAGGGTTCAATTGGGATTTGGGAGAGAGCATCTGCATTGCAGACAGACAGGAACTCATTGGTATCCCGTTAGAGCTGAAAAAGTAGCTAAGGCCCAGGGGATGAAGGTGCATGAGAAGTGCATAACACATGAGAGTACCTTTATTCCAAATGTAAATGTTTCAATTTATTTGCTATTGGGTTGGTATAGTCAGGAACTATCAAAGCATTATCTGGTAGCTTTCTTCAACTAAAGCACACATATATGCTAATTAACAACACTCACTTGCTGCACATTTGACCCACATCTTCTAAAACACAAATAGATCATTAAACATCAAGACACCACCAGAAAACTATAAACAATTGTAAATATATACTCTACACTTATAAAACCTGTCAAGTATTCTTGGCATATATTAAAAGAATAACTAATATCGATATTGATATGCGCTCAAAAAAATTAATATATTAATATAATTTAAGACTTTATTAGTTTATTATATTTCTTTTTGACTTTTCATATAAAATACAATTATGTTTTATACAAAATACAAATTATTATTGGTATCATACAAAACCCTTAAACAAAATAGTAGAAAAGTTGAAATCTAACTTCCAAGGACTATGAGCTATACTCCGTACAATTTTATTGTTGATAAGACATACAGTATTATTTTATTACTATTTGTTGGTCTCTTGCTACTAAAGAATCTGTGAAATTAGTATTTTCCACATTAATATTCATTCTCTATTTGTAGAAAAAATCTAGGTTAAAAAATGAAACATTTGCTTGTTCACTGAATATCGGCAATTAGAAGCTTTAAATCCCACCAGCAAAAAATAAATCTTTCTGTTTGATGAACTAAAATAGTAATTGATATCGAGACAGCAACAAAAAATCCTAGAAATTGTTATATAATCCTAATCGAGATGGAGAAATAACTTACCGAAATCAGTGCTCTTTAGAATTTCGGCTTGCCTGATGAATGCCAGATTTAGATTTCGGATGCGAGAAGATGAAGATCCGAGTCTGCTGCCGTCCACTGGAAGCCTATCGGCCAAATTTACTCTGAGTTTGGCCGCTACAGGGAAGGAAAAAAATGATAGAGTATTTTTGTTCTATCTATTTTTGGCATTAACGCAGCGAGGAATCAGCGTTGAATCATAATTTCCTTGCAGGTTTTCTTTCCTTCTGTACAATCGATCCCAGTCCCTCGCGAGAGAGCAGAAGAATCGGTTCTGGGATCTTGGACGGAGATATGCGATCTGACGTGTAATTAAATTAAAGCCCTTAAATTGCCACATCAAAATTCTAGGCTATCAACTCTCAAATACTCCCTCCGTCCCACTGTCTTTGTCCACTTACCTTTTGGCACACCATCCAATGCACTTCTTTAATCTATTTTATCTTGTAATTTGTATATTAAAAAATTATAGAAATTATATATTAATAATCTATATGTTAAGACAAATCAAACAAGATCACACATGACTATATTTAAGCTTACACATTGAGAGAATTTGATGAGTCAAAGTGCTTAGATAAACAGTTCCAAAAGTCAAAAGTGGACAAAGACACTGGGACGGAGGTAGTATTATATTAAAGGACTCCCTCCATCCACTGTGTGTCATTAAAATTGTATTGACTTTCTTATTATACCCCTCACCACTATTTACCCCATGCACCATGACTCATCTACCCTTGCCAACACCACCTCAGCCGACGACTCTCCAGCACCACCGACGACGAGTCTCCGGCACCCCCGACAACGACTCTCCGACATAACCGGCGACGACCTCTCTAGTTCTTGTCACTGACATCCCGTCCGCAACCCCGCCGTCGCAGATCTGTTCAGGTTGTTGAAGACAACCTACAACCCTGCCGTCACATATCTGTTCTAGGTGGTTGAAGGCAACCTGCAACCTTCGCCGTCGTGACCCCCGCCATCAAAGATATGGTCTAGATCTTTTCGTTGGTGTTGGTGACCACCTTCGACGATATCTGTAGTTCTCCACCATCTACCATCGCCGCCGATCTGTTATAGATCTGTTCGTGGCATCACTTTGCCTAACCCAATGACACTGTAGGCATTGAAGATGTTGGAGGTGAAGGCCTGATGACATTAAACGCTGTGACGATATAGGCAGTGATGGAGGCGGAGAACGGAAGAGCCAAGAATGGCTGTGATGGCTGGGGGACTGAAAGAAGGATAATGTTGACTGAGTTTTGAAAAAAGAATGGCTGTGATGGAGGAATTGATTTGGGCTGGGGCAAAAGAGTCATTTACATGTATTTTTTTTACCAAAAAAGGAAATAGGAAGATAATTAGTGGACGGACTGAAAAGGAAAGTAGGAAGATAATTTATGGACGGAGGGAGTAAATTTTTTAAAAAAATAATAAAGAAAGGCAAATGTCCACCTCTTTTTATTTTTTTTATTAGCGGGGAACAAGTCTGTCGATATTTTAATTATATTTCTTTGGTATCGCCCTTTTTAAGTTTAAATTATTCTACCGGGTATGTCCGCCTAATTTATTTCAATTAGCTACGACACTAGATGCGGAAATATTCTCCGCTAATAAAAATTTAAAATAGAGGGAGAATAGTCCCCTGCTACTCTGCCGCTAATTGGAGGCGAAAAAGTCTCCCTCTAAATTTCCGCAGCTTATATGCGAAATTCTAGTAGTGGTTCTTAGGTGTACCTTCACGCATTTTGGACCAATTTTTCAAATTGAAAAAAAAACAAATAACAAAACTTGACTTTCATATTCCATGTTGCATGAAAAACATGAGTTAAAACTTTCAAGTCAAATTTTTGGTCCTCAAGTTTTATCATATATTTTTGCATGCAACATAAAACTTTCAAGTCAAATTTTTTCAATGTTTTGTCCGTTTAAAAAATTGACCCAAAATACATGATGGTACACCTAAGAGCTCGGAACAAAAATAAAAAAATTAGATTTGCAAGGAGTTGTCAAGTTTTTTCCCATGAAACTTTACAACATGTTTTTTCATCCTACATGAAATATTCAAGTCAAATATCTAAAAAATTTTATCCATTTAAAAAAATTGGCCTAAAATGCGTTAGGATACCAAAATCAATTTTTTTGAGGTGATAAAAAATTTCGATTTGGGACGAATTGACAAGTCTTTTGGCCCTAAAACTTAACCTCGTATTTTTTCTTGCAACATGGAATATGAAAGACAAATTTTATTAATTTTTTGTAGATTTGAAAATTTGCCAAAAATGTGTTATGGCGTACCACTAGGAGCACGAAACATAAAGCAAAAATTTAGATTTGGGATTGATAGACAAGTCTTTTGGCCTGATGTTTGGCAATATATTTCTGCATGCAATATGGAACTTTCAAGCTAAACTTCCTCAATTTTTGTCCATTTAAAAACATGGACCAAAGTGCGTGATGGTACACCTAAGAGCATGGAACAAAAATTTAAAAAAAAATTAGAATCAGGAGGGATTGTCAAGTTTTTTTGCCCTGAAATTTTGTACACATATGTTTGTATGCAACATAGAACATTCAGGCCAAATTTCCATAATTTTTATAAATTTGAAAAATTGGCATAAAATGTGTTAGGGTATACCCCTAGAAGTCCAGAAGTAAAATCAATTTTTTGAGGGGATTGGAAAGTCTCTTGGCATTGAAATTTTACCTCATATTTGAAAAATTTCTCCAAAATGCAACATAGAACTTTCAAGCGAACTTTCCTTAATTTTTTGTCTGTTTAAAAAATTGTCTGGAAATGCATGGTGGTACACTTAAGAGCTCGAAACAAAAATAGAATAATTAGATTCGCGAGAAATTGTCAAGTTTTTTTGCCCTGAAATTTTTCCACATGTTTTTTCATGCAACATGGAATATTAAAGCCAAATATCCAAAATGGGTGATGAAAACCTAAGAGTTTGGAACAAAAAAATAGACTTGGGAGGAATAACTGTCAAGTTTTTTCCATGAAATTTACCACATGTTTTTGCATACAACATGAAACATTCAAGCCAAATTTTCTCATTTTTAAAACATTTAAAAAAATTGGCCCAAAATGCATTAGGATACACCCCTAGGAGCTCGAAACCAAAATTAATTTTTTTGAGAGGAACAAATTTTTTTATTAAGAATAGATTGACAAGTCTTTTGACCCTAAAATTTTACCTCATATTTTTTCATGCAACATGAAATATAAAAGTCGAATTTTGTTAATTTTTTGTCAAGCCTTTTGGCCTTATGGTTTTAACATATATTTTTCATGCAATATAGAACTTCCCGGTCAAGTTTCCTCAATTTTATGTTCATTTAAGAAATTCGCCCAAAATGCATGCTAGTACTCCTAAGAGCTCGGAACAAAATAAAAAATTAGATTTGGTAAAGATTGTCAAGTTTTTTTTGCATTGAAGTTTAACCACATATTTTTACATGCAACATGGAACATTCAAGCCAAATTATCCATTTGAAAAATTGGCCCAAAATGCTTTAGGGTACACCCCTAATAGCTCGGAACCAAAATCATTTTTTTTTATTTGAGATGAATTGACAAGTCTTTTGGCCCTAAAATTGTATCACATGTCGTTGCATGCAACGGGGAATATAATATTAAAGTCAAATTTTGTTATTTTTTTGTCAATTTGAAAAAATTGGCCCAAGATGTGTGATGGTATTCCTTGGAGCACAAAATCAAAAGCAAAATTTAGATTTGAGAAGATAGACAAGTCTTTTGGCCTTGAGATTTTACCATATATTTTTGCATGCAACATAGAATTTTTGATGGTATACCTCTGAGCTTAGAACAAAAATAAAAAAAAATAGATTTAGAAGGGATTGTCTACTTTTTTTGCCTTGATATTTTACCATATTTTTTTGCATGCAACATGATATATTCGAGCCAAATTTCATCAAATTTTTATATTTGAAAAATTGGCCCAAAATGCGTTAGGGTACACCCCTAGGAGCTTGGAACCAAAATCAATTCTTTTTAGGGGATCAAAAATTTTGATTTAGGATAGATTGACAAGTCTTTTCGCCCTGAAATTCAACATGGAATATAAAAGTTAAATTTTGTTAATTTTTCTGTCAAATCAAAAAATTTCCCAAAATGAATGATATTACCCCTAGGAGCACAAAACCATGAGTACAAATTTAAATTTGAAAGGGATAGATAATCCTTTTGGCCCAGAGGTTAACCACATATTTTTGCAATTTGCATGCAACATGAAACTTTCAAGCTAAATTTCTTTTATTTTGTGTCAATTTGAAAAATTAGCCAAAATGCATTACAGTACACTCCTAGGAGCTCGGTACCAAAATCAATTTTTTTAGGAGGATCTAAAATTTTGATTTGGAATGAATTGAGAAGTCTTTCGGCCGTGAAACTTTACCTCATGTCATTTCTTGCAACATGGATTTTGAAAGTCAAATTTTGTTAATTTTTATCCATTTGAAAATTGGCCCCAAATGTGTGATGTCCCTAGGAGCACAAAACCAAAAGCAAAAAATTAGATTTGGGAGGAATAGACAAGTCTTTTGGAAATTTCAATCCAAGTTTTCTCAATTTTTTATCCATTTGAAAGATTGGCCCAAAATGCGTGATAGTACACCTAAGAACTCGGAACAAAAATAAAAAAATTAGATTTTGTAGGGACTGTCAAGTTTTTTTTTTCATGAAATTTTATCATATACGTAGTATTTCTACGTGTGACATGGAACATTCAAGTCGAATTTCTACAATTTTTTATTTATTTAAAAAAATTGGCCCAAAATGCGTTAGGGTACAACCCCTAGGAGCTTGGAATAAAAATCCATTTTTTAGGGGAATAAAAATTTTAATTTGGGATGCATTGACAAGCCTTTTGGCTCTGAAACAGAATTTCATGTTTTTTCATCCAACCTGTCATCTGAAAGTCAAATTTCATTAATTTTTGTCAATTTGAAAGTTGTTTCCAAATGTGTGATGTTATCGCTAGGAGCACGAAACCAAAAGCAAAAAATTATATTTGGGAGCGATAGAAAAGTATTTTGGTCCTGAGATTTTACAATATATTTTTTCGTGCAACATGGAACTTTCAAGCCAAGTTTGCCTAAATTTTTGTCCATTAAAAAAATTGGCCCAAAATACGTGATGGTATACCTAAGAGCTTGGAACAAAAATAAAAAAATTAGATTTGAGAGATTATCGAGTTCTTTTCCCTTGAAATTTTACCACATGTTTTGCATGCAACATGAAACATTGAGCCAAATTTCAACAATTTTTACCCCTTTGATAAATTGGTCCAAAATGCGTTAAGGTGCACCCCTAGGAGCTCGGAACCAAAATCAACTTTTTTTGAGGGGATAAAAATTACTCCGTATTTCAATTTGGGATTGATTGACAAGTCTTTTGGATATTTGTTGTCGATTTGCAAAGTTGGCCCAAAATGAATGATGCTGCCCCTAGGAGCACTAAAACAAAGGCGAAAATTTAGATTTGGGGGAGATAGAATGAAGGATATGCTAGGGGTACATCAAAGGTGTACCCTAAATGTAAACCACCTGTCTCTTAACCATTCATTTTATTTTATTTTTATTTTTTATTTTTTTGAATTTTTCTTGCCTTTTTTGTGTGGTGATGGAGGGGGTGGGAGATGTTTGGGGTACACTTTTGATATACTCCTATCATTTTCCTAAGATGAATGATGCTACCCCTAGCTAGGCCCAAATGAATGATGCTACCCCTCGCAGACGCCTTCATACAGTAGTATGGTCTTCCGACCCAGATGTAGCGGCCACCCATACTAAGTCTTTACTCGTTTTTCATGTTTGTAACTTTTACACTATGTTTGGTTTAAAGAATTTGGAAGGAAAAGAAAAGAAAATGGTTTTCTCACATTTTTCTTACCAAAATGGAAGGAATTTTGTTTTCCCTCCACTTGGTACATTTTGTCTCCTCATTCTCTTTTCCTTCCACTTTTCCTTTCTTTTCCCATATAACCAAACAAGAAAAATGGTTTTCCACTTCATTTTCTTTTCTTAACCTTTCAAATTCCTTGAACCAAACATTGTGATAATGTAGTGCAACTTCATTAGTTGAGTTTTTTCAGCTCCCTTCTACCGAATTTCTTCATTTATTTACACTATGTTTCGTTTAAGGAATTGGAAAGGAAAAAAGGAAATAACTTCTCCTCATTTTTCACTAAAATAGGAGGAATTTAGTTTTCCTTTTTCTTAATACATTTGTCTTCTCATTTTTGTTTCCTTCTACTTTCTTTTTTTCTTTTCCTCTCTAACCAAACAAAAAAAATATTTTCCTTTTCATTTTCTTTTCCTTCCCCTCTCAAATTACTTGAACCAAACATAGTGTTAGGAAAAACTAGCTAAGGGATGAATGGATTTAGGAATCTTCTTTTGTATTGCAGGCCTCCTTGCCTAGCTGTATCAGCTAAGGGGTCAAGAGGTTCCAAGACCCTTTGTTGGTCCCGGAGGCCTTCTCGTCTCCTTGTTTGGCGAAGCTAGCTAAGGGATCAAAGGACTCAGGGATCTTTTTTTTGTCCCGGATGCTACCTTGCCTCATTACTTATCGAAATTAGCTAAAGAGTCAAGGGGTTCATGATCATTTTTAGCCTTGCGAGTATGACATTTAAAACTTTAATTTTGAACCTCTAAAATAACCATCAGTCCATCACTTTTTAAAGCATGTCAAAATTCATGAATTTTTTATCCAATTGTTCCTCTTTTTAACACACAACACATAGTAAAATGTCTATATGAATAACATTATACTTCTTTGGTCAATTTTAAAAAAAAGTTTAGAACTCTTTTTGACACGTTATTTGAGAATAGCATTAGAGATAAGCGTTAGCGTTTTGAAAAGGAATCTGCACCATTAAGATTTTATTCAAAAAGGCTGACGTTATTCTCTAACGTTATTCTCAAATAGGCCCTCTAACGAGCTATAGTATAGTATAAGTCCAAAGTTCTCAAGAACATTGTTCACAAATGTAACAAAAAAAATCCTGTAAAAACATGCAGATCAATGATTAATTAACGTTCAAGGAGTAACTGATGATCAAAACATTGTCGAAATTAAAGGAAGTATTCTAGGTACACTTGATGAGTCAAAAAGGTCAAAAGAAAGCTACCTGCTACTGTTCCCATGATCGACCATGTTCCTCTGCTCGAATCGGAGCGAATATCAGCTGTTGCACACAACACTCACTTTATTTAAAATTAAAAAATGAGAAAGTAAAAGTATAAGACTTTGCCAATTTAAAGCAAACTTGCTAGATTAGAGCATCTCCAACCCAAAGGACAAAAAATGGTAGTGTAAATCTCATTTTACACTTACACCTCCACTTTTTTATATTCATTCCAACCATATCTTCTATATTATACATTTTTATAATATTTTATTACTTTAAAATCTACAAATTAATTTAGAATATTTCATTACAAAAATATTTGATTCAAAATTAATTATGATCACATTTATTACATCTAGCCTATTTTCAATTTTTTTTGCCACACAACCCATTATATATTTTGCGCTAAACATTAGACGAATAGCACTAAATAAATACGACCAAGAAAGTGTTGAGAGCGAAAGATGAAGAACAAAGCAACATTACCGTAAGGAAAAGATGTACATATAAACAACTTTGGACTCCATTGGAGTGCAAATACAGATGATGATAAAAAACAAGGGAAAAGCAAGCAGAGGGGTGAACAAAAGGGAAGAGAAATAAAAATTAGTTTTTTAATTGTTTACACAATCTACAGTGATAGTGTAAATATAGACTATGCCTCAAGTTTTTTACACTACATTGGTCTTTACCCTTTATTCCTTTACCCTTTCCACTGGAGTGGCAAAACTTAAAAATAATTGGCAAAAAGTGTAAAGTTTAGCATATACCCTTTGGGTTGGAGATGCTCTTAGAGCAACTACGATGCATAGTACATGTATATGCTTAAATATACCTTTTATTATTTCTCTTCAATAGATTGTGTATATCTAATGGTAAAAAGCTTTATAGTGCAAAACACCACTCCCACCTCCTATTTCTACAATGTCGTCACTGTTGCTCATCCTTTTCCTCTCTTTTTTTAATTTCCCTCTCGATT
Organism: Cuscuta campestris; assembly: GCA_900332095.2. NCBI lineage: Eukaryota > Viridiplantae > Streptophyta > Magnoliopsida > Solanales > Convolvulaceae > Cuscuta > Cuscuta campestris. Next base: position 506,213 of record OOIL02001566.1, on the reverse strand, counting down.
TTTTTCTCAATTTGCTTCAATTTCGTCCTTGGTTCATTTATTTCTTCATTTATTGTGAGCTAATACTATTTCTTTTACATATTGTAACTTTATTCCTAAGTGAAAATCTCCATTCTAATAATTAAACTATGAATTAAAATAAGTATTATGAATAAATAGCTTAGAATAATAAAAAAAGTTACTCCCTCTGTCCCCCATAGATCTTCCCAATAGCCCTTTTTCTTTGTCCACAATAGATCTTCTCATTTCATTTTTTAACAAGTAAAATACCACAACTACCCCCACTTACTTTATTTATTACACCTCACCCACCTCATTTAATACACTCCACCCAATTTTCATTAAGGGTATTATGGTAAACTTTCACCTTTTTTCAACTTTCCTTAAAAACCACTAAAAGTCAAAATGAGAACATCTTAGGCGGACGGATGGAGTATAAAAATGGGTGTGTATAAAACTGTTGATACTTAAAATTGATTTTATACTACTACTTTATACCCTATGCACTGGAGATGCTCTTAGTAGAGACTAATCCTATATCTTTTTCAATTTATTTTTTTATTTATTACTTATTTTTATTAAGACCAGATCAGAAAAAACTTTAAATATAACTATATTCAGATCAGATTAAAATTTATTTCAATCAGATGATCAGAACCAATAAGATTAAGTTTGCTTTAAAATGGCATTTTGATGGTGGCTTTTAAGTTTTTGACTCCATCATATATATAGGGCCGACACTTCAACAAAGACACCATCAAAATGCCAATTTAAAATTGACCATCACATGCAAATTTTTTTAATAATCAAAATAAATATTTGCATTAAATAGCACTAAAACTTAACTCATTTTTCTAAATAGCACTTAAATTGTTTTATTCCCTAAATAACACTTAATAATGTACATAATGTCCAGTGATGGTGAATATTTACTTGAATAATGACTAATGCATAATGACTAAAAGTGCTATATTGACTATTGAGAAGAAAAATACATATAATGTTATTTAATAAAAGTCATTATGTTTTAGTTGTATTTAATTAAATTTCATATACATACCTGCAGCGGAATCACAGTTTGTGGTAGAGTTCGAGGTGCCGCATATGCAGGCATTGGTGTAACTGCCGCCGCGTCCGGCTGCAGCTTCATACCCACAGGATCCGCCCGTTGCCCGACAGGATTTACAAAAGATGTCACCACCTCCACCTTGGGTGGAGAACTTGACTCTTATCCCATACGACCACCCCTCAGCGCCGCCGCCGCCGCCCTGCTCCAATCTCAGGGGCGCAAGGCTATAAGCGCTGCTGTATCCTTGGCAATCCAGCTTGCTCAAGTTTATAGCCTTCATTGTTCCGAATGCCACCGCACAGCACTCCGGCGGATGAGTAACCGGCGGCGACCCGTCGTGGTCGTGCTGCAGCGTACCGACAACGTCGTTCCAGGCCGGGCAGCCGTAGTAGTCCTCGCACCCCATTCCGGACACGTTCCGGCACGGCAGGTGCTTCCCGGCCCGGAATCCTTCTTGGAAGAGGGGCGAGCGGGCAGAGCATCCGAGGAGCATGAACACGTTGTCTGGAGCGGGCTGGAGGTAGGCAGCCCGCCACGGCTCGACCACAAAGCCGTTGCCGCGGCGGCCGAGGAAGATGGCGCCGCAGGTGGACATGTGTGGTTCGTCCAGTGTGAGGGATTGGTAGGCGTAGTCTATGTCGAGGACGCGGTAGGAGCCGGATGTGACGTGGAGCATCAATACATCATTGATGCAGAACAAGAGGTCACGGTATCCCGGGTGGCCGCATCCGGCGCGGAGTCCGAAAGGGTAGTCCACGCTCAAATTCCCACAATATGACCTACATGTGTATGCCGCCGCCGCATGGCCACCGCCGTTGGTGTAAGTTGCAGCTGCCATATCTGCCGTCCTGATCATCATCATTGATGTAATTACTCCATAAATAAAGAAGAAAAATAAATCCATGTGTGTGTTGTACGTATATGTAATTAATGCCGCTTGATAGCTAGATATATACTAGACCAGACGAGTTTTAAAACAAACTAGCTCGGCTAGCTATTAAGTGATCCAAATGGTGATACTTTGCTTGGGGTGCTTATAAAATAGGCTAGGGATGGATATATATGATCTTACGTGCATATGAAGATATACTACGGAGTATGTACTAGCTGGTCCCTTTAATCTGTCCTCATTTAATCATTAATTATTGGTGTCTTTATGTTTCCATATGCAATTCCATATATTACTCAAGTTCACTCCCCAAAATTAAATTATACGGAGTACTTACTATGTCCATAGATAATCTTCTCAATTTTCTTTTTGGTCTATACACAAATAATCTTCTCATTTCCTTATTTGGTAATTTTTTTGAAGTAAATGTCTCATTTACCCTATCAACAAAACATACCATCCATCCTCACCTTATCTTTTCTTCCTCCCCCACCGGCCACCACCACGTATCTATTTCTCTCTCTATTGTCATCTCTCAATTATTCTCTTCCTCTCCACTAGATCTACCCTATTCTTTCTTTTTGAAATTTTCTCCATCGACATCTATATCAGCGTTGCTTCCAGCATCGCTTATCGCTGCCAAAATCTAGCAATAGTTAGATCGGTTAGATTCTTCAGATCCTCGTCAAATTTAGTCCGATTAGATCCCTCCTCGACGTTTATGTTTAGACTATGACTACAACAGCGCGCTAGAAAGCTAAGAGATGTGATGGAAATTGATGTGGTTGAAGGCGGAGAGGTTGTTGAGACGATGATTGTAGAGGGGCTGCTGAGACGGTGTTTGCAGTCAGGGAATGGGGGCGGTAGGGGGCTGTTAAGACGGCGATGCTGTGGTGGGATGGGGGCAGCGGCGCTACTGTTGAGAAAATGATAGCATATGGGTTGCTGCGACGGCGATTGAAGTGGGTGGATGGGGCGGCGGTAGCAATTAAAATGATGATTGCATTGGTCTCTGAGTGAGCTCGGTGATAATCGACAGAAGAATGGGTTGGATGGTAGATGGGTATTTTAGGAAAGTCAATACCTTTTTTAGTTTGCATAAATATGCGCACTAGTAGTAGTTCAACTACATTGTTGAACAAAAACTCTGAATACCCGTGCAAACCTTGGCCTTCAAATACTAGGTAGCTTTAATTTTTGCGAAATGATTTGTTTAGAAGTTTTTTTGTGGTTTAAGTGTGGGAACATCAATGAATGTTGCCAGGTTGTATTAGATATCGTGACAGGAAAAAAGATATAGTCAGAGGTTTCTAACTTTAATTTGTATAATTGTATTCCTTCCGTCTTGAAATCATCGTCTAGATTGCTTTTCTGGATCAAATTAAAATTTCTAACTTTGACTATAAAATATAAAAAATATTGAGTTATTACATAAATTTAATATCAATATATTTATTTTGAAATAAAATTTTAAAATATCATATTTTTATAACATAAATAAAATTATATTGGTATATAAATAGAGATATTAACAATCTAAGTAATGTGTCAGAAACTCTGAAAAGCAAAAAAGAAGAAAATTATGAGATGGTGGGATTATATTAATTCATTATGAAATTTCTCTTTGGCTTGAGTGGGTGATAAGGATTGTTGATGATTATAAGTTCTTCCAAGTTCAAACCGAGAGTGCATTGACTCTAGCAGTCTAGCTATGTGCTTCAATAATTTGAGAAAGTAAAATGAATGAATACTGCAGAGTTCATTATAACAGAGTCAATGTTTGGAAAAAAATTTCATTATTGTTATATTAGTACTAGTGGTGCAATACGTACAATTTAATAACTAGCACTTTTTTTTTTCCTGTCAAACTTGTGTATGTGTGTTTTTCCTCCTAGCCTGCTGGCCTCCCCCTACATATGGAGAAGGGAATTAAATTGAAATATGTTGGTACAATATAATTTGGCAAGAGGGAGCCTAGTGTGATTGGATGAAAGCATACATGTATATATCCTAGCTAGATAGCTAGAATTGAATTGGCTATTTGTCATCGTCATGTGGAGCACTGAAAAGAGTGAGGAAACCATTTGGATAGCAAGTGGTGTTTGAGCTTGACTACCAGGACAAATATGCCATAGCATGGTATGTGCATAAGGGCCACCGATGAATACCTGAAATTTTCATCATCATCATCATTATATAATAGGATAGGAGTGAATGAACTGAAGCAGCTAGCTAGCTAGCAGCGGGCATGTATTGTATGTATACCATAAAGGAGCAAATGGAGATGACAAATCAAGGAATGGGTAAGGCCACCTGTGTATGCAAGCATGTAATCAATCATCAATACATATATAGCTAGTAATGAAAACCAAAAACTATATATATAATACGTATATACTTATGGAGACATAAATAGAGTAATTGATTAAGAGATATATGTGTAATGTGTGGATGGGAGTATGTACTAGCTAGGTAGGGCGGGCGGGGTTGGTTTACCAAATGGAGATGCAGGCATGGAGAGCCCACTGGAAAATGACATAAACAGCTGTCCACAGAAAGAAATACCCAATCCGAAACCAAGGGAACCGCTTGATTAATTATAAGATCACAACCAGAAAACCAATCAATAATAATTAGTTCATCATATCATCACATTGATAGGATGATGATATATAATCGATCATACATATATATATCATCATCTTAATTATCTAGTACTCAAATTAATTAACTAATCGGGCAGGCAAGCAAGCCACGAATAGCAATTGTGTACGTACCAAACAATTCAACACGGTGTCAACAAGCAGGAAAACAACATTGATGGAGTGCATGCCTATGATCAACTGCAATAGAGTATATATACATATCAAACATATTTGAATTGATGACAGGTAGCTAGCTAGCTAAGTGCATATCATATATACTTACAAAATTCAGATTGTAGCCTTTGATGGTCAAATAAGGTACGAGAACAAACCAAAAGACACAATCTGTGAGAGTTACAGCCCCTGCATTCATCTGTACGCACCCCAAATATTATTATTATTATTGTTGTTGTTTTCAAAAAACATTGAACCTGGTGGTGCGTATGTGGTACCATAATTAAAGACAGACTTTTTTGAAAAATGTATGTGGTACCATAATTAAAGACAGACTTATATATGTACGCACCTGGAAAATGATTTGAAAAATGTATCCCCAGAAATGTGCAACTTTTGTGTTTGCTGCTGCTGGTTCGAGGTGGTGTGATAATGGAGGAGGGACATGTTTTGAAATTGGGCTGCTGCCATAAAATCCTGCACCATCATTATTAATCATCATCATCATCTGGTGGTGATGATGATGATGATGAGTTTCGGTGCTGATGACTCTGTTATGGTATTGGTAACAGCCGTACATGGAGAGCAGTGATCCCAACTGGATGCGCAAATATGCATATATTATTAACACCCGTACATCATATATCAAAATCATACGGAGTGTATATATATAATCCTACTCAGAGCAAATGTGTGTGTGTGTGTGTATATGCTCCGTACTATGAAGTTGATCGATCACATTAATTAAATAAATACAGAGTGTAAATAAAAGGAGGCCATCCATCAGGCCAGAGTTAGCTAATTAATAAAGGAGAACTGATGATGATGATGAAGATTAGAAGAAGTTGGGAAACCATATGAGGGGGGATCAAATTGGTATATACGTGCGTACCCCGAAGTAGATAACAAGTAATGTTGATGTCCACCTGCAACGTAGTATGAGTAAGTATTGTTACTCGGGGGGTAGAACAGAACAGAACAATAGCAATAATGAATTAATTAAGGTGGCCAGCCGGCCTGAATAAATAAGAGTGCGTGCGTGCGTGCGTGCAGTAGAAGGCCCGGAAGGTAAACTCAACGAACTAACTAACTAATAAAGTCTGATAGCTAGATCATCAAACCTGGGGGTATGTATATACTTAACTGGGTATAGAAGTAGAAAATGGAGGAGCCATCCGCGGCGGCATATAGGATTAACATCACGAGGAGAAGGACGAAGGCAAAGATTCTAAAGGCAAGGAGCCATGCAGGGTGCACATTCTTCAGGCTTGTCTTCCAAACTTCATCTTCATATAACACTCCCGGCCCCTGCCCCTGCCCCTGCTGCTGCCCACACAAATCATCATCATCTCTTCTTCTTCTTTCTGATGATACTGATGATGATCTGTTTCCACTACTAGTGCTACCACCTTTTCTGCTGCCTTCGTACTTTGTTATCAGAACAATTGCAAAAACGATTGACATTAAAATCCAAAGGCAGCATAGCAACACCCTCCAGTTCAGCCAGTAAGTTGAGACGGTTGTGTCCCCTCCCGTCATCACCGGCTGCCACCCACTCTTTCCGCCCGGCGACCACACCTCCTCCCGCCTCATCTCTACTACTACCTTCATCATCATGATTATATATATTTATATGCTGATTCTCGCTTGCAGCCGATCGACTAAACACCTAGCTACTATACGTACAATATATATATAATATATGAAGAACTCAAATTGGCCTGGCCTGCAAGATGGAGAATTAATTTATTAATGCGTATCCTAGCTCTGCTCTCTTAATTAAACATCCACCCGATCAAAACTCGTATCTGGCAGGAAACATATATGGAACAGAAAATATCAGGGCAATCACATGTCTGAAAATTGCAAGAAATGAAACACGTACAGAAAAATGAGCATTGATTAATGCGGAGTAAGAAGATCCCACCCAAACTAGCTGCAGAAATGAATTTGCACAGTAAAAAATGATGTGCTGGAAATAGAAAGCAGAGAAGGAATCGAGTTAATTAGAGAGGGAGAGAGGGGGGCGAAGGATGTGAATTGCAAGCAAAGAAAGGTTTGGGATGTGATGCGTACAGGGTAAAGCAACGCCAATGTGTAAGAACATCAGATGCCTTGCTTCTTCTTTTTTTTTTTATTTGCTTTGCTGTACAAAACCATTAATTAAAGCTCAACTCTATGAATTTAAGTTATACAGAGTAAGGGGCTGTTTGTTTCAGCCTCTTAATGGTTCAGATGTCTGAATGATTCAGTACTTAATGGTTCAGACTGTTTGTTTCAGCCTCTTAATGGTTCAGATGTCTGAATGGTTAATAGATTTGCCTCTAAATGGTTAAGTATTATACAGAGTCTGAATGGTTAAGACCTCTTATCTGAATTGATCAGACATTTGCCTCTGAATAATTTAGCAATATACTAGCTCTTAATGGTTCAGACCTCTTACTAGTTCAGCACTTAATGGTTCAGGCCTCTTACTGGTTCAATATTTACCCATTCAGAAGTTGCCAAACAGCCCCTAAAACTTAATTCAGCAACCACTGAAACTAAATTTACAAATATACTCCGATCCGTGTATAAAGGTTTTACCAATATAAGGTATACATACTTAATGGAGAGGGTATAAGGGAACCCCTCTCACACCCCACCCACCATCTTTTTCATGTCACATTCTATTTGCAATAGATATGGTAAGGATGAACTAAAATCTCATTTGAAAATATACTGATTTTATGATTTTATTCTCGAAATAAGAGTTAAAATATATTTACATAATCAAACATGGTCATATACTTTACCAAAAAGTATAGTAATGTGCAAATGTACACTGACAGATTATGATCACATTACACCAATGCGAAGTCTATTTCGAGAATAAAAACATGAAATTTCTATTTTAATATTTTTTTCTATATTTTAATTCTATTTAGAATGATTTCTATATGTATATATCCATTTTTGGCATAATAGCAACTCAAACAATTATGGGGTATGTGGTTAGAGTGTATCTCTAATTTCTTGATCTTAAGGCATCTTTGAAATTTCAAAAGTAGGCAGTCATGTAATGGTTCCAAAGATCAAACATAATGGTTGTACATGTTTTCGATTTGTTCATTGGCGATTAATTGGTCATCATTCTTTTATTAACTTTAATTAATTGCATTCTTATTTAGTGGATTAAATTAAATGAGTTGTATTATACTCCGGGGGTAGCGGGTAGTATTGTGGCTAAGCTTTCCGACGGAGTACTATCAAAAAAAACATTTCTTTACTTATTATTATTGGACATACCCACTTTTTTCTTCAATTAAAATGGGTCAAAAGTTAATTTGGGATGAACTATGCACTGGGAATGCAAACATGGCGCATGTAAGGATTCCAAGGAAAACATTCGGTCTCCCTTTTTTGGTTGTAGAATTAGCAGCTTTATTCGGCTTTTTTTATTTCGAGAAACTCGCCCAATATTACTCCGTACATAACTTAACACAATCCGAATATACTACCTCCGTCCCACTCTTTTTGTCCAGTTTTGACTTTTGGAACTGTTCATCTAAGCACTTTGACTCATCAAATTCTCTCAATGTGCAAGTCTAAAAATAGTCATGTGTGATCTTGTTTGATTTGTCTTAACATATAGATTATTAATATATAATTTTTATAATTTTTTAATATATAAATTACAAGATAAAATGGTTTAAAGAAGTGCATTGGATGGTGTGCAAAAATGAAAGTGGACAAAAAGAGTGGGACGGAGGGAGTATATCTGATGAATTGACTCCGTACATAACTTAACACAATCCTAATATATATTTTTAAATCTATATACTCTGTATGATTTTAAATCTGATGAATTGACTTAAATAAGACTAAAACATAAAGACTTTCTTAATATATAACTATATATTTTTATTTTTCAATGTAGGACTATTGATAATTATTCATTAGTCATTATTCAAGTAAATATCCACCATCACTAGACATTATTCTTTTCACTAGACATTATTAAGTATTATATAGGAAATAAAAATATTTAAATTCTATATTGAAAATGGCTTATGTTTTGTTGTATTTAGTGTAAATTTCACTTTAAATTATTACAAACAACTTCGTTTCAGATTTCAAAATCTATACAAATCATTTCAGATTTCAAATGTCATATTTTATCGTACTCCTAAAACTCATCAAACGGCCCTAAACTTTTGTTGAGAATGAAGTAGTATTACTTAGTATATGGTAAGTTAATTCGTCTAGTTTAGAGTTGGGACGACATTCAACATACACACACATCATTTGTGTGCACAACAAAATGAAGTTTCATTTGCTTGCCCACCCATTGCAAATTGCATGTTAAAAAACCCTTCTGTGTGTTGTTTCCGTCATTGTTACGGAGTATATATATTGTTACAATATGTTTAAACTATGTTTTAATTCATACATTAAGTTTTATCATTAATTTTTGGACGAGAATGTCTAATTTCAACTATTTTTAAAATCTTTCAGCTCATTCCATTTTTAACTTCATTTCATCTATTTTATTTTGTTACTTTAATTGTGTACTTGACTACTTGTGTATAGATCCAATAATGGATCAAGATCTCAACCCAGCCCGTAAAAACTCACCTATAAAAAACAAGGCCTAGACTTTATTTTTTGTGTTTGGGCCAGCTAGACTGGTATGTGGTAGAGGCTGGGGGCCCATAAGCATTGAAGGCGGGGTATGTGTTTTGTACTAATAAAACCTCCGAATAGAGATGACAACATGTCGGGTTCATGTAAAGCAAAAATATAAATACAAAATATCATGATTAACAAGATTAATTTGTGACAATTGCAAAGGGAGTATCAATTGAGATATGTTACCAAAAGAGAGATGAAGCTAAATGTTGAAATGAATTAGAAATGGAGAAATGAGAGAATAAATTTTATCATACACATTACTATACAGAAGCATAGATGGGGTTTTAAGTTTTACTACCTCCGTCCCAGAATATTTGTCTACTTTCATTGTTGCACACCATCCAATGCACTTCTTCAATTCATTTTATCTTGCAATTTGTTTATTAAAAAATTATAGAAATTATATATTAATAATCTATATGTTAAGACAAATCAAACAAGATCACACATGACTATATTTAGGCTTACACATTGAGAGAATTTAATGAGTCAAAGTGCTTAGATGAACAGTTCCAAAAGTCAAAAGTGGACGAATATAGCGAGACAGAGGGAGTAAATATTTGGGTTAAGGTCGGGTTAGTAAAAATCCTGAACCTGGACTCGACCAGACTAACGTTGGATTCAATTTCATTCTTTCGTGTCGGGTTTGGATTTTTGAATTCTCAGTTCGGTTATGATCGGGCTCGAGTTGAATTAACTCTATGCCTGCCGACGGCCCAACCTGATCCATATACTTAAAGACCTAAATTAGTACCCTTTCTCTTCCTTTTAACTCTTTGATCCGAATTGCGTGTCAAATATGTGACTAACTATACATAAATGTAAAATGACTTGAAACGTAAAAACCATATCAATTACCGAAATGAAATTTATACTTAATAAATTAGTTTTTCTAAAAAAATTATTGAACAAATATTAAGCTGGAAAAATGTACCTGGCCATTGAAAGTATTTCCCTCCACTTAATACATTTTGAATTCTCATTTTATTTTTCATCCACTTTTCTTTTCTTTTCCTCTCTAATCAAATTGAAAAACTTTTTTCAATTTCATTTTCTTTTCTTTTCCCTTTCAAATTTTTGAACCAAACATAGGGTTAGGAAATTAAATGGGGAGATGTTTTTGTATTAACTTTCAAAAATATTCTTAATGTGATGATTAAAAATAAGATGTGATAAATATATTATTAGTAAAAAAAATATGAACTGATAGGTAAGTTAAAAATTAGTAAAAGTAATAGAAATGATTTTGCAGAATAATAAAAATATGAAAGGAGAAAGAATTGTTGGGGTAGACTTTCAAACCATCGGTTTTACTTATCTCGGCACCGATGACTCAGTCCATCACTCCATCATATCCCCATATCTTCTCTTTGCTTCCTCCTCTGATCTCGATCATCCCATCATCCCATCCAATTTAATAAAACGAGCAATTTAAATCTTTGGCGTTCTCTCTCTAATGATTTACGGAGTATTTACTTATTTCGAGTAGTTAATCTTTTGTTGGGCTGACACTCTCTTCACACAATGATAATGGTGAGCTAACCAAAATAAGAGAACAGTGTTTTTTGACTCTGAACTTGGACGTGTTTTGTGGTTAAGAAGCAGGTGGACTGTGGGAGATTAATGGCCGGTGTAAGTAGAGAGGACCTTGGAATCGACGAAGATATATATGAGGAGGAGAAGAAGAAGAGTATTCAAAATCTCAACATCGAAGGAGGAGTAGACAAGGAGAAGGATCCAATGAATCGGTCCGCATCCCGTCCTCAGCTGGACCTCAGTGGAGCTGCAATTCATGGGAATTTTGAGGTGAAGGACCCTACAATTCTCTTGCCTAACCAGTCTGATGATATATCCCATTTAGCTCTGGACATTGGAGGTCAACTCTTTTCTTTTCTTTTCTTTTCTTTTCTTTCCCATGCATCTTATATTGATCCCACCTTTTCTCATCTGTTTTATGCTCCATTTAATTCAACATTGGGTCATCAGATATGGATGACCTCATGTCTATGTACCAAAATGGTCTGTACAAGTATTATGCTGAATACTTTTCTAGTATATATCGAGGTTATCAATTACAGTTCCTTAATAGGGAGACATCATTCTCCTAAAACCTGATTCAGAGGGGATGGTTTTCTGATTTGTTTTAGATGGAGAATCTTCAACTTGGCAAAGACATCAACACCCTTGAGAACAGTGTTATTTCAAATGTCTTTTACTTGTCCACTTGAAAAAAAATCACAAAAAAAAAACAAAAACAAAAACCAAAGCCATCCTAGACTTCTAGTCAGCAATAATGAGAAACTCCCTCTGGTTTACTTTACACTTTCACATGCTCCAAGTTGTTCATGAAGCTACTTCTGTATTTGTCATGCTTATTCTATACCCATAATCATGTTAAATCCAAGCTTCCCCTTTGCTGCCGCCAGAAATTGTGGACGAGGGTGTGTAGAATAAGCATAATGTCTACAGTTGCAACGTCAAGAATATTAGTCGGTTTCACATCATAGAACAAATGGTATAATGAGAGGTTCTCATTATATAGATCTCATCCTCCTAACCCCCCCCCCCCCAATATGGGGGTTCTCCACAACAGGGCTTTAGAGGTTATCAGAGGTGATCATGGTTATTTTCATAAAATGTTAATCAAACGCCATTAATCACGAATAAAATTGGCCAGCCCGAACCAGGGTAGGGAGCTAGAGGAGAGAGTTTGTGGGAGTAGAAGGTGTACAAAACTACAAATGAATCATCTATCATCCATCAAGTGGGGAGGGGGGGACAGGGGAGGGTATTTAGAGTATAAAAGACCTTTCCTAGACCAAAACCGCAAACTTGAACTTTTGGTTGAATTGTTGACCAAGAGGTCACGAGTTCAACTGTCACCCAGTTCAAAACAATTAAGCTTTCATGTACAAGGCTCGAAACGGCCACACCTGTGAGGGGGGCGTGTTAGAGACTAGAGTGTATAAAACCATTCTTGGGCCACAACCACAAACTTGAGCTATTGGTTGAATTGGTTTCTTGACATATACAATACAAGTGGGCACAACCTATCAGCTGGCTACAGTGTCGGGACAAAGGCCAACACAACTAGTCCAACATGAGGTACACCTGTAAAGATGCATATAAAGTAATACATATGTCTAAAATAGATAAGAACAAAGGCCAATGTCTGTTGTCCGACTGTCCGAGCCAAGGTCATGACAACCGGGTTGTGGTCCAAGCCCATACATGTGGCCTTGTCCTAGTAATCATCCTCATTTTGATTCCTGCTCACTTAACCACCACCTCTTTCTTTTTCATGGTGTGAGCTTGGTGGTTTCAATGGACTTTTCCAGGATCTCTTATCAAGCTGGTGTACTTTTCAAGACATGAGGGTGCTCAAGTAGATGACAAGAGAAAAAGGAAAGTCAAGGAGAGATTTGGTGTTTCTAATGGTCATAGAAGGACATATCCTATCCTTGGGGGAAGACTTCATTTTGTGAAATTTGAGACAACAAATATTAATGAGTGCTTGGATTTTATCTCTTCCAAACAGCTACATTGTGGTGGTACAGCTCTTAGCCTTAACCTAATGCCTAGTCTAGTAACTTGCTAAAATTTTCATGTTTTATATAGAGCGCATCTCAATATAAGCATTTGGATGTCTGCTTACGATTTCTGCATATGCTGTCAAACAGGGTTGGATACTCCCCGTTGGCGTTCTGAGGCACCACACAATTACAATGCAATAATCAAGGTAAGTTTAGTGGCATAGCTTTGCTTTTGGATTTTAAATGTTGTACTTTACGTTGAAGATCTTTGAAACAAATTGAAGGGGTTTAATCATGTTACACACCCTCATTCATTTATCCTGCACTAAGATCAACTTAAGGAAAAGCGCAAGTGTTCCCTTTACCAAACATTTTGTACCCCCTTTGAAGTGTTGGATAACCTTTTGCATATTACTCCTTTTATTGGGTACCTTAAAGTGTATATACCTTCTATACTTCTGGATCATATGTGTTTTGCTTAAATATTATCATTCCTTTGCTGCAGTCTTTTATTTTTCAATTAGCACTGAAACAAAGAAATTGAAGAACTCTACCTATTTGTTTGTCTACCAATGCAAATATGTGGTATATTCAGTTTTTACCATAAATCCATCAACACTGTATACAACCTGCAACCTTCTATTGAGAGCTTGTAGTTCACGCCTCTATAACATCAGTTCATTCTAAATAGTCAGTCAAAGCAGCTTAGATTAGTAATCTGCCACTTGAGCTGCAAAAGTCTTAAAGGAAAAGCTTTCATGTAGTCGTACCTTCTCTACTTCATTAAAGTAGTAAATATGCCGAATTTTCTTACATCATTTATTAACTATTAGAGTTTTTTGAGAAGGCTACAGGTGGTGGAGCATACAAGTTTTCTGATCTTTTCAAGGAAAGGCTTGGAGTGAGCATAGAAAAAGAAGATGAAATGGATTGCCTTGTTGCTGGAGCAAATTTCTTGCTCAAGGTACATTTTTATTCAACAGAAATTTAGATCCTCAATTAATGCTGTGGATAATGCATATATGAATTGAACATTCAGAAGACTCAAAGTCTTTTGGGAGTACGATATTTTTCCAAACAAAGAGTTATCAAGGCTGAGCATTTTGTTGGGTTTAGAAGGTTTAATGTGAAAAAGTAAATGGTGAAGGGAACATCTTATGTTTTGCTTAATTCCATTAGCTATTATTTGTTGATTACTGGGCTACTTCCTTTGATTGAATAGGCCATTCGTCATGAAGCATTTACTCATATGGAGGGTCATAAAGAGTTTGTGCAGATAGATCACAATGATTTGTTTCCTTATCTCCTTGTAAATATTGGCTCCGGTGTTAGTATGATCAAGGTATTATCTTAGAATCTAATGAATAAATTTCTTATTTAAGGGATTGTTCAATCATCAAGTTATTCAACTTTTAACAACAATAACAACAATAGGTTGACGGGGATGGGAAGTTTCAGAGGGTCAGTGGAACGAATGTTGGTGGTGGTACATATTGGGGACTGGGAAGGCTATTAACAAAATGCAAGAGGTGACAAGATTCTTCTTGTTTTCCCATAGCTCTAAATGTTCATTTTTGCTGTGTCGTTTAATTTCTTATTTGATTCTTGAAATAGTTTTGATGAATTGCTCGAGCTGAGTCAACGTGGAGATAATCGAACCATAGATATGCTTGTTGGTGATATCTATGGTGGTATGGATTATTCTAAGGTATAATATGATGGCCTACATTGTTATCTGGATGATGATTTCATTGTATTAAGAATTAGAAATACTAATTTTTTACCTACACACTTCTTCAGAGTTTTATCTGCGGTTAAAATCTTAATTCCTTGTAGATTGGTCTCTCAGCATCAACAATTGCTTCAAGTTTTGGCAAAGCCATTTCAGAAAGCAAGGAGCTCAAAGATTACAGACCCGAAGATATCTCTTTGTCTCTGTTGCGTATGATTTCATATAATATTGGCCAGGTATAACTCAGATAAAATCCAGTCATTTCCATTACCCTGCATAGATTACTTTGCAAGAATGCCTGGTAAAGAAAGAGTGATTAGTGTAGCATATGAGTTATAACTTCCCTTGATCTGATTCATAGCACCCAACAAGAGAGTCCCCTAATAAGTAATAAATGTGTACATTAGTGCATCAGGCTCAGGTAAAATTGCATAATAGTGTGTTTGGATGGACAAAAGAAAATGAGGTTGAGAATAGAGTTAACATTAGGAAAATTATGGGTCAACAGAATATTTCCCGTGAAAATCGATTATCGGAGGATTCTTGGTAGTATTTAAGTTGTACAAATTATTAGCAATAAAATTTCCTGTACTAGTATGTTGAATAATCTTCCAATTTTGTCAGTGAGTTTAAACTGAACATGTTGAAGTCCCTAGAATTCCATTTTTAATCACCAGGGGACCAAATCCAATGGTCAATTTAATAATTGGGGGCCAAAAGTGGAAAAAGACACTACTGTCAGTGACAAAATTTGGAATTATTTCTAAAATTCCATTCATTGCTATGCTTATCTTTTTCTGGATCAACTATACACTTGTCACCCTTCGGTTATTACCTTTGCCGAACTCCATTTTCTTTTACTGCTTTCAGCCATTGTCTTTTAACTTTTTACGTAGTATATGTTACTTCTTACGCACAGGCAATGACTTTCCTATCTTGTAGGTATCTTATTTGAATGCACTCCGTTATGGTCTCAAGCGTATATTTTTTGGAGGATTTTTTATACGGGGCCATGCATACACAATGGATACAATCTCATTTGCAGTTCAGTTCTGGTGAGAATGATGTGAAGTTGAGTGAAGAAATGCACTTCTATGCTTCAATAATTTAGAATAGTCATGTTATTTTCCATGCATCTGTTTTTCTGTCTTTTTCTCTTCCTTTTTTTATTTTCACACTACAATTACATGCTTTGATTAGGTCTAAGGGTGAAGCTGAAGCCATGTTTTTACGACATGAAGGCTTTCTCGGTGCTTTAGGTGCATTTATGAGCTATGAAAAACATGGTTTGGATGATCTAATGGTCCACCAGTTGGTTGAAAGGTTCCCAATGGGTGCCCCATATCTGGGAGGAAATATACACGGACCACCACTGGGGGATTTGAATGAGAAGGCAAGCATCCTTATGAAGTACAGTATTATTATGTGCATGACATTGAATGCTATTATGACATTGACCAGAAACATTTTAAGGAAAGACTGAAAGAGTTGTGCAGTACCACATAGACATAGCTTACATTTCTTAAAAAGAGTGCAAAATCAATGAGTATTATTCTTGTACTAACTTATATTTTGAAGTAGAGAATGGTTATAGCCTCTTCCATCTAATGTTACCTGAGACTACAGTTCCTGTATATGTGTGCTTCGGCACCTATTTTTAAATATGTCTGGCCATGTGACCTGAGCATACACATTATTATGAGGATTTGACTACCAGCGATATGGGCAGCAGAGGTAATCAATGGTGGAGAAGGAGAAGCCGAGTTGTTGAAGCTTATCACCGGGATAGATGTTGAAATTAGAAGAGGAGGTTGATGATTAGGTGCTATATCAAGGGGCGATAACAGCGGTAAAACTGAATCCAGATGAGGATGATGAGTGAATTGGGCCCGGTTTGCCCAAACCCAAATGAATAGTACTGTGGGTTTTAGGGGTCATAGTTGGTAACTAATCTATGAGCACTGGTTTGTGTTTGCAAAAACCTTTTCCTGTTCTCAGAAAATTGTGAACCAAAAAGCCTTTCAATATATGACGTCACTTATCAAAGCTTTAAACACACTATTCAACAGCATTCAATAACACAAGCCCAATATTGAAATAGCTAAAGCATCAACAACCAACCACACAACCGCACATAAAGAAATTTCGAATAACTACATTTGCTGATTGAGAAGTGTGTGATCCGAGAGTGATAATTTTTTTTACATCTTGGAGCTTGGGGTGTGGTGTGGTTGATCTGTATTGAACCATCCTGACTCTCCTTGAAAGTCATAAGGGTTACTCCATCCATCCATTCATCCTATATCTTTCTTACCACTTTGACTTGACAGGGTTTTATGAAAAAAGTTGGTTTGTATAGTTTTGGTTGATTAAGAAAAGAGAGAATGTGAAATGGGAAGTAAATTTTGGGATGATTCCAGAAGTGGAAATTTTTTTAGAACAGAGAGAGTTGTTAAAACATAGAATGTGTTCTATTTAGGAGTTATATCAGATTCAGGATCACAACCACTTAACTACTCCATGGATATTTCCTTTTAGCAGCATGTGTGATGGAATAATTAGGTTGGTTTACTGGCAGATATCATGGATGGAAAAATTTGTTCAGAAGGGAACAGAAATTATTGCTCCTGTTCCAATGGCCCCACCAGGAACTACAGGGCTTGGAGGCTTTGAAGTTCCTTCATCTAAAGGTGTTCTTCGGCCTGATGCTAGCAAATTAAATGTTGGTGTCCTTCATCTTGTCCCAAGCTTGGAGGTTTTTCCAATCTTGGCAGACTCAAAAATGTAAGCCAACATTGCAAATTTGCAATCGTATGCAAATATTCAGCCACCTTAAATTTCCTTTAAGCTTCATCTCATCATACTTAAAGTCATAATAGGAACGTGTATGCATCCTACACATCTACATAAATATTAAATACATTTACTTTCATTTTCTCATGTTAGTGGGTCATATACTTGTCTTATTACCATGGTTGCAATTAGCACGCATTATTTCTTTTGCATTTTTTGCACCTCGTGCCTCTTCATTTAAAAGTGAGTGCAGTGTTTGTTGAATATCTGAAAACATATCATTTTTCTTTCCTTTTTTTCTTCCTCTTGCAAATTTCTGAAATTCATCAATACCTAGTGAAACATTTCATACTGATTTTGGGTACATACTGATGAAATTTACCTGATTCTTGTTGAACGCACATTTAGAGGTTTCTAGTTGCCTCCAACTTTCTCATGTTATTTGATCTTTTTCTTTCCCTGCTATGAACTAAATGCTACTTGTATGAATATGTTATTGATTAAGTTTGAACATTTTTCTTCTTTACAGATATGAACCTAACACTGTAGACCTCTCCGATCTCAGTGAGCTAGAGTGAGTTCTCTTTGCCAAAGATGATACTCCCTCTGCCCCTAAAAAAGTTCCTAGTTTGAATTGCATGGATTTTATTGAATAAATTTTTTTGTCTGATTTTTTAAAATGCCATTGTTAGTGTGGTTTAGAATAATTGATGGTGGTACGCGGGGACATTAAACAAGAGCAGTATATTAAAGTATTTACTTTAACCAACAAGGAAAAAAGTACTTTATTTAAGGACAGACAAAAAGGAAAGGATGAACTTTATTTAGATACAGAGGGAGTAAATATCTTTACTGGTAGACAGCAAATATACTAATATTCACTTATTGTAGGTACTGGTTGACTGTATTATCTGAACATCTACCCGATCTCGTTGATAAGGTAATGATAGAATTGTTTGGTCCAAGAATGCACTTGTCGGGACATGAACTAATTTTAATATAGAAATATTTGTGCTTTATCATGTTGTGGCTTGTATTACTTTTCTGTGATAGTATATATGTTTGCATATGGTTCTAGGCTTCTAGCTAAATAAGCTTAGTGTTAATTGTTAAATAATTGTTCAGGCAGTGGCAAGTGAGGGTGGCACTGAAGATGCAAAAAGAAGGGGAGATGCATTTGCTCGAGCATTTTCAGCACATTTGGCAAGGTATGCATGCTTAACATGGAATATTTTGAAGATGCTCCATTGTTTTTATTCCCTCCCTTCCACTGAGTATGGGACATGGAGTGTTTGCACAGAGAATAAAGTTGGGATGACTTTGGATGACAATAATATAAAAACTATTGAATGAGTCAAAGATAGCGAGACAGACTAAATGGAAAAGAAGGGATAAAGATAGTAGGACGAAGAGAGTATCCGTTAATGGTTTCATTTTTTTTAAATTTTGAAATATCCATTTCTGACGTCCTTGTCTCACTGGACACATGAACTCTCCAATTTTAATGTTATATTGATGTCTTAGTGAAATTTGTTAACAGGTTGATGGAGGAGCCTGCCGCGTATGGTAAGCTTGGACTGGCCGACCTGTTGGAACTACGAGAAGAGTGCTTGAGAGAGTTTCATTTCTTTGATGCATACAGAAGCATTAAACAAAGGTATGAATGTGCATGAAAGAGAAACCCTTTCTTGGGGGGCGGGGTTTTTTTTTCAAAAAAATCATCCCTTGCTCATGTCAATTTATCATTCTACTTTATAATCAGGGAGAATGAAGCATCACTCGCAGTTTTACCCGATCTTCTGATGGAACTTGATGCCATGAGTGAGGTAATGATTAACTGAAATCCAAGCGTGGAATTTCTGACTAGAACATTGACGTACCCACCCATCTGAACTGCGGTGATTTTTTCTTCTCTAAGGAAATGAGACTACTTACCCTAATTGAAGGAGTGCTTGCTGCAAACATCTTTGACTGGGGATCACGTGCCTGTGTTGATCTTTATCACAAAGGAACAATCATTGAAATATATAGAATGAGCCGCAACAAGATGCAGAGACCATGGCGGGCAAGTGCACACACAATCATATATTTCATTTACAATGGCATACCAAAAAAATCTCTGAAATGTGATATTTGAAACAATCATAAATACCCTTCAGGTTGATGATTTTGATGCTTTCAAGGAGAGAATGTTAGGGTGCGGAGAGAAGAAACCACCGCAGCCTCATAAAAGAGCATTGCTATTTGTAGACAACTCAGGTGCTGATGTTGTTCTTGGAATGCTTCCACTAGCACGGGAGCTTCTTAGGCGTGGAACTGAAGTAATTTTTTTACATATGAAATCCTTATTATTGGTTCCGGAAACGTTGATCTCAATTGAATATACTGTGACATCTTACAAGTTTTATTACACACACTTTATTGAATCTACGTATGTATGCTATGGTAGGTTGTGCTGGTAGCAAACTCGCTCCCGGCATTAAATGATGTTACTGCTATGGAGTTGCCTGATATTGTTGCTGAGGCTGCAAAGGTATATCTTTTTGAAAAAATTTTGGTAGCCTCACTATCAGAGCACATTGTTTGATGGATATCCTGATTTTTTTCATGCTTTAATTAATACTCTAAAATTAAAGGTGATATACGTCTAGATCTATAATATGTACAGTATAGAGAGTCCATTTCCAATGGAGCCAAAAGAGTGGTTTTTTGACAATGTTTTAACTTCAGATAAATGATGGGCTTAGATCAAAATGTGGCACATCAAACTTCCATTGCCTCTTTATTTTTATAAAGTTTTGGGAATGAAATGCAGCAACACATCATGGGTTTAGCGGAAACAACCTCTCTGTTTACAGGGGTAAGGTTGCATAGATCATGACCCCCAGAGCCCAACACAGTTGGGACTATACTGCATTTGTTGCTGTTGTAATATGCACAACAGAGGCTAATAACGTATTACGTTGGGCAAAATAGCATTGTGGAATTCTGCGAGGAGCTGCAGAAGCAGGCGGGCTTCTTGTAGATGCAATGATTGGCATCCAAGGTGATGATGGATGTAAAGAAGAAGAAGAAGAAGAAGGTCACCTTTCCTCGGTTCCTTTGATGGTTGTTGAGAATGGATGCGGGAGCCCATGTATAGACTTGAGACAGGTTAGCTCTGAGTTAGCTGCCGCAGCCAAGGATGCTGATTTGGTATGTAAACACTTGCTCTGTGCGCTACTCACTTTCCTCACATTTCCCTTTCATTCTCACTTTCAAATGTGTATATTCAGTACGTACATACACGCTTTGGCATTTCTAATACGCTCGTCGGTTTCTCACCTAGATAATTTTGGAAGGAATGGGGCGAGCTTTGCATACCAACTGCAATGCCAAGTTCAAATGTGATGCTTTGAAGGTATAATAAAGTACTACTAGTCCTTTACTTGTAAGTATGTAAGCATCATTGGTTGGTTTGTGTATTCAGTTCCTGATGCAGATCATTTGTCTGTGTGCAGCTTGCGATGGTGAAGAATCAGCGACTGGCTGAGAAACTGATCAACGGCAACATTTATGATTGTGTTTGCAGATATGAACCCGCCTCAGCTTAGATTTGCCTTCTCATCCAAACTCAACCTGCTGCTGGCTTTGGTGTTGGGTGCAGTGTGTTGAGAATAGGGGGTAGTGTTGTGTTGGGGTACATACGTGGTAAAGAACGAACACCGATGTGCACACCATGATTGGTGGGTGGCAGACATGAAGATGCATGCTAGGGTGAATTTGTGAATATACTACTACTACTACCATAAACCATAAAGTCGTGTTACAATGATATCATGCATGGATAACATTAAGGATGACATCATTTACGATTCTGTTTTCGCGGATAATGACTTGATAAGATGCATGAAGTTAAATTGATATGATTAGATAAGTGTATGATTGGATAAAACAAATCACTAAAACAAAACTATTTTTAGATTGAACCTTTTCTTTGAAAAAAAAGGGTGAGCACACACTATTGCTGCTTGGGAATAGAAAGTTATTCCACACACACCAATCTAGCCAGTTTATTCCTTTCCGATCCCCCACTTGTGAGATTTTAGTAGATGGTTCTTGTTGTATTCTTAAACTACCCTGCATTTAGATGACATTAGGAGTTCACATTAGATGTTATAATATTATTTTATTTTATCAAATAATCAATGAAAATACATAAATATACAAAAGTTATCGTGATTTAGGAATAGTAAATATTGTAATCAATTGTGGGGCGGATTAATATCAAAATAGGAGTCTTAAGTCTTTTAAGAAATGAATTGTACTCCCTCCATACCTATTTTGTTAAGAAATCTCCCTGGATAGAAGTTCTCCCTATTTTGATTGCAAATTGCAAAAAATGATGAAAAAAAATTCAATTCTTTTTCAATTCATTATATTTTAAAGATTGAGACATAAATAAAAAATAAAATTTATATATTTAAAATCTACATCAAAAGTTTTACAAAATAAGATGTTATAAAATATTTATTTTATCAAATAATCAATGAGAATGACATTCACGAAATAAATAAAAGTCATCGTAATTTTAAAATAGTAAGCATTATAATTTTTGGTGGGGACAAAAGGATGTATATTGGTAACCATAAAAAATCAAATATGGAGTATAAAGTTTTTCTTTGTTTGGGGCACAAGAAATAATAAGTTACGAGAGCCATATGATGGTAGTCTTTCTTCAAATTTTTGTGTATATATCCGCAATTAGGGATGCATTATATTCCCAAAAGGCCAAAACGTTGGGCGACCCTAAGGAAACCGAGTGCTTCTCCGCCCACAATCCCACATGATACAAATAAAGGAGACGGTGCCTTGTTAATTTTATTTTGTTTTGTAGGAGGTGCGTTAATTTCACTAAGAGTAAAAGGTACGGTAAAAAAAACTTTAGGAGTAAAAAGTTGATTGTAATTAAGAAATAAAAAGATGACTATCGTATTTGAACTAAATGGAACTAAACAAAACTAATACTACCTCCGTTCCAAACTATTTGTCCACTTTGATTTTTACGCACCATCCAATATACTTCTTTAATCCATTTTATCTTATAATTTGTATATTTAAAAATTATAGAAATTATATATTAATAATTTAGATGAACAGTTCCAAAAGTCAAAACTAGACAAATACTCCGGAACTAAGGAAGTAACGACTTGTTGAGTGAATATACTCCGTAACTGAGGAAGTAACGACTTGTTGAGTGAATATACTCCGTAACTTGATACAGCACAGGGCAAAACTATACCTTAAAAGCTACGGAGTAGTTGTTAAGGTGAGAGAATTCTAAACTATACTCCGTATAATTCTATCACCAAGTCCCTCATTTAACCGATGTGGAACAATGAAATCAATCCGTATCATTCAATCCCCTATAAGGCGCAACGTCCTCATTGGTCATGGCTACGTTGGTCATGACCACGTTGGTCACGGTGGCTCGGAGGATGTGCAAAGTAGCCAACTGCACAGGACTCCTAAAATTTTAGGGCCTCATATTTTTGAATTTGTTAATAATTTCAAAGCAAACGTATTTTTTAAAAATAAAATAGGCCCCAAAATGTAGATTTTGGACCGGGCCAAATTTATTTTTTCATTTTCCGGGGCCGCCTTGCACCAGGCCACTACTCCGTAGGACACCACTCCGAGTTAGCTCTAATATCATTGATACAGTAAAAGGGAGAACCACATCCTAAAAGTTAGTGGTTAAGGTGGAAGAACCATAGGCCCATCACCAAGTTCTTCATTTAACCGGTGTGGGATAATGAAATCAATTCATATCACTCTCGCATATCCTTATTATTCTTAGTTGTCATCACTCACTCACATTTATCACTTAAAAATTAAAATTATGATTTCAAATTTATTGCAAAATCTTTCTTATTTTTTTTATAGATATCAAAACTCATCGATACAAATACACCAAACAAGCCCTAACTTTTAAAAAATAGATAAAGAAAACCTTGGCCCCCCACCGGGTGTAAAACTTCTATCCAAAAGTATTTGTTTAATTTTGACTTTTTTCAGCTAAATGTTTTCATGTTTGACTTATAATTAAATAAAATATATATTATATATTAATTAGATAAAATAATATTTTGAAAATGTTTTATATAATAAATATAATAAAACTATTTAATACTTGTTTTATTTAATTTAGAGATAAAATTTATTCCCTCCGTCCTAAAACTTTCTTCCCGGTTCGCAAAACGAAGAAAAATCTTAAATTTTTTCAATCTATTTTATTTAAATATTGATATAGAAATAAAAAATAAAACATACATATTTAAAAACTACATCAAAAGTTTAACAAAACAAGTGGTGACAAGAATATTTTATTTTATCATATAGGCCATGAAAAATACAAATAAATATAAATTCTCGTAAAGTTGGAATAGTACTCTAGAAAGAAAGTTTTAGGACGGAGAGAGTATTAGTTTTAACCGAAAAAATTAAAAGTGAACAATTATTTCAGAAAGGAGAGATTAGGTACATAAACAACGAGCAACTTGGATTGTATAAAACTTGTGGCGGTGTATCCATTGGCGGTGCGGTTATATATGGCCGGATCGGAGTGAATTAGAAATAAGTGACTCCGTATTCAATTCGGAATTTGGCCATATCATCTTTAATTGTTTCTTGATTCCCAAGTCCTGTTCCGCCTTTGTTAACAATTCACATTACAACCCTCATCTCCACTCTTCTTTCTTCTTCTTCCATTCAATTCAATTCCTGTATGTATATACACCATTAATCCAACCCCCCTTCATTCGTCCCTTTTTTTCTTCGACCGGCGTTATAATAGGGATAATGCAGCAAGTCCTTCGATTGCCAGTCCAAGATTCTATGTCCACCACGACGACGAAGGTTATGGAAAGACCGACGAGCGAGGAACTGCTTTCTGATTGCGAGAGCGGGATTTCAGGCCCTAACTCCACCGCCGCCGAGGCGACGAAGACGGAGAGGCGAAGTCCGGTAGAGTGCGGGGAGCTAACCACGGTGGGCGAAGAGGAAAGGATTCACCAGATAATCAGGGAGAAGCTTCTCGCAGGCGGCGCACTGAGCGCATCTATAGAGGCGGTTCGGGCGAATGCTTTCTCGAGCATGACCAAGAAGGCGAAGCTTCAGGCATTCGAGATCTTCGCCAAAGCGGCGGAGAAGGAATCGGGATGCTGCAGTGGTGCTAATGTGCGCTATGCTTGGTTCGGAGCTTCAATTGATGACATCGCCACCGTCCTCTCCCAAGGGTTTCTTCCTTGTATGATTAAGAAGGACGGGATCCATGGCCATGGGATCTACCTCTCTCCCGATCATTTCCCCCTCGAAAGGTAATTGATCGATAAGGTTGAGCAACTAATCAAATTGAAGAATTGTTCTTATTAGGGAGCATTATTTAGAATACACGTATATATATCTCTGGCGGTTTCTACATACATGGCTGTAGCAAAATTGCAATGTGTTTGAACGGAATATTGTATTGAATTTGTTACTGGTGCAGCGTGAAATCAGCAGTGGGAGACGAGAATGGGGTGCGGCACATATTGCTCTGCCGGGTGATACTGGGGAAGACGGAGGTGGTGCCGCCAGGCTCCGGGCAGTGGCTCCCCAGCTCGGGAGATTTCCACTCCGGGGTTGATGACTCCGTCTCTCCCACCAACTATATTGTTTGGAGCACTAACATGAACACGCACATCCTGCCTCTCTACCTTATCAGTTTCAGACTGCATTCCTCCCCCGGTGGTAAGTCAGCCGCCACATGTTTGTTTGTTTTCTTTTTGTTCCTCTGTTGGTGCATGTGTGTGCCTAATCTTGCACTTCAATTTGATTTGAGTTTTGTGGGTTTGTTTTGAAATTCAGGGGAGGAGAGAATTGGTGGGGGGCTTGGATATAGGAAGCCAACATCGCCATGGATTCCCTTTACGGCTCTGCTTTCTGCACTGGCAAAATGCTTGCCTCCTCGCACCATGAGATTGATTGCAGACATGTACAGGGATCATAGAGTAAGTATAATCTACTTATATTGGAGTAGGTGGTTTTATATATATATATATATAGTGTACCGACTGCTGCTTCTTAGCTTGAGATGCATAATGCATATGGAGAGTACTACTGTCTGTAATAACTAGTGGGGATATAAATATATAGTAATTGATATTGGTGGACGCACAGGAAAGGAAGATCTCAAGGCGTGAACTGATAGAGAGAATGAGGGAGGTGGCTGGAGATGAGTTGCTTGCAGCAATCATTAAAGCCCACCGCACTAAACCTCATCATCATCATCATCCTTATCACCGGAGGAATAATATCTCAGAGGGCCAAATGCAATTGGGAATGTTGATACGATCCAAGCAAGAATCTGAGCAGCCATCATCTTCATCTTCTTCATCACCTTTCTCACTACATACTCCATATTAGTAATATTTACGAGCATACTGTCACTGTAATACCCACCCCTTACACCCTTACCCTTTTGACAAAAGACTAGTCATCATCTTCCTCAACTTCTTCAAAAAAAAGTTGTACTCCCTATTTCATTTTCATACTCCATTTTCATCCAAATCATCTACAAACCAAGGAAAGAAATTGAATGAAGAAATTTTCTGTCTTAAAAGACAATTACACAAGTTTTGGTCAATGGAAATATATATAATTTTAAAAACAATTTGGTCATCAAGTGGAGATACAATACTCCATTCTCAACTTGTCATCTTGTTAACCGTGCCTCATAAGTGGTCATCAAGAACCAAAACAATTTGTGGATTCAATAATCAATTGCAATTCATACATAAACATTAGGGGTTTTCAAAAATATATGATCCGAAAATCCATCCACAACTCACACCAATCTGATTTGAAGAAATAGATATTCAATGCAATATTTTAGCTTACAGATATTTCAGATTGGATATCCGAAAAAACTTGATCGAATATGGAATGATATACTCATTAAGGTTTCAGATATCCACACATATCTGAAGTTCATATTTAAAAAAATTAAAAATAAAGCTCACATCACTGCCGTCGTTGGGTATTGAACCGCCTCTGCAGCGCGACACTCTCCTCCCACTGCCGCCAGCGTCTGCTTTCGGGCAGCTCCGTTATTAAGAACTGTGACCTCAAGCTTCCAGATCATTCGGAATTCAAGAACTGCCTCAGCAGGGCGGGGGCCCTTCGCCAGCGACATCTGCTCCGCGGCCGCTCAAACTACTGCCCACGCCATATTCCAGAAATGCCTCGGCTTCTATATCCTTCAGAATTCAAGAATCGCCTCTGCGTGGCGGGGGGCCTTCGCCGGCGGCATCTACTTTCTGGCTCGAGCGTGAAAATATCCTGGGCCCTTCGCCGGGGGCGTCTACTTTCCGGATCGAACAACCTCTACAGCGTGAAAATATCCGAGGCGGCGAGGCCCTTTGCCGGCGGCGTCTGCTCTGTCTTTCCACCGATTTTCCCACCCCCAACGTTCAATAAATTTGCCTAATCCTCCTCCCACTAACACACTGCCGCCTTTGCGTAGTGTCTTGTATCCTCGTTCACAGCTATTGGCTCCCCGTCAATCAGCGCCTTATCATATCAGTAAATCACCCATATCTCCCGGGTGGACAGCCCGCAGAGCCGCCTCCTCGACACCCCGCACCACTGTCTCCTAGACATCCAGCATCATAACCTCCTCAACATCCGGCACCATGACGGTCTTCTCGACAGGCCCCACCACCGCCTCCTCCTAGCGGTGGTGGAGAGGCACGTGATCATCCGCCACAGGTGTACTACGTAAAAATCGATGATGGCTGTGTGAGTCAATGTTTATGAATTGATACTCCAATCCATTAATTTAGTTCTTGGATCTGTTGTTTATGTATGAATGATTTGCCTCAGTTTATCCATTTGATTTTACCATTGACACTCACCAATTTCTTGTGGGATCTGTACTACTAACTAGTTAGCTGCGCTCTCTTTATCCATTTGATTCTGTGCATTAACTCCGCAATATATATTTTTTGCAGGACTTCGTCGAAATCATGAATGTATTTTTTCATCGCGCAGCTTCAAATGCGCAGAGTGCTGCTTTGATCCTCAATAGGAATGGCGCCATCCAAGACCCCTCTTTGAAGTCAATGGGTAGAAGTGTGTCTCACCACCACGAAGGTCCATACCAAATCACTTCGTGCGAGGGCTACGTTTGTTTCCCAGAAGATGGCGGGGGGAGACTACATGTGAAATTTCACTAAATTTGGCGAGCTCGAATGGTGATCACGTGATCGGCGGTATAGCGAATAGGGGCTGCATAATTGTAGCGCATCGTGAATGGGGAACATGGCCCCAATCAAGCACCCAAATGAACAACCACATGCCACGTAAAATTACGCAGCCCTTGTTAGCTATGCCGCGGATTACGTGATCACCATTCGAGCTCACCAAATTCAGCGAAACAAACGTATAGTCCTCGCACGAAGTAATCTAGTATGGATCTTGGTGGTGGTGGTGAGACACACTTCTATCCATTGACTTCAAAGAGGGGTCTTGGATGGCGTCATTCCCATTGAGGATCAAAGCAGCATTCCAAGCTACGCGATGAAGAAATGCGTTCATGATTTTCATGAAGTCCTACAAAAAAAATATATTGTGAAGTTAATGTAAAGAACCAAATGGATAAACAGAGCACAAATAACTAGTAGTACAGAACCGCAAGAAATTGCTAACTAGTAGGCAAATCATTCATACACAAACAACACAACAATGAACTACATTAATGGAGTAGCAATTCATAAACATTGACTCACATAGCCCTCAACAATTGTAACATAGTACAGCTGTGGTGGATGATCACGTGCTAGGAGGCGGTGATGGTGGGGCCTGTCCACCGTGAGGTGCCCGATGTCGGGGAGGCAGTGGTGCCAGATGTCGAGGAGGTGGTGGTACTGGATGTCGAGGACGCGGCATCGCAGACTGTCCACTCAATACATATGGGTGATATGATGTGCCAGGAGCATGATGTGCTGATCGACGGGGAGCCAACTGTGAACGAGAATAAAGGACGCGATGCAGGGGCGGAAGTCTGTTAGTGCGAGAATTAGGCAAATTTATTGAAGGTGGTGGTGGGAACAACGGTTGAAAGAGCTGGTAATGTGTCACCGGTATAGTACCACCCTGCAGATGCGGTTCTTGAATAAGGAGCGGCCTCTGAGCAGACTCCGCCGGCGAAGGGCCCCACCTTGCAGAGGACGATCCACAGGCCATAGATGGCATATGATTGGACAGATTTCTGGAATCTGGTGTCGGCGATTATTGAATAAGGAGCGGCCACGGAACAGACGCCGCCCGCGAAGGGCCCAAGATATTTTCACGCTGCGCCAAAGCGGTTTGAGCGGCCGGAGAGAAAATGCCGCCGTCGTTGAGTCCTGAACGATCTGGAACCAAAAGGAGCTTGTGAGGACTGAGGAGATGGCATAGGATTAAACAGATTTTTGTAATCTGGCATCGGCAGTTCTTGAAAACGGAGCGGCCGGGGAGCACGCCGGCGGCAGTGGGGGGAGAGTGCCGCACGGCAAAGGCGGTTCAATACCTAATAACGGTGAAGCAGATGCGGTGGCCCTTGGTAAACGATTAAGGTGATGCAGACCGGTGGAATGTATGGAAATTTCTTGGAACAAAACCCCTCTTCGCAATATCAAGAATCTGGCATCTGTAAAGAGGAATATACTCCTTAATGTGTACTCCGTAAAGGTTGATGTTTGCTGAAATCAATAATACTCCAATAATATTAATGAAAGATAGTAGATGTAAAAGTTTTAAACCTAAAACAAATATTAATTTAATTTCGTTCAAATCATTCTATTCTTAAAAGCAGGGGAATTCCGCCCCAAGCTTTTCCCGCCCAAAGCACATTCATTCAGCACCGTTGATTTCATTAGATCTACGGTTGTCCTTCACCTTCGTAAACTACCAATTTAATAAATTCTATTTAAGGTATCACAATTAACTCTTCCGGATTGGAATTAATGCGGCATACTAATTCATCATGAAATACGGTAATGGTATGTAGATAAATATTCTAAATGAATGGAAAGTTCTAAATAAAATGGTAAGTTTTGATACAACATGGTACATGGAGGATCACGGTAATGGTAAGTAAATAAATGTTCTAAATAAATAGAGTGTTCTAAATAAAAATAAAAAATACTAAAGTCACAAACAAATAATCACAAAGTTCACAAATTTGTCCTTTGTAGAATATTAAATTAAAATATATTCTATTATTTAAGTATACCTTATTTCTACTAAGAACTTAAAAAGACAAGTTTGTAGTTTTTATGAACGATTTATTTGTGTCTCTAGCATTATTCAAATAAAATAGTAAACAAATAAATGTTAAATGAAGAATTATAATAGTTAGGAACGTAAATATTATTGTCCATTTATTATTAATTACCACACTTAATGTCATTATTTATAATGAAATTTTTTACACGCCTATTTCCTTTTCAAATCCTTTCTAGCATGTATAAATATTTGCTCCACCTGTGGATTTCTATCATCTATTAATTTTTAGTTTCTACCTAAGTTTAAAAATAATTTTAGTACTAAAGTTTTTTAATTCATATCATAGTTTAAAAATAATATAATGTGTGATTCAACTTTAAAGATTATTTGTAAATCATAAAAATGATCCAAATTTTAAATGACTGCAATTTTCAAACGCAATCAATGAAATTGATATATTAAATTTCTTATTTATTGTATTTGTTTGTAATTTCTAACCCAATGTAATTGTTCAAATTGGTAATTTGTAATCTAATTGATTTATAATATTATCAATTTAACACAAAGTTTTTAGTTTTAAGTTTATATTTTTTAATTACTATATATTTGTATTTGGGCAAGTGATTGATGCGTATTTTTACTTCATTACTTACTAAATACTACTCCCTCCGTCCATAAGTAATGTTCAGAGTTTGACTTGGCACGGAGTTTAAGAAAATGTAAAAAAGCCTTGACTTTCCAACTTTGCCATTTGGTTAATTAAAATTAAAGGTAAAGTGAATAAAGTTAAATAGTAGTGATTGGATAGATAAAGTAATGAAAATGATTAAAATATTGTTAAAGTACAAGTACAAGTACAAAAGTACAAGTACAAGTACAAAAGTACAAGTACAAGTACAAAAGTTGGGGAAGTGGTGTGGTTGGAGTAAATTAAAGTGGGTGGTGGGTAAGGGGTATTAAAGGCATTTCACTTATAATTCATTGCCTAATTTAGAAACATGAACTTTATTTGTGGACGGACGAAAAAAGAAAGTACGAACATTAAAAATGGACGGAGGGAGTACATAAATTTTTTTGTGTCCCTATTAAATGTACTACTAATGTGGGATTTCTTTTATAGCGATAACAATGTAGTTCACAAAAAATCAAACGTCATATTTCTTTAAATTTTATATTTTGGTTTAATAAGCTATTTGTTGTTAATTTTACTCTTTAAATAATAAAGTGATTAAATAATTTAATATTAAAATTATTATCCGTGCAACGCACGGGAGTGATACTAGTAGTAATAAAAAAATTTAGACTGTCCAACAAAACTTTTTCAGAAAATTTTTAAGCCCCTATACTTCATAATGGCTCGAGTGTACATTTTTTGTCTATACAATACATGTCTAAAATATAGAGAATATATGAATAAGAGCATAAACAATATATTTTGACGTAGAAACTAAAGCGGTGAAAACCACGAACCCTTTTCGGCGGTATCATGCCAACGAGGGTATTTTATTATACATTGGAGATATACTTGTATAGCATATTGGCGTGATAGCCATTGATGGAGCTCGAAGCTCCATCGAGAAGGAGAACACAATATGTGTGATAGCCATTGTATTCTCTCCTATTCTGAGAGAATACAATATGTGTGAGATGTAGAAGATGGCTCCTTTTTCTTCTTGGGTTTGAGCCCCTTATATAGCATCATAATAGGAGCCTAGGGTTAGAATTTTCTAGTGGGCTTCTTGTGTGGACCGGCCCAATATCTTTAACTAGGCTCAACAGATATTATTCTCCTTCAAGTTCTCCCAGTTTCTTCGTGAATGCAAAGTGCTAACTGAGAAACTATAATTTATTGTTGTCTCTATGACTTCTTCAATTGATAATCTCTTTGCTCCGGCATCCCTTGAAGCTTATGCTAAGGCTCAAAGTATGAAGTCCAAAACCCGACTTCTTGAGTTTTTCTTTTTTGAGTACCTATAAAAAATTCTGAAACATTACACGTACCTCGTCGAAATCCATGGGATGGCTCGTAGTGTTTCAAGGAGAAGACTTGTTGGGTGTCCCAAATTGAAGGACTCATGTAATTTGGGAAGCTTAGTTGCCTCGCGAAGTGGTCGAGATCATCTTCGGGATTTGGTTGCCTCGCGAGGAGGTTTAAGACCGACCTCAGGAGAGAAATTTTGTACCTCGTAGGACGGGGACTTGATTGAAGCCTCGCGAGATGGCTTTGAGCCGACCTCGAGAGAGGATTTTTGTGCCTCGTAGGATGAGGGTTTGATTAGTTATTTGATGAAATATTTGATAAAAGTCGCATAAATGTTTTTTCGTGTTTTGATTAGTTATTTGATAAAATATAATCCGTAATATTCTTGTCATCTTTCATTATGTTAATATTTTGACGTAATTTTTAAATACGTAAATTTTATTTTTAATTTCTGTACTATTCTTTAAAATTTCATTTGAAAAAAAAGGAATAAAAAGAATTAAGGGCCGTTTGGCAAATTTTGGAAGTATGGGAAGATATGAATTTTAAAATTTAAGAGAAATGATACGAGTTTTGAAATATGAAGCGAAATTATTTAGAGAGATTTAAAATCATGATGTAATTAGTGATATGTGAAGATAACCAACATCGATAATATTTGACGGTGACAATGGTAGCTGATGGACGGCCGTAGAGAATGGTCAACGGTTGAAACGATGAAAAAGGTTTTGATATTTGAAGGTATCAAAATTTGTATCTCTTTTGCTCTTCAAACATACGGAGTATCTTTAATATATAGTACTCCATCCATTCCAAAAAAAGAATGTAACATTTTCTTTTTCAATAATCACGAAATTTTATTTATTTCTACGTTTTCACTGATTATTTGATAAAATAAATATTTTTAACATATCTTATTTTGAAGAATATTTCATGTCGTTTTTAAATATGTAAATTTATTTTTTATTTCTATATGAATATTTAAATAAAATAATTTTAAAAAACTTGATATTTTACTTTATTTTACAAAATGTGGCCAACATTTTAGGAAAGAAAGAAAGAGTATTTCATTTGTTTAAAAAAAAGTATTTTAATTATTATTAAAATAGTTCTTATTCAAAAGTATCTACTGGACCAAATAGTTACCCTAACCGTATATCGGTTGTCACTTCCCCAATTTTCACCGTCGGCCAAGAAGGAAGAAGATTTAGCAAAAGCTCTCCGACGAAGAAAACTTGACCAACTGTAAATATGGTTTTCAGGGAAATCGTTTCGTTCTTCATCGTAGCCGCTCTCTGTTCCAATCTCTGGGTAAAAAGCTTCCTTATTTTGTTGTCTTCATAAACATTTTTATATAAAAAGGAAAGATATTTATTATTGTTATTATTTCGTACAGGTTAATGGTGATACATCAATCTCCGAATCCCCTTTCTCTGTTGCTCTCGATGCTCTTCAACATAAATTGAAGTATGGTTTCTTTCTATGTTGAATTTTATTTTATTGTTAATTTTGACCCCAAACCCTTTGTTCTTTGGAGTTAAAGAAACAATCCACAACCAATAATTTGGAAGGGCGTATCTAATCTTTTCTCTAATATACTCTGGTTCCATAATAGGGGTCATGTTTTAGGATTCTATTCCATAAATTTTATTTTAGTAAGTTACTTGTAATGGGGAATGAACTGCAGCGTGAATCGGTTTTCCGAATTTGAATGGATATTATCAGTATTTTGCTTTTGGCTGTGATTTATTTTGGTGGTATGTATACACAGCTACACATTTCAGGATGTGGCATTGCTGCGGCGTGCCATGACGCATTCTTCCTACTCGGCAGAGAACAACAAAGTTTTGAGCATCTTTGGGGAGGGAGTGATCGAGACTGCGGTCTCAATGCAACTGTTGGTGAAGGACACTGACGTCTCTTCCAAGGAGCTGCACGAGGAGATTTCGCGGGTGTCGAAGGTGGAGAGCTCATGTGCAGCGGATGGAACGAAGTTGGGGTTGCAGAGGATAGTCAGGGTTTCCTCCAACGTGAACTCCACAACTCCTTCGGTGGTCTGTGGCGCTTTCCGGGCAGTTTTTGGGGCAGTTGCTTTGGACACGGGCAGTTCAGACAGTGGCGGGAAGCTGTTCTTGAAAGTTCACGTGAGAGATGACAACAATCTTAATGATGTAATGTTGGCCGCTCGGCGCATTGGTGATGTGATCATGTGATCATGTGAGTGAGTGATGTGATACCTTATTATGCTTCTGCTGCTGAGGGAACTTTGGATTACCGTTATTTAGTTGATGTAAAAGCGCGGGGCTGTAGTATGTAGTAGGTTTAATGTGTTGTTATGGGGATTTTAGCAACTAGTCAATCTCTAATATGTATGCCCTTTGGATTGGATTGTGACTGTATGCTTTACATCATGATTGAATGTACCCCTGTTTGTGTTTTTTCGATGAAGTAATTTACTTTGGGTAATTTAGTTTCATGCTCAATGCGTATCATATCATATTATCATATGAAACAAAAGTTGCCTTTTACAGCACCAATGTGTTTTTTGACTCTACAACGACTCGGTATGTATAGATATGAGTTACGCCAAGTTCACTCTCTCACCCTAACCTCTGTATATACACACGCACAAACAATGTGCAATCTACAACTAATAATATAAGACTGTAATAACAAATGACGAAACAAAAACTAAAACTAAACCATGATATGATGGCTCTTTACCACGGTAAAGACTACCCATGCCCTCTGGCTGATCAAAACCTCCACTGATATGATGGTGATCAAGAAACTCCACTGAGCTAGCCTAGTAAGAGGAACCTTTCCCTCCCTTTCTTGCGACGATGCGTCTCACTGAGAACCACCTTAACACGCTGAACAACATCCTCCATCTCATCTGGGCCTTGTCTGCTGCAACAACTGCTGATCTGCCGCCGACAAACCCACTCTCTATATAGCAATCCAACGGTTCAAAGCTGGTGGTGGTGTTGTCAAGTTGTGCATAACCCGACGTGTCAAAGTAGTGCAGAGTCTCATCCTCTCCAAAAGCCTCTTGTGCTGCAGCAGAGTCATACATGAAGGAATCCGGTAAACTAACATCCAAACTGTCAAGGCTATGCAGCAAATCATAAGCAGGTTCCAATCCACTCAAACCACCAATGGAGAACGTGTCATCAGGTGATGATGGTGCTACTAGATAATCACACCCCTGTGATGTCATCGAAGCCTCAACCCCGAGTGAAGGGTTTGAAGATTGGATATGTGGAAACACAGAGGAGGACTCGTTGTCAAAACACACTACTTCTTCCCAGTGTCGAAATGCAGATATCACTAGCTCACGTGCCTCTGCCTGGGAAGGGGGAAAAATGAAAAAAGAGGACAAATGTAGAAAGATGAAACTCAGGATCACAAATCACGTTCCCACAACTTGGTTTTGGTCCATTATGCAAACGTTGCTAGAAGAAACGTTTGTGTTTTGGGCTAAAATCATGTTCTGGGAAACTCAAACTTGTGGCGGGTTAGCTAGCATAATCAGAAACAAGCATGCATGCCTTGTCGGTCTCAGATAGATTGTCTGCAGGAACAAACTGAGAATCTACAAAGAGCCCCATCACTTGTGCCACAATGTTGAAAACCACTCCACTCTTTTGCTCCGTTCCAGATGGGTAGTATGAGTACATTTTATTGCCAAGTACACATGTTCTCGCGTGTTCAACAGTCACTTCCCACATCTTAGTGGACATTCCTGTCCCAAGGATCTGCAACATTTCCACACATTGCCTCACGTCTCGCATATACAGGACAATTCATTATAATAATTTTTTTCTAAACAATACTTATCATCATTCAAGGAGATAAAAACTGCAGCATATTTCTTACATTCCGAAGTCTTCCTGAGTCGAGAGATAGCAAAGTCAGGAAATCCTTCACAGTATATACTCTTTCTTTGCTCAAACGCCTGTGAAATGCTCCGTCTTTACCAATTTTTTCAAGTCTCCATACTTCATCCAAGAGTGACGGTGGGTGGTGCTTCTTGTATACTACAAATAAATAAAGGGAAAAAGTAATGAGTTGTACAAGTATTATTTAGTTTACTAAAATATAATCCCAAGAGAGACGGTGGATGGTGCATCTTGTACACTGCAGTTATGTTATTAGATTAGTGCTTCATCACTCTGAAACTCTAGAAGTTCTCATAATATACACCCGTTAGGATAGAGAAGCATATGCATAAGAAAATAAATAAATAAATAATGAACTTACACTCTCCGCGGTGGTCTCTTACAACAAAAGACTCTGTTTTTGCCTCTGAAACTTTAATTTCTTCAAAATTTTCCACAAATCTTGCTCCCAGTCTGAACTTACGACTTCTAGTCCAGCTGGAATTGTCTGTGAAGGAAATATCGCCAACCAAACCAATGCCATCTTTAAGATTCAGAAATGCATCCCCATTAAGAAGGCACTTCTTCCCTTCCCTTTCTCTAACAATGTTATCTCTAAATTCCTCAGCACTCCAATCGTTCCCTTCATCGTTATCAAAATCTCCTTCAAGAACCACAATTTCCACCTTTGCTGATGACTCTGGGCCTGTTGTCACAACTTGTCCAGTGAGAGCATCAACTAAAGCAACTCTAAACCCTGACCCATCCTCTCCTTCTATACGAGTTCCAGTAAATACGGGAGGACAAATTGAATCTATGAACTTTAACTTGAGGCTTCTTGATTCATAAGAGTGTGTGTCTATCCCATCATTCCTAAACATGAGAGGCGTGAAAAGATCTATCACATGCAACAGCTAGCTGTATGTATTGACCATGGACCATATTACATACCGTATCATACTGGTGGTGTACTTTCTCAATGCCAAGTCAACTTCCTCTTTTACCTGTGAGCTCCCACGAAAAAATGAAGTCACTACCTTTCTTACAGGTTCATAAATTAGTTAGACCAATAGATCATTCATATTCCATGGAGCACAAGTCACCGCCCAACAAAAAAAAGGAAGTATATCTAAGAGTTTAGTTACAGCTCCCCATTATCCAGATATTTCTCT
This sequence comes from Cuscuta campestris, assembly GCA_900332095.2. Classification (NCBI taxonomy): domain Eukaryota; kingdom Viridiplantae; phylum Streptophyta; class Magnoliopsida; order Solanales; family Convolvulaceae; genus Cuscuta; species Cuscuta campestris. The sequence goes on along the minus strand of OOIL02001566.1, from coordinate 469,382 downwards.
CTAGTATTTTAACTCCATGGGAACACAAATTTTGCATTCAAAGGAGATAAGAGACTTCAATAAGTCCTTATGCAAAGAGCCCCGCACAAATTTTTTTAATGCATGACAATATCAATGGTGAATAACCCAAGGATTTATTTTATGAAACATCAAAACCCATGGACCAGCAATTCATCCTATACTGCTAAGAGAAGAAAATTCACATCAAGGACATGGACTTACAACTCTACGAATCAAAGGCTCCAAAACAGGCTCCATAAAAGTCTGCATTCTGTTCATGTTCATAACCTCCAACACCACACTACATATATTTAAAAAAACATAATCAGTAAGTAATTAAATTGAAGGGAAAAAAAGGAAGAAATCAATGATGTGATTTAAGGTGTTGATGATGATGATGATGACATAGATTAGGTAAGTGTATAAGACTAGAAAAATAAAAGAAAATATCCGGGATAATCTTTCAACTGTTCTTATTTTTATTTAAATGTTCTTTCATCAAAAGCAGATTGTGAAAAAAAGCCATCTTTGTCACACACAAAAAGACAACCTTTTGACCCTAAAATCCAATCAGTAAGCACAAAAAAATGATGCTTCATGCACCAAAATTCGTTTATCATTATTATCTTCAGCCCAAAAAGAAATCTCCACTACTCTTAACAGATCCACAAGCAATTCCAACCATCTTAAACCGATTTTGTGAACAGTAATAAACTTCCCAACTGTCATACTTAAGGCAAGAACCTTGAAATGGGTTCAACCCAACATATTCTACTCCTAAATTAACGGGAAAAAGGAAAGTCTTTTATAGCACGCCTATCCAAGCACCTTACTTTAATGGCGATTTCAAAATCAAGAACAAAAAGAAATTTAAATCGAAGGATGGGAACCGCAACCTTCTGAGAGAAGGAATCCTCCGGTGCCGTTTATCTTCCGGTGGAGGCGCGGGAGCCTGCTCCGGCAGTCGTTTCTGTGACATCTCCAACGGCCTCAATCCCCCCACAGGATTTAATGGCTTCTGTTTTCTTTTCTTTAAAAAAAAAAAAGAAAAAGTTAGTAGAAGAAATGGAGCCACCGACCGGAGCAAGGACGAGAAATGATCATGGATGTGAAATATCGATTCTGTCCCACCGGTACTTGAGTGGACAGCAAGACCAACATGCGTTAGAGGAGGGCGATGATGGTCAGAAGATGTGCCATAAATAATTATTGCTCCGTATATGGGTCGGCCAGGCCAGGCCAGGCCAGGCCAAGCCAGAGGGACGAAATTCTATCGAATGGAAATAAAATTATTTGGAGAAGAAAACAAAAAAAAAAAAGAAGGGGGGAGGGGGTGGGCGTAATGGCGTATGAGTGAGGAGCAATAGATTTTGGCAGGGAGTGGGGGGATTGGGAGAAAAAAACCCAGTAGGCGGTGGTTAAAGAAGACGACGAGATTGAAAGCAACCCCCGCCCGTTGAAGACGACGAGATTGGGATTTTTCGTTTATTAGTAAATTTCAATTTGTGGAATCTGATTTGCAATCTCTGCAGTTTCGTTGTAGGGTGGACGTGGAGGATGAAGGGAAGAGGAACAAAACGAAAACGGGCCAATCCAAACCCCCGCTGGCCCACCCGGACATCGTCCCTACTTTGCATGATGCGTCTCTCTTTTTTTTTTCTCGGGTCATCTACTGTTAGTTTTTTGTACAGTACTATTAAAGTTTTATTAAAAATATAAAATTATTTTTAAATAGACTATCACTAGTCGTTTAGAAAAAAGACGAGCCTCGTTCCTGAGGGCTTTCTCAAACCCGTATTGACAATCACTGAAATAAAATCAATTAGACTTCTCACTGGTTTTTCTAGTTTCCATTGGAGTTTTTTGAAGTCATTATCAAATACTTTAACATTACACTAAGCACTACAAAAGAGTTTTTTGCACCATTTATCCTTAGACCTTTTAAAAATTATAAGAATTCCCTTTAAATTTTAAAAATTGCACCAATGACTCTAAGCTTTTAAAAGTATTCCACCAATGGTCCCTATGTGCCAGATTTGAGAGTGCGCTAATAATATGCTCATCGAGTACAAGTATGAATTCATCTAAAGTCATATTTCACATGTGAGTTCTGTAATATGCTCTTTCCAAACATTATTTTTTTTATATTTTTAACCTCTTTAAACCATATATTATTATTTTCAATTTAGTCATTGATAACCAAATTGGAAGGCCAGACATCAATCGATAAAACTCGTCATCAATCGATCAACATCTTCATCAATATCCAGCATCCTTATCAAGCTCCAACACATATACTGATGAACGTGTGATTAACGCACTCCCAAATCCGGCACAGAGGGATTGCTGATGCAATATTTTAAAAAATTATTGGTGTAATTTTTAAAGTTCGAGATAAATCCGTGCAATTTTCAGAAAATTTAGGGTTGATGGTGCAAAAAAATCAAATAAAAAGTACGGAGTATATGGCTAAAATTTATTTAAAATAAACAAATAATAGTTGTCACATAGGGAGTATATCTATATTAAGAAAAATAATTGAAATATTATTTTAAAAAAGAACAAAAAACCGTATTATTTATTCTCAAACATTTGGAGTATTACATTGACTAGTTTCATGGGCCAATTTTTAAAATAAAGTGAATTGTATGACTGATATTTATGCATGGTGGAATAGATCATGCACTATTCTCAATAATATAAAATATGATTTGGAAAAGACGTAAAATTTATGCAATATAAAATGAGACTGGAAAGATTTGGAAAAAACCACAAAATTATGCGATAGAAAAAGAAATGGAGAGACTAGTTTATTTTTTCAAGTAGTGTAAATGTATAGATTTACCAAGATATTCCTATGTTAGATCATTAATATGAAGAACAAAGCTATACCAGTCTGAAATTGGTGCGAAAATTATATCTCACCTTGATTTGTTTATACTAGTCCGTACATATATGGATTTCGCAAATAATTGTGCATTGGCAATGGGCCTATTCTAAATGGTTTTCGAAAGAATGGGGCTATTTCACAAATGATTGCTTGATAATTGTTGTTCAAGATTTAAAAATTGATTTTTGTTATATTTAAATCTAAAACAGACCAGACTCAATCCAATTAACATCCCTCTGGAGTATTTGTTTATGTGTGACATATTGTACTCAAATCAAAGCATGCCACTTCCGATGGATATCCTGAACCAAGAGGTATTAGACCCATTGGAAATGGCTCAGAATCCTAGGAGTGTGTGCCGAACATGGAGGGCCTCGGCCCAGGCCTTGCCAGTGGGGCCCAGGTCAAATCCCGGGTTCAGAAGCAGTCACATGACCAAGTGATCTCTCTCAAGTACATGGTCAGTCTCGTTTGGGCTTCTTGGTTTGACAAGACCAGGATGATTGTTCACTTGTTTGGCGCATATCAAACGTTCCTTGCTCAGGTCTAATTGTTAGGAAGGCCGACAAAACAACTTGTATGGTAAGCTTGAATTCATACCATTGCTACAAGTGTGTGCTTAAACAACCAACCATGTCATTTGTGAAGAAATGTGTGTGTGTGTATATTAGGTATATATCTAAACAAGTTTGGGACAAGTGAGAGACAAACTTAGCTTCAAGTTGAAGTGGAAGGTCATTATTTATAGCTAGGGTTCCATTGATATCTCTCTGGATCATACCTAAATGAAAATCCATAAAAAACCCAAAGACAATCAGTCGTTTTTTTCTTTTTTCTTGTACTTCTTTGTCCCCTTACTTGTGTATTTGCCCAATTCCAAGTTTACAATTGAAATAAGAAATGACCACTTGTGAATAACACAGTGAAAAATGAAGCAGATCACAACCCCGCCATTGTAAAAACTTCTGAGTACTTCATATAGTAAAAACAAACAAACCAAATTGTAATTTTTTTTACACAATGAACTACTATTACTACTACTACTACCAGTCTCCTGCCCAAAGAATATCTCCTTAACTGGTTTCCATAGAGGTAGATGCAGGTAAGTTCCAAGCAAAACAGGAGTAGTGGTAAATATATATACTCCGCTAACATCAAAAGAAAGAAGTTTCAGTTTTCTTTTGACCAAAAAACACACTAAATTCAATAAACTGGATAAAGAAGTAAAGGTTCACCAAATTGCCACAAACACACCTCTTTACCAATCCTCCTCGTCAATGGCCTTTTCCAGCTCGGTGCCGAGGCCGGCTCAGACCCACCTCCAACTCTTCTTCTTCTTCTTCTTCTTCACTGCTGACCATCTCGTCCTCATTTCCGGCTCCAAGCACTTCCAACAACCTCTTGGCCTTCTCCTTGGCCCGCTCGCTCCCTCTCTCCGCCACACCCTGCAACACCTCCCCCACCACTGCGTTTCTGGCCATTCCCTTGAACCTCAGGCACCCCTGACTCAGTGAGTACAGAGCCGCCAGGCAATTCTCCTGCGTGGCCTCGTCCAACTCGCCGCCGTGCCTCAGCAACCCCACCACCGTCTCCACCGCCTGGGTGTCCAGCAGAGCCGCCTTACCCTCGGCGCACACCGCCAGATTACACACAACCAGAACCACTATGCCGGCCAATTCGCCCCCCTTCAGCATCCCCACCAGCGCCGCGGCAGCTCCCATCTTTATCAGCTTCGACCGGTTGCTCTGCACCAGAGTCAGATGGTAAAGCGCCAGCGCCGAGTCGCAGCGAGTCCGCTCAGTCCCCGTCCTGAGGGCGTGCAGGAGCGGCTGCAGCGCGCCCAACACGCCGATGGCAGTCTTGTTGTCGTCCTCAAGAGACAGACTGAAAATCACCCCGGCGGCGTGCTCCTGCGACTCCTCGAACCCGCCCTTCAGAACATCAATCAGCAGGGGGAGGAACCCGGCTCGAACGATCTTCAACTTGTTGACTTTCGCGAGCGAGAGGTTCACCAGTGCGGCTGTGGCGTTGGACTGAATCCCGGCGTATCTGGACACCACCAGCGGCTTCAGCGCCGATAAAAGCCGCGATGTGCAGAGGGAAACCCTAGCTTCCTCGTTTGTCCTGGTCGCCTTTCTCAGCTCAATCACTGCTTGTTCTTGGTCAAATGAATCCAATTTCTCGAACTGCGCGACGTAGTATTCATCACCGGACAACGAGGATGAGGAATTGGAGGCAGAGGACGGAGCTTCGTCTGAAATGATCTCCGACGAATTCGATAGGGACGTAGGGGAGGATATACACGCGGGCAGAGGCGGGGAATTGGCAATCACAGACTCTTCGGAGCTCATGGAATAGTAGAGATTGTTGTTATACCTCTGATTCAAATCCGAAGAGGCCCGGGAAAGCGGCGCCGGAGGGTGATCCGAAACGGCTCTGAGCAGTTCCTTCTCCGAGACCCGGAATCCGGGATCCTCAGCAGCACGACCCGAATCAGTCATCAGGGCTCGAACAGTGGACTCGACGGCGTAGTAGTCCGGCGGGAGGGGTTTGGGGGCGCCGGACTTGTCGCACCAGTTGAGAATCGCGGCTCTGAGAGCGATATTTGGAATAACGGCGGAGAAATCAGGGGTGCGGCCGTCGGGGAGCTGGGGGCGGAAGCCCAAATCTTTGCAAACCTGAACAGAGGTGCGGTCGAAGGTGTGGCCGGAGGAAACCACGACAGGATCAAACATCAATCGGCCCAAAACGGGGCAAAGGAATTCGCGGGGCGTGTCTTCCTGGTCGTATTTATATGAAAGCCATCTCCGATCGGATAATCTCCACCACCGTTGCTTCCCTTTTCCGCCCATCTTCTGCCGGAGCGACCTCTACTCACTTTCGCTGCTCCTTTGTGTAAATAAAACCTTGCTCAAATTGAGCCTTTTATTATTTATACATTAAATTTAATAATTTTTAATAGAGATTTTTTTTTTAGAAAATTTAATTAAATAGTACGGAGTATTAAATATAACGATATTACCATTGATAATTGTCCACTGATCATTGTTCAAGTAATTTCCACCGCTACTGAACATTATTCAAATTAAATGTCTACCACTGCTAGATATTATTCACGTCATTAAACATTATTCAAGTATTATTTAAGAAAAAAAAAGTTTAAGTACTATATTAAAAAATTAATGCAAATTTCACTTTTTTTTGTTACGGAGTATAAACTTTCAAACATTAAGTTTTCACTTTTATGATTATAAACTTTCAAATGTTAAATTTTCACTTTTATTTTTATCATACTTCACAATAATTTAAAAAAACTAAATTAAAAATAAAATAAACAAAAATAATTGAAATAAAATTTCATATATTTATCTTAAAATACAGTATATATAATCTCAATATGATCAGCATATAATATCAAAAATTATTATAAGTGTCAAAATACATAATTATAATTATAGGTTCAATAATTTTAATTTAAAATAAAAGTAAGTCAATCATATTTTGGAGATAATGATAAAGTTTACCCCATAGTTACCTCGTAATAATTTTCTCCAATTTTGAATATCTTTAATAATTAAAGTTGGGGATGAGAATTAAGAGATAATGAGATGGTTGATGATGAGCGATGATTGGAGGAGTTGTTGAAACTAATCCCGGTGAAAAAGGGTATGGTTAAGGGAGTAATAAGTCAAATCTAAGCGCAGTTAAACTAGCAAAGCTATCCCATTTGCGTGGCCGATAATTCATCATGTTGACCATTTCTTTTGACGCTAATGACCGATATTAAGCAAGTCTTGGAGTAATCATATCATTTATTTTGCTTTAAAAAATCATAAAGTATCTACTTTTTTTGGGTTTATTTTGATAATACTGACATAGAATATGTATTTCTATGTGAAATTTACATTAAATAGTACTAAAATATTTATCATATTTTAATGTAGTACTTAAATTTTTTTATTCTCTATATAGTACTTGAATAATGTCTAATAGTAAGAACAATGTCAAATGATGGTGAAATTTAGTTTGAATTATGTCTAGTGGTAGTTGACATTTACTTGAATAATAACCGGCGGACAACAACCAATCATACTATATTGAGAAATAAAAAAACATGATACTATATTAGAAAAGATATTATGTTTTAGTACTATTTAGGATTCTCCTATTTCTATTCACTCTTAATTTATCTCCCACCCCTCTCTATTTCATTTTTCAAAATTGTTTTTATAATGTTTTAAAAATGAAAACTTATTTGTGTTTGAAACAAAAATAAATGACATTAAAAAACAAAGACACACTTCATCTTTCTCAAATTAAATATTTTTGTTTTTTTTTCTAAAATAAAAAGAATTTTTTTTTTTTTGTGGGGAGGAGGGAATTCAAAAAAGGAATACAAAAAAAAAGAGAACAGAAAAAAGGAATGAAAAAAATAAACAGATACAAAAAAGTACTCTTATAGATTATAGAGAAGATAAATTGCACTCCGTAATTTTGAAGTCTGCTCACATGGGTAGCTCAACTAGTTTAAAGAGAAGATGTTAAGCCTGTTGATCTTAGAATTGAATCTCGACAACGACAATGTGGAGCTCCATTATTTGTAATAGCTCTCTAAAGACCATATCAAGATTGTACCATGATCTACCGCTTTAATGATCCTATTCGATTGGAGTGTGGGGACTAGTAAGAAACAAGTCAAAAAATTATTCGCATTGTTCTTTAGTTTAAATGCATGGGTAGTCCCATGAAATGAGGCAATATGAATTTATGACTATGCTAATATAAGGTGATGCATTTGTTAACGTGAACATCTTATTTTTTTCTCACGGGTGATTGAATTTTTATCATCTAAACTATAAATAAATCTTTGATTTTTTTTAATTAAGTAAGTGACTCCTAGATGAACAGACCCACCCCAATTAGGCTCATGAGCTCCGCTTCAAGAAAATATTTATTTAAAAATTATCAATTTTGATAAATACGGAGTACTTAATTATATAATAAAGAGACATTTCAATCGATAACATACTTATATTACCTTTAGAGAAATACTTAAAATCAAATTACCTTTTATTTAACTGATATTTAATACGGAGTATATATTTTCAATAAAGGACCATTTAGTAAATAAATATAAATTACAAAGAATCAAACATATAATTACTCTGGTATTATTGATAACTAAGTTAGGAACACATATCACATTTTTTAGAATTCACTCTATAAACATTATTCCACCTCCACATTTCACTACCATCCTCCAATTTTGGTTTGGTTGACCTTCTTCACCAACTACCCACCACCCTCTCATATTAGCGTTTCCAAATGGAAAGACAAAAACAATAAAAATGGCACATTTCATTTCATACTCTTCCTTTCTCTTCTCTCATTAATTAATTAATTAATTAATTAATATTATCTTAGCTCCTTCCTCCCTATGAGATATATAATCATAATTATATTCCTCCGCTTCTCTGTGGTTGGCCCTTAAATTAATGCACACCGGAAAGAAGAAGAGAGGCGAGGCAAACAAATCAATAAGCTGCATGCATGCATGCATGCTATTCCTAGCTTCTTCTTTCCATCCATATAATCATCAAATCTTATTTCCACCAACAAAAATCAACATAACATAATTTAAAGATGAATGACCTCTTCTCCAACTCCTTTAAACGTTACCAAGACCTTAAAAAACAGGTGGAAATGGACGACATCGAGGGCGGCGGAGGGGGCAATGCGGCGGCGGGGGCGGACCTCGACAAGTTCTTCGAAGACGTGGAGAACGTGAAGAAGGACATGAAGGCCGTGGAGGTGCTCTACAAGAAGCTGCAAGAAGCGAACGAGGAGAGCAAGACCGCACACAATGCCAAGACCATGAAGGACTTGCGTTCCAGGATGGACGCTGACGTGTCTCAGGTGCTGAGACAGGTCAAGGTCATCAAAGGAAAGCTCGAAGCCTTCGAGCGGTCCAATGCCGCCTCCAGGCGGGTCCCGGGCTGCGGCCCGGGATCCTCCACCGACAGGACGAGGACGTCTGTCGTGAGCGGGCTGGGGAAGAAGCTGAAGACGATGATGGACGACTTCCAGGTGCTGAGGGGGAGGATGAACTCGGAGTACAAGGAGACGGTGGCAAGGCGGTATTACACCGTCACGGGGGAGCAGGCGGACGAGGAGCTCATCGAGAACCTGATATCGAGCGGGGAGAGCGAGTCGTTCCTGCAGAAGGCGATCCAGGAGCAGGGCCGGGGCCAGATCCTCGACACCATATCGGAGATCCAAGAACGGCATGACGCGGTGAAGGAGATCGAGAGGAACCTGATCGAGCTGCACCAGATATTCCTGGACATGGCGGCGCTGGTGGAGGCGCAGGGCCAGCAGCTCAACTCCATCGAGAGCCACGTGGCCCACGCGAGCTCCTTCGTCCGGCGTGGGACGGAGCAGCTCCAAGAGGCACGGGAGTACCAGAAGAGCTCTCGGAAATGCACGTGCATCGCCATCGTCCTCGTCCTCCTCCTCATCGTCGTCTTGCTTTTCCCGATTTGGTCCAATCTCCTAATGATCCATTTGAGGTAGATTATTAGTTACTCCGAGAGAGTATATTATTAGTAGAGCGTAATTAACCCGAAATGACCATATATAATCTGTACCAATATCATGAACATGGTATATATATGTGTATATACAAACATTTTTGTTATATGTAGCAAGAGTTCAAATTTTACAAGTTTTTTTTACATGATGGTGACTAGCTTACTTTTGTTATTATTGTCATGTTGGTGTGCACAACGCATGGTTGTATAAAGGGGCGTCGTGGCGGTGACAGATAACACCAACAACAGCAATGGTGGTGAGTACTCATCACGGTATAGAGGTTTCGGATTCTTCGCCGGTGTGGGGAACAGTCGTTGGGCATGAACTATATCATCGCATGCATGAATTGAATGATGTTAACACTTAACACTAAACACCGAATTGATCGAATTATGGGACGTTTTCTGTAATTAGGTTTAAAGACAAATGTTTTGATTGACTGAGGATAGGCTTAGGAATTAGGATAGGTATTAAGGGTTGAAATGTAATTTCTGTAATTAATTATTGTCATCCTCCCTTGCCAAACTAATGTCTAATTAATGTTCACTCTTTAAAAGAAATAAAATGTGTATATTTGTGGTTGATTATCAATTTTACTTTTGATGTGACAAATAATAGTAAGATGTGATGCATAGATTATTGATAAAAAATATGATGTGATAGGTAAGGTAAAAAATAGAGGTAAAAATGGTTTAATTTTTTAATAGAAAATGAAAGTGTTATGGAGAAAACAAAAAAAAGAGAAAATGTTTTAAGAAACGGAGCGAGTATATTTTTAAAATGATTATTATAAGCTTAAATTTGTAGTTCAAATCTTTTTTAAAATACATTATTTAAGAATAGGTATAAAAATAAAAAAAATAACACTTACATATTTAAAATTAGGCACAAGTGATAATATGCCTATTTTATATCACTTGCATATTTAAAACTAAGCGTATTTAACCTACATATTTACAAATAGGTAGAAGTGATAATATGCCTATTTTATTTATCAAATGATCAACCATTTGAAAGGGGAGAATATAAACTTTCCATTTAAAAAGGATAAAGTGATTAGAAGGTTTTTTTAAGACCAAGTCTTATGTTATTGTAAAAATTGACATTATATCATAAATTTCCAGTAAGTATTGCCCAAACAGTTTTCGTGCACTTAATCTAAAAAATGCTACCAAGATTACTAAGGTACTAGTTAGAAAGGATGGACTTGATAGGAACTAAAAATAATTCAAACTAGAAAACATTTCAAAAAAATATAAGAATTTTTAAGAACTTTACCTTAAAAAAAGATTTTTAAGTCTTATAATCTGGTGTAGCTAGTAACAAAAAAGTTTTCCAGGTCCAACGGCCCAGCCACAACCAAAATTACGGGGCTGTTTGGCAACTTCTGAATGGGTAAGTGCTGAACCAGTAAGAGGTCTGAACCATTAAGTGCTGAACCAGTAAGAGGTCTGAACCATTAAGAGCTAGTATATTGCTTAACTATTCAGAGGCAAATGTCTGATTAATTCATATAAGAGGTCTTAACCATTCAGACTCTGTATAATACTTAACCATTCAGAGGCAAATCTCTTAACCATTTAGACATTTGAACCATTAAAAAGCTGAAACAAACCGTCTAAACCAAACACATCTAAACCCGGTTGAACAAACAGCCCCTACAATAGCTAGCGAGCGAGCAGCGCCCCGTTCTCTCTTAACCGGCGGCCGAAGAGAAGAAGATGCTGAGCAGCACAACTCATAATTTCACTCTCTTGCACCACCACCCGCTCTCCGTCGGCGCCACACTTCTCAAACACTTTTCATCTCTCAGGCCTTCCATCCTTCAACTAACCAGAAACTCCATTGCCACCGCCGCCTCCACCGCAGCACCCGCCCCCACCACTTCCCAGCTCCGACCTCTTACTTCTCACCAGAAGCAACAACTCAACGCCTACGTCGGTTCTCTTCTCCAATGGAACCAGGTTCCATCCCATACCTTATTATTAGTAAATATTCATAGACAAAAAGGATTTTTTTATACAAAAAAAAAACAATTTATTGCCCGCAGAAGATGAATCTTACGGCGGAGAGAGAGGAAAAGGACATCATGGAAAGACACATCGCGGATTCCCTCGCGATGATCGACCCGATTCGAGATTCATACTTGTCGTCACGCTGTGGCGATTCTTGCGAGAATCTTAGGGTTGTGGATGTGGGGAGTGGAGCGGGGCTCCCTGGACTTGTATTAGCCATTGCTTGCCCTGGTAATTCTTTGATGATTACCCATTATGTATCATGCTTTTAGACTCGGTGCAACTTCAATTTCCTGCCTTTGCATTTTGTTTGATTTCATTCATTCCTGATGTGGTGCTGTAAAATTACAGTTATAAGGTTTGGATATGGATTTTAAAATGATACAATCATCTGCTTGATTGAATACCATTTGCCCAATCATTATAATCCCATCCAAATGGAAAATGTCATTTCTTGTTTTGCACACAAAGAAGTTTTGGTGTTTATATATAGATTGGAGAGTGACGCTTCTGGAATCAATGAATAAGCGTTGTCAATTTCTGGAGCATGTGGCTGAGAAGAATAGTCTATCAAATGTGGAAGTTATAAGAGAAAGGGCTGAGGTATTTCTTTGTGATTCACTGCCATAGTATCTCATCCCTGCATATCATAGGCTCTGTATATATATGCTGCTTTTGATGGATTAATGCAAGAAACCGCCTATACTTGTGATACTTTACTGATTTGTGGTTACATTTTGTTTTCCAGTATACAAGTTTACTGATTTGATTCCACCTTTTATGTGAAATTTTGTCATTATGTTGCAATCGTTTGTCATGAAATCTAGAACAGGATACAAAACATTTCTTGAGAAATTGTTAGTTTCTTGATTACATATTGGGTAAAAGACCAAATCAACAAAGAGTAATTGGTGGTTACTTTTGTTGGATCTGAATACCTGATCTATAGCAATCCTTATTCCTTACTACCTTTTTCCCAATGATAATGCTCCTCCTCTGTACCTAAACAAACTTTATGTATACTTTCACGGACCGTCCCACACTCCCAAAATATACTTCACCTAACAAATGTTAGCTTGTTTTACAGCGGGGGGATGCTTACTTTCTTTATATAGCCTGCTGCTTCGTATTTCTTAAGAGAGAGTGGATAAAAATAATGATTTTTCTTTTTATGCACACAATGTAAGTCTGAAACATTGAATAGGACAGAACTTAGGGCAAAACAAGGACTATAGAGAGTCATTTGATGTTGCAGTAGCCAGAGCAGTTGCAGATATGAGAGTTTTAGGTATGTGTATTCTTTGTTTATATCTGAATTTTGCATGGGTACATATATTTTGTTTATGAGTGTCGTATCTTCATTGTTCAGCTGAATATTGTCTTCCTCTTGTCCGAGTTGGTGGCTTGTTTGTTGCTGCAAAGGGACATGATCCTCAGGTCCCTCTTTTATCCTTCTCTAGTTGAAACAAACAGGACATACATTTCTTTCTCGGATCCATTTCCTTGTTGAAAGGTGTTAGGGTTGATATAACACTGAATAATGTAGCAACTCATGAGATAAAAATAGCACATGGCATCTAAGTAGTTTGTGATCGTAGCAATAGAAGTAGAACATGATTGAATGATATAGAGTTTTAGAGATTCCCATCTGATCCAACAGGAGGAAGTGAGAAGAGCAGAGAGAGCAATACATTTGATGGGTGCAACTATATTGCAAACTTGCAATGGTACATTATATTTTCTGTGTGTGTTTCTCCCTTGTTTGTACTTGGACATATTTCATATCTGATGGATAGTGTTCTGAGAGTCTTAACAGAATTTTGTTGTTATATGAATAAATGAACAATCCAAAATGCAGTTGACTCACACAGCAAGTATGGGCAGAGAACTGCTGTTGTATGTGTGAAAGGCGGTCCGAGCCCAAAGAAATATCCCAGAGATCCAGGAACTCCGGCAAGGTCACCACTCTAAATGTGCGCGCCCTCCACAGCCGCACATCTGAAGTGCCAAACATATCAAATATTTTGCATATAGCGGAGAATTTACCGAGTTTGAAGGGGAGGCAAGCAGGTTGGAGGGTGGGCAATGCATGCATAACAATTAACAAAGCAAATATTCTGTATCATCATGGAAAAACAAATGAATGTTTGATTTGGAACAGAGCATGTCCTAACAATTAACATCACATATCATGTGAACAAACTAATTCTTTTTTGCTCATTTCTTGTTACTGCACCTGCTATGCCCCTATTCTTTTTGCATTAATTTTAACTGGAACTCTGGAAGCTGGAGGATGAAAATTTGCTTTGGAAATAATGGGGGTTGGTTGCAATCGTCATAGGCAGGCAGAGGCGCAGAGCGTCCGGTGGCCGATGCTGTTTGGAATAGTTTTGCGTACTGGAATAGCAATAGTGCTGGTTTTGATATCTAAATGTTTCTTCCCTTGCAGCCATTTTTTTCTTCTTGCCTCCAAGTATTAGAGTTCTTGTTATTATGAAAAAAACGAAGATTCTAGTGGAGAAAAAAAGAAAAAAACTTTTTCTGAAAGATATCTTAGACTTGAAAAAGGGATTCAAAGGCTGGAGAAATTGGTTCGATTGTATGACACCCTTCGGATTAAAAAACCAAAAAATGAGAATGATGAAGATGGATCACACAGTGCTACGAACCCGGAGAAGTTATTAATTGATGTAGATGTTTTATTTGGATAAGTTTTTTTTTATAATTTCCTACTATTGTACTACATTCATCTCTAATTATTTGTCTAGTTTTGATTTTTACAGTCAACTATTTTTCACTTTTGACTTGTAATTAAATAAAATATATATTGTATATATTAATTATATAAAATAATAATTTGAAAATATTTGATTTAATAAATCTAATAAAATTGTTTTTGTATCAATATCTAATATCATTTTTATTTAATTTGAAGTCAAAATTTATCAATTTTGATCGAAAAAAGTAAAAAAAAAAGACAAGTACTTAGGAACGAAGGTAGTAGTTGTTTTTTATTTCATCATTAAAAAAAGTTGCATCGTGTACTTTTCTCTAATTTTAGTTTTGTTAACTTCGGATTATGATATTTTTAAAATCTAAAACTTACGGGCAAGCGAAACCGATTACGGCCTAACTAGAATTAAGCTAGGGGTACCCCATGTTGGTGTACCCCTAGCATTGCCCGCTTAACTATTACGCTATTGGCACAACAAATGGAAAGCCAAAATCAAACACGAATAAAAACGCACCGTGTGGCTTTATTTGTTTTTCTCGGTGAAGGCATGGAAGATCAGTGTCTACGTGTCCGTGGCAATTACGGACGTTTTTTTATAGTGCAAACTAGACGAGACCAAACACCGAATAAGTAAAGGTGGAGGACCACTGATCAAACTAAGTAGACAGATATTTGCCTGCTTCACTCCAGTCCAAATTTGAATAAATCATCAACAGTCTTATGATGAAATGGGGAAACCAAACACAAGGATACATTGCATCTTAAGAGTACAAGATTAGTAAATATTAAACTAGCTCAGCCAAGAGCAGATTTATTTAGGTAACCACATGCAGTCGTGAAAACAATTAATAACACAAACAAAACATCCCATGAAAATCTGAGGAAACAAATAGCTTCTATTCCATTTTAAACATAAGGTTACAGCATACATGCTGCTCCTTATGAATTATGATTAGTTACTTCTTGATAATGAGCTCTGCGCCTGGAGGTAATTCCTCTCTGAGTTCATCAGCACGCTTCATTGAAATATCTAGCGATTTATTCAAAATAATACCATATTGGTAATTCTTGAAGTCGATAATGACCTGTTCCAACACAACAGCATTCTCAAACACATAACGGGCAAGTCCAAGATCAACACGTCCACCCATAAAGCCAAACAACTCCAAGATTTTCAAGCACTTGAGAGGGCGCGCATTGTGACGCTTTCTAAATCTATACCTTGGTCCCGGCCCGAAATGAGTGTACAACTGCAATATGAAAACAAAAGTCCGCAAGTTTCCATTATGTTTTGTTAAATGGGATGAGAAAGGTTCAAGTGACATTGAACCCCAATTGAGGCCAATGTCATCGGAACCTTGCCTGGATGGGAGATGTTCAAGTGACATTGAACCCCGCTGTCATACTGCGAGCCGGGCTCTAATTAGGGCCCCCATGGTACCCTGTTTGAAAAATTACAATTCTTACCACCCCCCTCTAATCCTCCGGGTAAACTCCACACCCCGGCCCCAACCGACCCTCCCCGTCCCCTTCAACTGCCTCTCCAATTTTAATTGACTTTGGAGTTAACAAATTTGAGTCCAAAATCAACTAAAATTGGAGAGTACAATTGAAGGGGCTGGATGTGTGTGTGTTTGGATCGGGTCGGGGTGAGAGGGTTTACGAAGGGGGTAGGAACCGTCAATTTTATTTAACGGGGCACCATAAGAGCCCCAATTATGGCCAATGTCATCCCATGACATTGAAACTCACTGTCATGGGAACCTTGCAGATGTTAAATGTGTAAAAAATGATAACATAATGGTGATGGAAGAGGTGGTATCATGTGGCACACAATTCGTGCTAACTTCCATCCTGGTCCCATTATCCTTTCCCACAAATATGTATGTATGTATGTGCATAAGCAGAGTTGGTCATCTAACCTCTAATGTCAATTTTTGCAATGCCGGGGAAGCCTCAATTAAGGTAGTCCATCCATCAAGGGTTTGATAACAACTACTCCGTAGTAGAAACACCCAATCTTAAATGTTTGAGGTTTGTCAAATTAAGGGGAGGCATATTCAAATTCAGCTGCACGTAAGATGTAGGCATTTATTCACAATAACAACAATTTTGGGAAAGAGCAAAACAAAGTTCAGCATACGGACCTGCGAATCTACATGAGCCGTCACACTTAGATAATTCAAGTGTGAAAAATATTCTGAAAAAGAATCAAGAGCAAAAGCTACAGGTACATTGGGCAATACACGTACAGACAGTTCGGAAAGCAAGGAGGCATTTCTGATATGCAAGTTTATACGTTCACCCATGTATGCAAATGTCAACAGCCTTGGGGCTAAAATGTCAATATTTTGCAATTTTGGGCATGTGCCTACCTTTAGTTCCTTTAATGCTAGCGGCGAACTCAGAGCTCTTATACTTGTCAAGCAAAATGACTTCCAAATGTTCAACTTCTCAAGGCATTGACATGATAACAAAATGCATTCAAGGCCTTCGGTGGATATATTGACGTGATCAAGATCCAAGACTTTCAAGCAGGGCTTTCTACTCTACAAATTAGGAGACTCAAGCGAGAGGAAACACTCGAGAGATGGGGCATAGAAAGAGGCAGTTGGAGATAATATAAATTTATCTCTAAAATTTAGCACAAGACTTTTTGTTCTTTTTGCCAAGGCAAATGCCACCCACTTATCTATTTGAGATTGGCAAGTATTGTCCAAAGCAAAAGCAACCTTGAACTCTTCAATTGATGAACCGCGATGTTGTTCCACAATTTGAGCAACCCAGCTCACAAACCTAGATATATACTGGTTCACAAGAGCCTGATCAAGTAATGATGAACGCCAATCTCTCATTAACCTTGGATCTTCAAAGTTAAATACGCCTGAAAAACAAGTCCATAACTCTCTCCAATTGAGAGAAAGGGTGCCGAGCTGTGCAGCTTCCTTCAATGTCAAACGAGACATGATTGACAACAAAGTGTCATCGGGTAGCTTACTTAGCCTATCGGACATTTTTCCACTACTTGTGACATGAATCTGAGTTGTGAAAAATCAAAGGGAATATCACATTAGGCTCATAAGCCTCTTTTTTTCTTTTTCTTTATTATCAAATTAGACTAACACCAATATAAAAAACTCAATTAAGAAAAAAAAAAGAACAATAGGATTGAGATGTTACCTTTTTGGATGTAAGCCCTTGGTTGTCAGCCATTAATTGTGGGAGCAAGACCAGAGCAGTAAAGTAAGCTACACTCACAAAAAGATCTATGTTTAGATGAACTTTTCAAGAGCTCGAAAAAACCCAATAAGCTTCAACACAAAGCATATAAAATAAACCTCCATTGCTACTTATAGGGGTACCTAAGATATAAACTAACCCAGAATCATAGAAGAACAACAGGAATGATAAAAGTAAACTTTGGGTTCGAATTCATAGATGAAGTGCCCAACAACAAGTTGAAATCCTTTAATATAAAATTTGAGAGTTGATGCCTTAGAATTTTGACATGTGGCATTTTTTTAAGGTTGTGTTCTTTTGACACGTAATGTGTACACGCGTCATTCTCTGGGTTTGTTTCACTTCTTCGGAGACTTTGGTTTTCACGCAGCCCTCTTCTACGGCAATTCTCTAGGGTTTTTTTTCACTTCTACCACTTCAGTTCAAACCTCGCGCAGCCCTCCTCTTCGCCAGTCAGGATCTTCATCGCCAAAGCCCAAAGGTATCCGATTTCTTCTTCGCCAATTACGATCTTCAATTCCAATTGATGTCATCGATAGACTGATGTACAATTTCTCTCTTTCCTTCTACAAACAACAATTTCGTTGGAGTAATCTATACAGGTAATTGGCGATGTAGCGGCTCTCGAATTGGTAAGTTTAATTAGCGAACCAAAAAATGAAATTCACACTTATTTTTTGTTAAATTCACTTTAATTTTGAATATTATTTTCCTGGCCAATTTCATTGATGCCATTGGCTGTTTCCTTTGCGATTTAGGACAAGTTGTCTTACCAATTGAGGAATGATTGACCTGCATATTTAATTTAGTCTATTTATTGAACCAATGATCTATGTGTTTTGAGTTTCTTTTAACAAATGAGTATCTTTTCATTGTTGAACCAATTTAACTATTTTTTTCCCATTGTAATTGTATAAAATAGTGTTATGGTAATAGTGTTATGGAACTATCTTTCAACTGATTGGTTCAAGATTCTTTAAACTATTGATTGGTTCAGTGACTTACTTCAAAGGGTTTTAATGGTTTGATAGTTTGAGTTTGCTTTAGAAACACATTTCCCTTATACTTTCTAATCTTTGAGTAGTTTATAATTTTTTATTTTTCCTTATTATTTTGCAGGATAGAGCATTTGTGCTTAGGGCTGGAGCATATGCAATCCCATATTATTTGCCATAATGTTCCACCAGTTCAACAAGTCCAGGTTAAATTATCAAGAATTCCAAAAATTAGTTTTGAAGTAGTCTTATAAACTGCTTATAATATTTTCGTACATGTTTATATTGGATCATACTCATTGTTCAATTCTTTGAGTGTTTGGTATCTTGAGACTATGATGAATCTTTTGGTAGTTTTGTAAAGATGAATCTAAATTGTGCATAGAAAAATCATATACTCCATGTGTACTTAAAGAGAGTTTATTTTATTGACAAATCAGCAGCCACGCGTCATTCTCCCGTGCATTTTCCAAGCGGAAGAAGAAAAAGGAATTCCCGTGCGTCATTCTCTTCGTCGTCCCAATTTCCAGCGGAAGATTCCTTTCTCCCCTTTCCATCTTCATCGCGAGAATTCCTCAATTTCCAAGATTTTTTCAAGGATTTCCATCTTCATCGAATCAATAGGGTCTCGCGGATCAACATTCCATCTTGAACAAGGAAAGACTTCGAATTAGGTATTTTTTTTCCTTAATTTTTTGTGGGTATTTATATATTCTGGAGCAAAATCCGGATATTCGATATGGGGTCATTCCATGGGTTCAAAAATCTCAGTTTCTTTTTTTATCCATTCACAAAATTTAGATTAATTTTCAGACATGTTTTGACTCTTAAGTCTCAACTTTGTAATTTCAAATTTTTAAGTCCAGTTAGTTACAATGTCTAATGTGTACTACAACTGTACACGTAATTACAGAAGCTTCTTTATGTGTTAAAAATGCTTGATCCGTGCACACAATTTTGGTTCATTTTCAGACTTACTTTGACTCTTAAGTCTCAACTTTGTAAAATGAAATTTTGAACTCCATTTAGTTTTGAATGACAGATTTTCCAAAGTGCTTTTATCCAGCACTTTGGACTGCTTTTTTTCATACTTGCTTTTTTTAAAGTAAAAAGAAATTTCATTTTCATTTCCTGACTTGCTTTTTTTGAACTCCTGCAAAAGTACTGGACTTAAGAGTCAAAACAAATGAAATTTATGTCAACGGTGTACTACAATTTAGTATTATGTTCCCCTGTCATTGTTTTCTTCAACTTTTTAAAGTTCTTGCCATTTTTTTCTCTTGAGCTATGAATGACAGATTTTCCACCTCTCATTATAATCAATGAATTGTCAAACAAAATTCTTATGAATGTAAAAGGGATGGGTAACGACTGGGGTTTGTCGGTGTTTTGATGATTTGCCAATTGCTTTCAAAAAAAATTACCTGAGGTTTGCCAATTTCTTGATGCTTTGCGTTTAGCCGTGTGAATATTACTTTGTTGCCGAATGTTGTCATATGAATATATAGTTTTGAATCTACCCAGGTTGACAGTGAATAATACTTGGTGCTGAATGATATCCTATAAGAGTAATGGAAATACATGGACCCATGTTCTAATAATACTTGGCGCTGCAATCACAATTAGTTGGTATGTTTCCTGAATTCATTTTAGGACCATGCCTCCACTGTCTTTTATGACACCCCGCCACTATTGGTCAGCTCAATGTTTCATTTCGCTTCAAACAATTCTCAATGATTTTGGGTTTTTTATTAATTTGTTTGGTTTGAGAAATGCAGCTTAATTTATGTTGAATTGGATTGGCTATTTGGTACCTTTTTTGGATGCTTTTTTTGCTTTGATAATGGTAGTTTTGGTTTCTGAGTTTTCATAAATGATGCTCCTTATGGAGTTATGGCAATTGATGAATGAAACATTACTCAGTGGGACTTTGTGTAGAATGATGGTTGAAACTACCCATTTTGGTCACACTGTATTTGCGTTTTGTTTGTTATATGATGACTGATGGGGATTGCTTTTGAGTCAAATATTAGAATCTCTTGGGGTTTGGATGAAATTACGTTCATCTTCCAGGTAACATATCTTAAAATATGCTTTTCTTTGTTCACATCTATATGCTTCATTTTGAGTATGCATTTTGATGCGGACAACACCGTTTTGATTATCTATTTTGCTGCAAGATTGTCATGATTCATCGCCATCTTTGATTCACAATATTCGTGGCCATCAAACCCATACCCAAATTCCCCTTAAAACTTTTAAAATGATTTCTTAGTATATTTTCGGGTATCCAATCTTTAATTTCTGTGGGCTAACCATCACAAGTTGCTGATCTTGAAGCTAAATCTCAGTGAATTTAGGTGACATGAAACATTCAAAACACAATGTTGATGATTGTTTGCAAAACTTAGTCATGTCAGATTTTGTTTATATTATTTTTCCTTTTATTTGTTTATTCTTTGATGAACTTTATAATAGAAGAAAAATGTTGTTATGGATATCATGTTTTCAAATCCTCCAAACTTGATTTCATGCTCGGCTTTACCTTCATAAGCTTGGTTGTTTTATAGCCTCCACAAGTATGGATCCTGTTGTCTCATCAAACTTCTTGATTCCTTGACTACCTTTCCACTTTTTAAAATTTTGTGTGGCCATAATGGTTCATTTCTGATGGGTGGTAGCTATGTATAATCACTTATTTAATGGGATGAAAATTTCAATCCATATTGTAGCCATAACACTTTCTATTGCTTATATTAAACATGAAATAACTTTGTAATTTTCAATGTTGGATATAATAGAGTATTAATAAAATGATGATGACAAATGATATAAGTAATACGGAGTACAAACTAGAGCACTCTATTAATTCTAGATTCTTGCATTTCCCCTTCTGATACCCGTGCAAAGGTTCCTCACAAAAATGAATTCATTTTATTTTTCTCATGTACTATGTTACTTGAACTTATTTCAAGAAGTTTTAGCAACGTAATTAGCAAAATATTAACATTTTATGTGCTCCCAGCCAAGAGGGGTAAGGCTTGCAACAAAGAAGTGTGCAGAGGTATGCAACATGGTTCTTTTTCTTCTTCTACATTGTGAAATCCCCGAGCCTGCTTCACCAAAGAAAAAGGGGTGTTTACCTCTTTGGCTGAACATAGTTTACCCTCAATTAGGGTATTTGCTTATAGCCTTTGGTTGTTATACTATTGCATTGTAGAATGTGCAACCATCGGGCTAGAAATGAAGCACAATGCTAATGAAATCAGTAGAAAGACTAGGGGCAACCGTTGTCCGGGTTGGGGACACATATGATGAAGCACAAGCATATGCCAAAAAGAGGGCCCAAGACGAAGGACTTACGTTTGTCCCTCCATTTGATCACCCTCATATAATCATGGGATAGGGCACAGTTGGAAAGGAAATCATGAGCCAAGCAAAATGTGGCGTAAATGCCATATTTGTGCCGGTTGGTGGGGGTGGGCTCATTGCAGGCATCGCTGCCTATGTTAAGATGGTGACTCCGGACATGAAGATAATACGAGTTGAGCCAAACAACGTGAATGCCATGGCTTTGTCTCTGCATCATGGGCATCATGGTCTGCTGGATCAAGTCGGGGGTTTTGCAGATGGCGTGGCTGTTAAAGTGGTCGGGGAAGAAACATTTTGTCTATGCAGGCATCTAATAGATGGGGTTCTCTTTGTTACCCGGGACGCCATTTGTGCCTCAATAAAGGTCAGCAAACCCCCTTCTCTTTTGGATTCTGTATTCCATTAGGCCCATATATATGCCTTATTATTACAAGGAAACTACAAATCATTCTCTGCATTTTAACTGGTGTGATACCCAAAACTCATGCATTGCTATTTTTTATAAGCATGAAGTGCATTAAATAATAATACAACAACAATCCAGTTGGATCGGGTCGGGGAAGTGCATAAAGTAATTAGACAAAGAATTGATTTTGAGAGGTTTATTTGACTACTTTTGTTTATTTTTTTCATTATAGGACATCTTTGAGGAGAAAAGAAGTATTCTAGAGCCAGCAGGTGCACTTGCTCTAGCAGGTGCAGAAGCCTACTACAAACATTACAACCAAAAGGATCAAAACATCGTTGTTATTGCCAGCGGGGCCAACATGAACTTTGATAGACTAGGACAAGTTAGATATTGGTGGTAGACAATGTGAGGGAACTTGGTAGTTTTAAGACGTCATTTTTGAAGAACTTGGAAGTTTCAAAGGTTTTATCTTTTACTACTCCCTTCGTTTTCAAAAAAGAGTTCTTACTTTGAAAAAGTGGAAAAATAATGAAGTGTTAAATTGTAGTTGACTTCCAATTTTGTCTTTGATGTGATGGGTAAAAGTAAGATTTGATGGGTAGATTATTAGAGAAAAAGTATGATGTGATAGGTAGGGTATGAAAAAGTAAATGTAAAAGTGGTTTTTTAATAGAAAGTGAAAGTGTTTTGTTGGAAGTGAAAAAAATGAAAGAGAAAGTGTTTTTGAGAACGGAAGGAGTATAATCCTTTAATATAATGCCTTAGAATTTTGACACACGATAGGTAATCTCTATTATAAAGCTTTGTATTATAAGGTTTACGCAAGGGGAACGAGATGAGAGTAGTTTTTTGCTTTGTTTTTAGAATTAGAAGACTCAAGCAATTACAAAGAAAATGGACATTCATTTATAGGAAATATAATCATTTTTTCTAAAAAATGATTTCTTACTACTTATGTAACCAAAGAAAAATTAGATTTAGCTTCTTTTAAAACTATTTTTCTCACAACAAAAAAACTCTAAAAGTTAGAATCCAAGAGAACATTGTTTTTAATAAAAAATTATAGAATATAACAAAATTTCGTTCCACCCGTGCATGGCACGGGTTAAAACACTAGTAAGAAAAGAAAAAAAGCTGGGTTCAAACCTGCTAGGTTCAAGATCGAAAGCCGGCAAACTTTCAAATCAATAATTGATCAAAATTCAACTTGGGTCTTACTTCATCGAGCTGAGGAAGAAGAGAAAGTCTTTTTGTACCCTGTCTTGTCTTGCCTTGCCTTGCATGCAGTGACGGCTTTGGTGGGCTTTTATTTTTTACCCTCTCTCATGCACCTTCCCAGCCTTTTAGGGTAAGTATGGTTGGAGGGAAAGGGATGGATGGCAGGGAGGGTATCGCAATTTTGTTTGGTTCATTAAACATAAAAAGTATTACTATTGATAAAGCAAAATTTTATTAGAATTTTTATAATTTTATTTTAGAAAAGTGTAATTTTGAATTAAGTTAGGGATGACCTAGTTTATAATACAGATTAAAATATGAATTAGTATACGAATCATTCATGAATCATTTAGTCGCAATTTAAAAGATAATGAAATACAGATTAAAATATGAATTAGTATACGAATCATTTATGAATCATTTAGTCCCAATTTAAAAAATAATGAGAGAAAAAAATGAATTAAATTTGTCATTTTTTTTAGTATTTTTTTGTGTGGAGAGAAAAAAAGTGAGTTTCATGACGACAATTTTGTGTTTACGAAATGAGAGAAAACAATGAAAAATCATCTTTGCCCTTTACAAATCACATAATACATGTACCTATATATAACACTTAACACTATTTTCATTTTTTACACACATTGATATAAAATATGCTATGAATTATGCCTTTAAAACATTTTGGATACACTGGAGTTGTATTCCGTCCCTCTCTTCTACACTTTTTTTTTTTTTTCAAAATCTAATTTTTGGATCTTGCACAAGAAACTTGTAGTAGAGGAAGGAGTCATATAGAATTTGGGGTACAATTTAAATTTAGTGTATACTTTGGTGTATTGGAAACATTACTCTTTTGCCTTTCATAAAATCCAAAAGAAGCACTGGTCCAAGGAGAGGAGCTGCTTACTGCTCAGGGAAACATCGGACACCCTTTACTATAGGGGTGTGTGGCCGAGTGGGGTGGGCCACCTTTTCTTTTTTTGGTAATCCAAAAGAAAAGCACCAAAGTCAAGTAGAGACGATGGAGGAATCTATCCACTAGCAGAAGCTCCCTCTCCCTCCCATCATTGCTACACTTCTCAGGTATCGAGCCTCCTTGGAGCCATGGCGATTCCTAATATTCGAATCCCGAGACGGCAGTTGTTCATCGGCGGCGAATGGACAGATCCGGTCAAGGGGAACCGTCTCCCGATCATCAATCCAGCTACGGAAGAGACCATCGGTTCGTAAATTTGTTTTTTTTTACCTGGTGCGTGTGTCGGTGTGTGTGTGTGGAATTCCGTGGTCGATTGGAAATGTTTTTTAAAATTGAATTACTTTGAGTTGTATGATTTTGAGGCTGGAGCCTTTGATCATGGCAGGGGATATTCCCGGAGCTACAGCAGAAGATGTGGATATAGCGGTAGAAGCTGGTCGGAGAGCTATGGCTGGGGAGTGGGGCTCCACCACCGGTGCTCAGAGGGCCAAATATTTGCGTGCCATTGCTGCCAAGGTGAATCACCCTAAAACACATGCTCCACTTTTACCATCACAATTCTGTCATTGTCATTCCTAATTTCAATTTGATGATGTTACTGTAACCTAGTTTTAAGCACACGTATTGCAAGTTGCAACCTCTTTCTGCTCAAGGGACTTTCATCTTCCCTAAATTTGCCAAGCATATAGTTTTGTGCTTGCACTGATCAAAGAGTGCTGCTGACTTGATATCACTTTTTTTTTTTCCTCTTGATTGATATAGGTAAAGGAGAGGAAGCCAGAATTAGGAACGCTTGAAACCATTGATTCTGGAAAACCTTGGCTAGAAGCAGATGCAGATATAGTAAGCCACAGCTTACACGTGATAACTTGTTTATAGACTGCTATAAATAGCCTATAACCATCAAGTTTGCTTACTGTTGCTTTTTTCATATCACTCAGGATGATGTTGCCGCATGTTTTGAGTACTATGCTGACCTTGCAGAAGCATTGGATTCAAAACAGAAGACTCCTGTCCCTCTTCACTTAGATTTGTTTAAAACTTATGTTCTCAGAGAGCCCATTGGCGTTGTTGGGCTGATTACTCCGTGGTATGTTTCTACACATACAAGAAAGTTGTGCTTTCATGGTTTCTCTTTGCATTTTGGCTGTTGATTTCACTGCAATGTAATTGAAAAGAACTGCTAGAATCTTATGACCCCCATTTGCCTTAAATTGGAAGGAATTACCCTATGTTGATGGCTACCTGGAAAGTTGCCCCTGCGCTGGCGGCTGGATGTGCTGCAATACTCAAGCCATCTGAACTTGCATCAATGTGAGCATATGCTTTTCATTTTTGCTACCTAGCTAGCATTTACGCCGCTATTTTGGTTTCTAATGTACTACACTTTTGAATTTCAGTACATCTCTGGAGTTGGGTGAAATCTGCAAAGAGGTTGGCCTTCCTCCTGGTGCTCTGAACATTATTACAGGGTTGGGACCGGGAGCGGGTGCTCCACTTGCATCCCATCCTCATGTTGACAAGGTTTGCTGCTTCAGATTTTCATGATTTTAGTACTATACACACATTTATAAAAAGATGAAATATTGGATCATGGACCAAATATTGGCCCAAACAGTCAATCAATTCTGAAGGACCATGTCAAATGAACTTGTTTGAATAATACTCACATAAAATCCCATCAGGGCATATGAAGGAGATTAGGAAGAAACCTCTCTACATGATGGGGGCGGGGGCATTGTTTCTTTCTATAAGATGGTTGATAGCTATGATATTTGAACTAAATCCCTTAATCATCTTGCAATCCATTCATAGATTGCATTTACAGGTAGTAATGCTACAGGGGTCAGAATCATGACTGCGGCTGCTCAGCTTGTCAAGGTACCCGAACTGTTTAGGTGCTCTTTGATGCTATTTCTGTTTGTGAGAAGTTTATATGTTGATGGTTTCTTTTTTCTTTTTGTGTTTTTTTATTTACAGCCAGTAACGCTTGAGCTTGGTGGCAAAAGCCCTATAGTTATATTTGAAGATTTTAGTGACCTTGATATAGGTTTGCACTTTTCACTGCAACTTTAGTGATAGTGTTCTGAAACTGTTTATATTCAAGTGTGCTGCATTTTAAATTCTACTTAAATTATTATTATGTGTTTATGATTCGATCAGCTGCTGAGTGGACTCTCTTTGGTTGCTTTTGGACAAATGGCCAAATTTGTAGTGCAACATCTCGTCTCATATTGCAGGTGTCCTCTCCTTACATCATATACTCCGTAATAAAATGATTTATTTTATTTTTCTGTCATTTGGCTTATTTAGATCCAGTTACCACCTTGAAGATAGGTGCTTAAATTGGAAATGTTGACCCATATTTTTTTTCTACTCAATTGACCCATATTTTTTCCCACTCATGGGCATTAGAGCTGTTATGAAACATTAATACTGTTTCACTATGGAAACCTTGGATAAATTAACGTTATTCTCAATGTCACAGGAAAGCATTGCTGCAGAATTTATGGACAGGCTTGTGAAATGGACCAAAAATATTAAAATATCAGATCCATTGGAGGATGAATGCAAACTTGGTCCGCTTATTAGTCGCGGGCAGGTAAGAAATCTACTTTTAAACGGGAGAGCTAACTTTTGGTAAATAATGGATTTTATGAACACCACACTCTATAGAAGTTATTGCAATGCTATGGGTAAATATTGCATGAAGAAAGATCATACTTTTCTTAGTTTTCTATGATATGGCATGGAAATTAAGAGCCTTTATTAGTTGCTATTTAACTAGTCTTCTGGTTTCATCGTTTGCTGCTTTAGTTAACTGTCCCCCAACAACTGATGAAAGGAATTGTCCAATTTTAACATTTCAGTATGAGAAGGTGATGAAGATAATCTCTACTGCCCAAAGTGAAGGCGCAACCATTTTGTATGGGGGCCAGCGTCCTGAGGTAAAAGCTTGGAGTGTAGCTTTTAGCCTTTGCTTTATTTTGTTAAAATAATTAAAGTACTTTTGGGTAAGAACTTGTTGCACAACTGAATTGCAGCATCTGAAAAAGGGATATTATATTGAGCCAACCATTATAACTGACATAAATACCTCAATGCAAATATGGAGAGAGGAAGTGTTTGGACCTGTTCTTTGTGTCAAAACATTTAAAACCGAAGAGGAAGCCATTAAGCTAGCAAATGATACCCAGTGAGTAACCTCCGCTTATCTGTCTGTTATCAGTCATCAGTAGAGGATCAACACTAGACCCCGATATGTTGTTTTGAATCTAAAAAATTTTTTCCCCTTCATAGATACGGATTGGGTGCTGCTGTGTTATCTAAAGATCTCGCAAGATGTGAACGACTGACAAAGGTATACATGTTTTTTGTGCTAGATAAAAATAATGTTTCGTTGGTTGGTGATATAATTACGGGATAGTTAGTCTTGTGATGATATAAACTATATGCAGGCATTTCAATCGGGCATCGTTTGGATAAACTGTTCACAACCATGCTTTTGGCAACCTCCTTGGGGAGGAAAGAAACGTAGCGGTTTTGGTCGTGAACTCGGGGAATGGTAACACCAATCTAATCCTTTTTCTGCATTTATTTTTGTCACGAGATAAAAGCCAAAAGTTTTTCTCCATCTAGAAGGGCCTTCACTAAAACATCATTTGGCTGTTGTTTGCAGGGGGCTAGAAAACTACTTGAATATAAAGCAAGTTACGCAGTATGTCTCGGATGATCCTTGGGGTTTTTACAAGTCTCCTTCAAAGATGTAAAAAAAGGCAGAAATTGTTGGTCTTTTTGTATACGTACTGGTACCTGCTAGTCCACACTGTTTTTTCATAACTTGTCTGCTTTCTTAAATAAGTGTAACAAGTCCGTTTCTGAACCGGATGAATACAAATGTGAAGTTTCTTAAATTCACTAAATGGGAGCAGTGTTGTACTATGTTGCATGGATTCCTCGACAAGTGCAGCTTTCTATTCCTAAAACGCCCCTAGGCGGGCATCCTAACGTCCAAATCCTTTGTAAATTTGGAGAAGTTGGTGCTTCTCCGTCATGTTCCCATATAAGTGATCGTCTCTATGCAACTTATGTGCTGTAAATGAACATGACGTAACATTCAGCGAACTACTCATGTTTGGGCTTGTTCAGTGTTCTCATTCAGGTTGTTGTTTGGTTAAACAAACGAACAGAAAAAACTTGTCTAAAGGTAGACTCTATTGAAATTGACACAAGTCTGTTTGTGAACATGATTGACAAGTAATCATCTAATGTTGCATGGACACACTCACGTTGACACATACGCATGACATGGTAGTTTTGAAAGAAAAAAATGACTAGATATTGTTTGGACACGGTTATAAAAATATTTGTTCAAATAATTACACAAGAAAAATATATTCATTTTATGAACTGTAATCCTGTAATGATATACTAGAAATAAATGATTGTTAAATGCGTAGTGATATAGAGTACGAAAGGAAAATGATTGTCAACTTTTGGTGGGGACCGCGCGAGAACGAAAGGAAAATGCTTGGGATCAGTTGGGATAAAATGACTCAGCCAAAGAATGAAGGGGGTTTGGGGCTAAAAGATCTAAAATCCATCAGCCTGGCAATGGCGATACAAGGATGGTGATTGGCAATTGCTAACTGTGAAAAACTCATTGCTTTTTTAAGTTTTCAGTGGCAAATACTTCAAAGATGGGCATTTTTAAAGGCAAGAGTGGGAAACAATCCTTCCTGGCTTGGCGTAGCATTCTGGAGGGAAGAAAGGTGCTTGAAAAGGGCTGTTACTGGCAGGTGGGAGACCAACCTTCGATTTAATTCGACAAGTGCAGCCAATTGCAGGAAGTGATCGAATTTCGTGGAAAAATCATAGCTGCGGGAAATTTTCAGTTTCATACTTTCATCTAGATATGAAGTGGCATATGAATTTTATCATCACCTAATAAGTACATACCCTGCTCATATGAGGTTAAAGAGAACATGGACAAGTGTATGGAAGATGAAAATTTCACACAAGATGCATGTTTTCATGTGGCGTGCCCTACACGAGGCTTTACCGGTAAGAGTAAATTTGAACAAAAGGCTTAACAATGTTAACCCATCAATGGTAGCTCTTGGTGAATGGACATCATCAATCTTGCTCAACATGATGCGGATCATGTTGGGAAGTGTTCTTTAATAACCATTGCCTAATCTCTTCTTCTTGTTCTGCAATCTTTGCTGGAACTTTATATTTATTATACATCACCTGAACCACCGTTTCTGTGCAGCAGATATGGGGTGTGTTCAAGAATGGGGCATATCGATGGACTAGAGGAATAACAAGCCTCCCAATCTTTGACCATACGCTTTGATGGTAACCAGCTGTTGTGGGTGCATGATACATGAGTTTTAGTAGCTTCCAACAAGAAAGTTCAGTCTATGGTAAGAATATTGATTTACTTTGAAAATCTTCCAAATTGGGTCACACATACTATTAGACTATCCAACTTTTGGTACTGAGTTTAAATTTTTTTATTTGGTGGGAATGAATTCAAGTTTGTTTTAAATGAAAATTTAAGATTTTGTTAATTGCATTTAAATTTGAATGTATTCAATACATGATGAACATCAGGTGGTTTACATAATGGCATTTAATATAAGTACTCCGTAGTTATTTTAGTTTTTCTTTTAATTGATTGGTGGATGGTGGACACATCTAGGACATGATGTTAAGAAACAAAACTATATGGAGTAATAAACTAGTACAAAGCAATGTTTCTGTAAGAAAGTCAGAACTTCAGAATACAAAGTTAGTTAGTCAGAACTAACAGTTAGTTTGTCTCTTCCTTGCCACTTCAGAATACCATGAATTCCACGCTTCCGTATAGTGAGAAAACAGGTCTCTTAAAGCTGAAACATCATACAACAAAAAAAAAAGGTAATTCCATTACGAGGTTGCCAACAGCTAAATGCAAGGTTTAAAGTTGGAACATGCAATCATATATGTTGTGTATGTATATCTCACCTTGGTTGTGATACTCTAATGTAGATCCTAAACTTTCAAGGTCGCTAATCACTTTGGACCTTTCACTGTTCTCGAGAGGTTCAACTTTGGGTATAGTTGAAGTAGGCGAAAAGGGACCAAAATGAAAACCATTAGCACTTGTGCCTGATCCAGTATCCAGATTGGCTTCACAATCCACACTCTCATGTTTGATTTGGGCTTGTGGTTTTATTGCACCACCATCTACTGAGGAGGTCAGTTTGCTCCTCTTGATAGATTGCATGTTTGTGAGATCAGTCCCAAATGCCCTTTTCTTGGATTGATGCTGATGATGATGATCAAAACCCAAATTATGGTCTGAAACATTAGCTGTTGTGATTTCTGCTACGCCACTCAACCCCAGCCATCTAAAAGCAGGCTTTCTTGTTTCCGGGTGTTGAGTCTGCTCATTGAAAAAGAGATAGATTAGCTTTTCTATTACGGCGTACAATCTTAAGAGCTTAAGTCAATATGCCAGCCAAAACTCTATGAGTTACCTTCTCAATGAATTTCATTGAGGACAGCACGTTGGCAATATCATACAATCTTCTAACTTTATCTGCAATTTTAAAAAAACAATGCAGGTTAGCTCTATGATACAACAGATATGAATCAACTATCAATGCCACACAAGTCTAGCTTGGGGGATAGGAAATAAAGATTCATTACTTTTGGTCATAGATGGAGACTTGCCATCACCCAACAGTATCTTTGCAGCATCCTCCAGGCAAATCATTTCTATCTGTAGGAGGAGCAATAAACACTAACGTGAGGATCATGGTACAAGGACTTATCCTCTTCTTTTTTTTGTTGAAACACTTTCAGAAAGCAAAGAGAAAATAAACAATTTTGCAAAATGACTTCAAACTCACATCAGTGCAGATAAAGAGCTTGATGAAATTTTGTGTGAGAAGCCCCAAAGATTTCTCCTTTCTATTTTTGTCTGTAACATGTTTATAACATAGGTAAGGCAAACAAGAAATGAAGCTAAACAGTTTGTGTCAACATTGATATGGAATCAAAAATACCAAGTCCA
Organism: Cuscuta campestris; assembly: GCA_900332095.2. Taxonomy (NCBI): domain Eukaryota; kingdom Viridiplantae; phylum Streptophyta; class Magnoliopsida; order Solanales; family Convolvulaceae; genus Cuscuta; species Cuscuta campestris. The sequence continues at coordinate 437,876 of OOIL02001566.1, read as the reverse complement.
GCCACTGATGAGAAGTCTGGTTTTTCATCCTGACCGGTAGCACAATCGATTGATTGATGCACATCACCTTCCTTGTCTGAAACCTGGTAGGGTAAAATGAAATAGTACATCTTAGACTCTTAGTGGTGGCAATAACTTCGGAAACAATTTATCCCAAATCAAGTCATTGAAGAACTAACTTGCAATGCAAAATTTCCATCAACCGCGAACATCCTCTCTCTAATCCCTTCTTCCTGTTTCATTATTCAAATTACTGATCATTAAAGGAGAATAATAAAAAAAATCAACACTTAAAGTTCAAGCAGCAGGGAAATTATGCCCAAAAAAGGCACTAGTACCTTCAGATCCTGGAGAGCTTTTGGGACAACTGCAAATCCTCTCCACGTATATCTATTCTTGGCCCTTCTCGCAAGAACCTGAATCCATCCAAGTGAGAATTTACAAAAATCATTTAATCGGTTCAATTTCCTAGATGTAAAACTAGATCTGTAAAAATTAATAAAAGCATCTTACACCAACGCTTTCCAGAACGTTCACAATATCATATATCCGCCTCCTCTCGACCCCTAACTGCGTTGCTGCATCATCAAGCCCTATGGTTTCAACGCCTTCTCGGTTGTACAAGCTCAAAAAACTGAATAGAAATCCAGACGGCAGGCACATTAGAGTGAGGTATTCAGACACAAAAGCAAATCAAGATTCAGAGGGG
>OOIL02001566.1:386110-437063 GCA_900332095.2 Cuscuta campestris | reverse complement strand
GAGCAGAGGAGGCCGAGAGATTTCTGTTTACGGGAGTAGCCCGATCCAGAATCCTTGGAAGCCATTACAGGATGGATTCAGATAATGGCTGTGTGCGCAGAGTGGATTGAGTGATTGGAGCTTGGAGACGGAGAAGAAGGAGGGGGCGGCGGCTGCGGAGGCGTCAAGAAGAAGGGTTAGCTCGTCGTAGGTGAGCAGCAATGGCGGGTGGGAGAGGAGCGTTTTTTCATTTCAAAGTTTCGAATTGGTTTATCTTTTCAAGCGGGAATTTGAATCCGGTTTCTCTCTTTCACTTTTACTCCGTACTCCGCATTTGACTATTCTCCATGCCCGCGCCTCTCCAACGGCTTCCCTTTTTACTCTGTTTTATAGTTCACCTCCGGTAAAAAAAACAACCAATTACTACCTCCGTCTCACTGTCTTTGTCCACATTTAACTTTTGGAATTGTTTATCTAAGAACTTTGACTCATCAAATTCTCTCAATGTGTAAGCCTAAAAATAGTCATGTGTGATCTTGTTTGATTCGTCTTAACATATAGATTATTAATATATAATTTCTATAATTTTTTAATATACAAATTACAAGATAAAATGGATTAAAGAAGTACATTGGATGGTGTGCCAAAAGGTAAGTGGACAAAGACAGTAGGACGGAGGGAGTATATAAAAAAATGTATCGTAAGTTATACCCTAAAAAGATTTACCGACATTTTCATGATTTACACCGGCATAAAATGCTAATATAATAAAACAAATTATACTGATATTTTGTGTCATTGTAAATCATTACACTAGCATAAAATATTATGCAGGTATAACTTTTGGGGTAAAAAAATGCACATTTTATTTATCAGATATTGAAATTTTAAAAATGAATTTAGGTAGTTGAAAGTGTTGTAAATAGAAATGAATTATACGAACAAAAAAAATTTCCTAAATTGATACTCCCTCCGTCCCTAAAAGATTGCCACGATTTGACTTTTTTGGTCAAACTGTGGCACCATTTGACCTTAAATTATGGAAAAGATACATTTAGTTATTATGTAAATTAGTAAAATTAGGTTCATTTTTTGGCTTTGGGGTGTGATGGAATAAATCAAAATAGATCTCTAAACTATCTGCGCTTCTCTAATTAATGAAGTAGCAGTTAGTCAAACAATGCAACTTTCGACGTTGAGCCGGGGGTCTCTTTGGAAACAGCCTCTCTACTTTCGAGTAGGGGCAAGGTCTGCGTACACACACCTTTCCCAGACCCTACTCTTGTGGAATTTAACTGGGTTGTTGTTGTTGTTGTATATTTTTATAATATTTAATTATTTTGAACTATATTTAATTTATGATAAAAAAATTGTGACCAAGACTTTGCCCAACCCGCCCAAATTATAATTACATAGTTAGGGAGTACAATTTTTCTAAATAGAGTAAATAGGAAATAGAGTAAATTAATTAGGTTTCATAATGTAATAAAACAGTCATATGTATAATTTGGTTTTTCGTGTGCTCATTTTTTTTTTTTCAAAAAAAACAAAAAAACAAAAAACAAGAGAAGAAGAGAGGATACATTCATCTATACGCACCTCAATATCAATGGAAGAGTTTAGCTAAGAAATAAATTTAACTTCAAACATCATACTCTCTCTCTCGTCCTAAAAACTTTTTCTGTTTTGCTTTTTTTACTCCCTCAGTCCTAAAATGTTCTTTCCATTCTAAAAAAATCATACTCTACAGTTGATAAAGAGTGATGTTTAACTTGAGTAGTTACAAAAACTCATGTTGAGGATGGATATCATGTAGATCACATTTTAGACGCAATATATATATATCATACAATAGGTTGTATGATAATTCTCATACATTCGTAGTGAATACTCATTTTCAAAAAACCGAATATTCATTTTCGAGCAACAAAATACTCATTTTCGAATAACAGAATACTCTTACATCTAAACTTTAGTTATTTTCGTAAATGCATATTCACTTACTCGAAAATGAGTATTACATTACTTAAAAAAAATTCAATTACTTGAAAATGAATAATCAAGCAAATGTATATAAAACATAATACATCTAGATGTATGGTATATGTATTCTGTTTCATTTTAGATGATTTTGTGCAATATATTATTTTGGGAGAAGATTTTTTCTTTAAAAAAGCAAACCCAATAAAATGATTACTCAGATCAAACAGCAAAGCATCAACAATCAAATCCAAGCCAAGTTTGACACCATAGATAAGATTATTGTGCACGAAGCAATAAAAGCGCCCCAAGAATGGCAGGCAACAGGCTCTCTTCAGGTAAGACCAAAAACAAAAAAAAAAAACAAAATCGATTCTAGTTGATATACTAGCAGCAGAAGGATTTGTATTTTTGGGGTTCGACCAGCTCGTGAATGGCTCAAATGCGTTGTTGAGTTGTCCTTAATGATTAATGATATATATGTTTTGACTCCTCCAATCTCTGTCTGCTGCATGGACTTGTTCTTAAACTCTGTCACAGAGTGTACAAATACTAGAAAACATTTCACTGATGAATTTATAGTGTAGCCAATTCATGACCAACCAAATAAAGACCTGTCCATACATTCTTCCAGGGAAATTACAGTTAAAACTAGCCTCCAGTAATTTTTTACTTGGCAATTGGCACATCTATTGAGTCTCAAACATTCTGCATTCCTATCCATTACCAAAACCATATGCTTCAAATTCAGATAAAGCACAAAATGTGCCACACCAAGCAAGCACTGTAAGAAAATAATCTCCTTTTGCAAGAACAATTTCATTTCTGAAAGCAAACAGAAAACAGGAAAGGCAAGTATGTTTCTGTTGAAAGTTTGAGCTTTTCAGCTAAGAACAAAGGCCAAGAAGGTTAGGAGAACATTTGCTGTAAAAGACCAAAACAATGCATATCAAAGAGAACTTTATTGATATGACAAAGTGCAAATTCAAGCTACCAAAGAGAACCTTATTGTAGTCCAAATCCACATATTGAATTTCTATACCGCCGACTTACCTTACTACACCCACAACCCTCTATGGCCATCCACAACACATCAACATAAGGGAATCAGAACAATTCCACACAACGATCTTTCTTTCTTTATAATGCCCTATTTTTCACTACCATGAAAAATCAGTCTAAACAAGAGAGTAAAGACCACACTTTTGTAAACAATGAAAGTAAGGAACGGACACACATGAGATTCTTCCTTATGGCCTTGAAATCATTGTAAAAGATCGAGACAGCCGGAACGAGGATGTGCTGCTGCCCCCAACCTCGTCATACTGCTTCCTGCAACCGGGGCACCGCCCATCCTCCTCAAGGATCCTTTTGTGACAGAAGAGGCAGAGCCTAAACCCACACAAACAAGGGAGAAAACTCGTGTCCGTGAAATCCAAATCTTCACAGCATATAGGGCACGATTTGGGTGCTGATGTCATATTCCCCCAAGCAGACCCTCGCCGCTCTGTATTCATGGGAAAACTATACTGTTTGGAAAGACTGGGAAGGGACTGAGGACGAAACGCATCATCATGCCTCCATGCTCTGCATTTTGCCTTTGTATTATCGTCTTTACTGGACAGCTCTGACTGTGAGCCTGATGGATTGCCATTATCATTCAAACCCAAGCTAGAACTGTGGCCATCTGTGTGTTTCTCATCCGTGACAGCCAAAGCATCGGCTATGGCCTCCCAGTCATCCAGACACCCATCATTTCCTTCTTCTTCTTCTTCGCTCATATTCCCTGACCAACATTGGCTGCTGTTGCTGCTGCCGCTGCTTCCGGTGAAGTTTGTACTGGAATAATTTCCACCCAAGTCGCTACTTGAATAGATTGTGGGACTGTTAGCAGGAGAGTCCAAATCACTGTAATTGTGAATCGAGCCTTCATTGTCTTCTTCCACCTTCCTGGGGTTTATCTCTAACTTATTCATACATGGACCCCTATCGTTCTCATCTTTCACACTCCCACAATGCCCTCCTAGACAATCCAGCTCCTCCTTTGTTCCCTTATTCTTCACTATAAAAAACCAAAATCACGAAATCAACAAAAAAAGAAATGCAAAAAATATCGATAGAAATGACAGAACAACAGGACAATCGAAACACAATAATAAAAAAAGAGAGATCTGGGACATACCCTGGGAAAGCCACTGTTCACGCCGGGCATCAAGCTTGTACTGCTTCAACTTCGCCGAACGATGGGCCTAAATTCCGGGGAAAAAATGTAGAAAATAAACAAAGACGATCCGATCACATCAAGAAAATCATAAAGAAAATGAAGAACGCAATTAAATTAGAATAAATAGCACGAAGCAATCAGCCGGCGAACAAGAATTGAAAAATACCTTCTTTTTCTTGGCTAAATCCTTAGGGTTAGCAGCGGCCATCGGGATCGAAGCTTTGGGAATTGAATCGGAAATCATGGCTGCAAAGACGGATTCTTGAGTCGGCGAATCGACGAGAAACCCTATTCTCAAAACGAAAGGGGAAAAATGGGAAAACTTAGAAATTGTGTTATTAGGGATCGGAGAAATTTCGAGAGTGACGAACCACACACAGAAACAGAGGACAACGGAAACTATATATATACACTCTCTAAAAAAATGTCTTGCCCGATTTATAAATTAAAAAAAGACTTGCTCAAATATCGGTTTCCAAGAATATCCTTGGAACCGTACATTATTTCCAATGCAACCAAAGGTTTTGGACTGGAAAAAAAGTAAAACGACGTCGTATGATTTGGGCTTGCTCTTATTGTTCATAATCGGCCAAACTTTACACTAGTTGGGCCGAGTTCGGTGAACCAGTTTTGGGCAGGCCAAAATTATTTCTTTTTCTCAAAATTTTGAATTTTGAATTTTTGTATTAGATTTTGACTTCCAAAATTTAGATTAAGCTTTTCAATTTAGAATCTATATTTTTTTCTTTTGAAACTAAACAAGTAGATTATTATATTATAATTTTTACAAGAGTAGTAGCTTTAACTAAATAATTAAATAAATATATTGATATGTTGATTATATATTTTTGTAGAAATAACAAAAAACAATTGAAATTATTACCTTAAAATATAAATATATTTATTTTTGTATATATTTACATTATATTCTAGAAAATATAACATACTTGTTTGACTAAATGTATTTTTATATGAAGTATTAAATAAATATAGTCTGAAAACTCATACCCCAAAATAATATTTTATATGATTATAATTTTCTTTACAAAATGATATGGATCAGATAATATTTTACTAACAAACTTATCAGCTAGGTTTTGTGGTCATTCTTTTTAAATGGTCACGAAGGACATTGTCCTGATTGGGATACGTATGATGTTTTATTCGTAAAATTAATAGTTCCTACATCTTTATCCTTTTGGTAAATTTCATCTACTCTTGACCCCAATTCATAAAATGCACCATCAATTTTTTCCAAAATATCAAAGTTTATTCCATTTTAATCCTGTCTAGCTCCTAAAAAACATAAGTTCCTTTTTTTTGAGAAAATAAATTCCTAATTTTTATTTTTACTAAATATTTCCACAACTTCAAGCCTTCAACAAATACACGGCATACGGATAGGCGGCGAGTTGCCGGGAATAGAGTCGCCGGTTGTTTAAAATGGCGCGATGGAGTGGATACGACGTCGTATTTCTCAAAAGGCTTATGACGGTTCCACAAAAAAGATTAATTGGCCACGCTCCACAAAAGCAAAAAAGAAGAAAAGAACGAGAGAGAGAGAGAGATAGAGAGAGCCAAACTCTCTAAAACCGGCCACCGCTAACCGCCGCGGCGATGCTGCAGGAAATTCCTCCGGCGCCACCACCACCCCAGCCCTGAAGTGTGATTATTTTCCGTCGATCTCCTAATTAATCCTCTTTCCGGCTCCGAGAAATGTCGGCAACAAGCAAGCAGAAACAGAGTCAAGCACGAGAGCTGAAGCACCGCGTGCTGACGTGCATCCACAAACTCTCCGACCGGGACACGTATTCCGCCGCGGCCACCGAGCTCGAGTCGATCGTCACCACTCTGTCTCCGGACACCATTCCTATCTTCCTCTCATTGATCTCAGCCACTGATTCTTCGGACAAGTCTCCCGTCCGCAAGCAATGCCTCCGTCTTATCTCGCTGCTTTCTGAGGTGCATGGAAACAGTCTCTCCCCTCATCTGTCCAAACTCCTCTCCGCCGTGGTCCGCCGCCTGCGCGATACCAACTCCTCCGTCCGTTCCGCCTGCATCGCCGCCTGCGGATCCATCTCCTCGCACATTACCATGCCCCCGTTCTCCTCCATCGCCAAGCCGTTCCTAGAGGCGCTGTTCACGGAACATGAAATGAACTCCCAGATCGGCATCGCCTTATGCTTGTCGGCAGTGATTGAGGCGTCTCCAGATCCGGATGCAGCATACCTGAGGAAGCTGATGCCGCGAATCGAGAAGCTATTGAGATGCGAAAGCTTCAAGGCTAAGGCGGCGCTTCTCACCCTGATCGGCAGTGCAATTGGCGTTGGAGGCGCTTCTAACCATCTGGTGGTGAAGAATTTAGTGCCGTGTTTGGTAGGATTTGTCAATAGCGATGATTGGGCTGCGAGGAAGGCCACTGTGGAGGCTTTGCTGAGGCTGGCCGTGACGGAGAAAGAAATGTTGACGGAGTTTAAGGGAGCTTGCGTGAAGGCTTTAGAGGCCAAAAGATTCGATAAGGTATAGGAGCATATTGAAGATTGAGTTTGTCAGGATCTTGGCCAATACCGATCAAATTTTGTTTGTTCGATTTGATCCAAGTTGATTTGTGGATTGAAGATTCTCTTTGTGATCGAGTTAATGATTTTTGTGATTGATGACGTAGGTGAAGGCAGTGAGGGAGACAATAGATCAGACGCTGGAGGCTTGGAAGGAGATTCCTGACTCGGATGATGGTGTTTCACATCAACTCAAAACATCTTCCTCATCCAAAGGTATCCCATTCCACCAATCTGTTTTCCAGATTCCTTTCATTCCTATAAAGTTATGGATACTACTTTTTCTAAATGAAATGGTAAGAGATCTTTATCCTTTAAATCCTTGCCTAGTAACTGTAACTGTTATCCAAGGGGTAATTTGTTTCATTCTGCAAAAAATTATGGATTCAGCACACCATTTGGTATATTTTTCATATCAATTTGCCGATGGGAAATTGTGTTCCTTTGTTTACATCTCTCTGCATATATCAGGTGATATAAATTCTGCAACTTTTCTTCCTTAACTTTGTTCGGAAGTAAAGTTTATCACTCATGGTGGAAGCCTTTGTGGATTTGGCTCGTCCCAATTTGCTCTCCTTAGTTTATTTCGTCTGTTCATTTAATTTCTGCCGCTTTTCAACACTCAGGCTATCCCTAATAAAACTAAATCTATCGTTCATCTATACCATTGGTACAGAAAAAGCTAGCGATGGGTATCATCAACCAGGCTCCATGGTTCCGCGCAAAATGAGTTCTGGTGCTCCAAATATTAGAAAAAGATATACCCCTCCAATCAAGTGGCATGTAACTGATAATAGCTCACCTGCTGCTACAGCTAGGAGGAGAAGTCTTCAAGAGGGTACTCAAAAGAAATCCGCTTCTGCAATATTTTGCAAACTTGATTGCAAGAAGACTTATGAAGTAGAGGTTGAAGTTACTGCACCTCAAGGCACTCCACCTGAAGTTTCACGGGATGATTTGAAATATAGAGATGTGAATGCTACAAAACCAGAAACCAGAAGAGCCCTGTTTGGACAGAAAAATGCAGGATCTCGTGTGGTCCCATGTAATGAAGAGAGATCTGAGCATACCACCATTGGCATGAGTAGTGAAACAGAGGAGCCTCACAGGAACCAAAAAGAGTATGAAGAGCTCTCTCAGATTCAGAATCAACTAGTTCAAATTGAAAAGCAGCAGTCCAAGTTGTTAGATATTGTCCAGGTAACTTGTGCTAGACAATGCTACCCTTTCCACTTTCCCCGCCATTTATCTCAACCATCTAGCCTAGTACTCTATTATGCCTTTGAAAAAGCCAAGGAAATTAAAGAACATAGTTTTTTTTTTTTGGGGGGGGGGGGGGGGGGTNAACATTTCTTTTCAAACTCATTTTAATTACATCATTGATTTTTCTTTGTTGTTTTCAAACAAATTTGCAATTATTTATAACTCTGATAAAAGAATAAAAGCAATGTGCATACATCCATACACAGCCCCAATGGCTATGGTTATCATTTTCCATATTTCTATTATATAAAGATTGTGACCTAACTTAAGAACTATTTTCTGTTGCTTACCTTTCCCCGCTTTCCAAACATAGAATCTTTGTAGAAGGGTGATCTACTAGTTTACTACAGGAAAATATTATTTTTCTTCCGGATTTAGTTCACTTTCTTAAAAAAACTCATTTTTTAAGAAATCAGTTTGAAATGTCAAATAAGCCTTTGAAATCATACCTTATTTCTAGGATATCTTAGACCATTCATCATAATATTTCTTATGGAATACGGAATGTGGACAACTAAATTCAGACATAGGGAGTACTTTGAAGTGATTGTTTTTGGGAAAAAAACAATACTAATTATCATCATGTCATTGTTAATCCAGAAATTCATTGGGAGTACACAAAGCGGAATGCATTCTTTAGAGACACGGGTTCGTGGCCTAGAGTTGGCGTTAGATGGGATCTCTAGAGACTTGGCTGTGTCAACCCGACAACAAACATCACCGAAGAGAAAGACTGGATTCACGTGTTGCAAGCTACCCGGTGCAGAGTTTTTGAGCTCGAAACCTTGGAAGAGGACAGGAAGAACTTTGTCCTCGCGGTTCTCACAGGTTGCTTCTACTGCTGCACAAACTAAAGTTGGTGCAAGTGAAGGTTTGACGGCAGAGAGTAGGAGGTTCGGATTCCAAGGAAGCCATGGGTTCATCTTAAATCCATTGGCCCATGAACCTCAACAGGGAGACTGTGAGGCTTCCACAAGTGGCGTCTAAAACAATGTGGACTTTGTCATGTGGAGAGAAAGAGAGTACATATATCTATACATATAGTACTACGTATTAGAGCTATGCTAGTAGTTTCTATCATTATCCTGTTGTTGTTTTTCAGTTGAACTAAACACATTTTACTGCCCCATCCATCATACACACATTCCCTTGTTGTGGAATGTTATGGTCAAGGTGTGGGTGGTTTGAAGAAATAATGTCCTTGTTTCTAATTTTCTGTACCCCTTGCATTTTGTTTGTTCTATGCCTTCAAACAATTAACTCCGGACCTTCAAAAACGTAGAGATGACTATAAATCGGAGCGGAGGGAGTATATAACATTTGAGTAATGGGCAAAGTGCATTCCCTTTTTAATTGAAACTCACGAAAAATGAAGGCAAAATCATAATGGTATAAATTCGAATGATGGGCGAAGAATGAGAAGACGCATATGTAGTAGAGAAACATTTTTATGCGATTAAGGAAGGTACAGAAGTATACAAAGAAGTTTATATACTTCCACCACATAATGTAAAAAGCCTCACAACAAAACAGATTGGATCTCATCATGCAATTTGACATCTTCTTCTCTCCTCCTCTTAGGGGGTTAACTACTACTATTACTACTACCACTACTACTACTAACTAACTACACTCATAATATATCATCACAGCTTCTCACTGCTCACCAGGCGGCATTGGTCCCTGGATCATAAGAGTTTCCGGCGGTCCTTCACGCCGAGTACCACTTTTATTCATTGCCACCACTTCTTCTCTGACAATGATATGAGCTGCCACATGTAAACAAGGAAGAGAAACATCATCATCACACTATTTGAACAAAAGAATAGAAATTCTCTGAATTACAAAAAGTTTGGCAAAAAAAAAACAAAAAACAATGTAGTACAACAACAACAAACCCAGTAAAGTTCCGGTGTGAACACACAAACCTTACCCCTACTTGACAGTAGAGAGGCTGTTTCCAAAAGACTTTGCAAAAGAGATATGGAGTGTTAAATAAAATCTCAGTCAAGTGTAAATCACACAAAGACCGGCATATCATTTGCTGGTAAATTTACACTATCTGTTATTGAGCCTTTGTTAGAATCATCAGCTAAAGCAAGTCAGCACTCAGCAGTCATATGACATCCAAATTTATCAGCCGTGGCTGTAGAGTTCTAAAAGAATACTCCATCCGACCAACAAAAAAGTGTCAATTTATGAAATAAGACCAAAATTAGGAGACACCAACGATTAGTTGGTCTCCATCAATATTCGTATCGAAGCTTGTGTGTTTATTGTAGGGAATCATCATCTAATTTTTTTTCATTGCCTCTTGATTAGTGAAACATATTGGAACATCCACTCCACAATTTCTAGGTTGCAATAGATAAAGATATATGGAGTGGTAATTCCAAGTATTACGAGACATTCAGAATTTTAAATTTTGACATTTTTGGGGACAGGCGGAGTAATAAATTTTGTATGACCAATCTACGTAGTGGTGTACCCCAGTCATGCTTGGAGTGCATTACTTTTGACACCATCCTTCTGACAGACATTCACCGCCACAGAACAATGCCAAATGTCTGTAATGTCGGGTAGAAGGGTGGTGTCAAAAGTGGTGTAAAAAATGGTTTACATATGCAATTTTTCTTGCATTTATAGTAGTAAATTAGTAACCAAAAGCAGAGTTGGGCAAGAAGTATTCATTCATAGAGTCCACAGGGAGGAGTAACCAACCTGGCGCGCAACCTGTGCCATTCTCCTACTATCTCGAGATGATTCTGCGGGCCATTTTGGCTGTTGATCCTTGGAAACAACACTTTGGTTCTCCTCTTCATTCTTCATCACCTCAATGCAATTCTTGTGTACAGAATCAGCAGCAGCAGCAGCAGCATTCTCACCCCGTTTCCTCTTCCTCTGGAACGTGTATTTGAAAGTTCGGTTTTCCTCTTTGGGAGCAGCAACTTCACATACCTTTGAACTCTGCAGCAGAGCCACAACAGCGTCTTCCACATCTGATTTGTTATGAACCGTGATCCCTGAACTCCCTGTGGACCCCGTTTCCAGTACTGCAGCAAGCACGTTGGCTTCTACCAATCCTTCATGCTCAGAAACTGCTTTCTCAACCCCATGACACTCACGCTGGGAGCCATCTCTATCCGGCGATGATATTGGTGTCACCTCAGAAGAGTCCTTACCTGGAACTGGAAGGTTTCCTTCTAAAGGAGCTCTATGTTTTCTCTGTCTACCTTCTATTTTTCTTTTCCTGTGAGAAGAAGATTTTAAGAAAGCCGCCAGTTTTTCTTCTTTCTTCCCATCACCATCATCATCAAAAGAAGAAGAGGAGTTGTTATTAATTTGCCCTTCATCCGTCTTCATTGGAAAGAGAGGAGCAGGAGGATGGATTCCACCCAAAGATACTCTACTTTTTGCACATCTTTTTGCCCTTCTTTTCTTCCTCTGAAATGAACCGGAAAAGACAAAACTTCCTGCTTCTATCGCTACTTTCTTATCAGCAGCATCAGGCACTGCAGAGACTTCTTTACAATCATTGCTGGCGTTTCTTCCATCACTTTCAGGTTTCACTTCTTCAGATTTTCTCTGTGAAATCGACTGTTTCTTGCCTAACATGTTTCCTTCACATGCACGGATTCTTTGAGTGCATCCGTTCCGGTAAAGCTCTGGTTCTTTGCTTCTCAAAATTATAGAAGGCAAAAGGTCAGGGTGTGAGAGATAAGAGCTTCCCGTGTGATGAAGTGCCCTACTACATGACTTCAATCCCTCGCTTCTCGCGCTCGGATTCATGATCCTGATGTCAGAAACTTCCACGTGTACATCATGAAGGTCTGATGCACAAAATGCACTCTCTCTGCTTTCTTTGTTGATCTTCACTCTCTCCAGCGCATCATGGGCTTCTCTCAACTCTCCTCTAAGATCACTCACAATATCCTCGGCCTCATGAAGTTGTGCTTCAAGTTCGTCAATCTTTCTCTGCTGACTCAAGCGTGTTGTCTCTGCTTCACTAATCTGTCATTTAAGTTTGGCATGCTCTAGATCAGTACAATTACTAATTCAACAAGAGCAAGCTGGATATAGAATAACAGGTCTCGCCAAGATAAATACTTTTCAAAAATTAATAATCGGAAAATAAAACAAATGTGTTGCAGCGAACAATTAAAAATCATAGGACACAGAAATAAAATAATATACAACTATACTGTGATAGCTGTGGAAGTTGCATCACTTGCATGAGCTTCTAGCAACCATGACATAAATACCTCACCTCCATTACCAAGTATACAGCAATTTTATTGTAATAGTTACTTATACCGCTTACTATGAGAACAGATATGAGATCAAATTAAAGTGTTGCATTCCAAAAGTTCATATTATGACACTTAGCATCTACAGATATCCAAACCTATATAGTAAATATATAAAAACTGAATATTTGAATCCTGCTGTTGGAAGAAAAAATATGTTCCATTCCTATCATTTGAAGTATTCACATCCCTTGTTGGAAATCTAAATAAGGTGTAACAATCAGAGCATATAAGAATAACCAAATTATGAAAATAATCTATGAAGCAGATACCAAAACTTGACACCAAGCTCCTCCAAAGAACATAGAAAAGCATATACAGAGTATTATATTGCAATTTGCAACAACAACCAGAGTTTCAGAAATGAGATTTTCATATACACAATGGAGTATTAGAGATCCAATGATATATTCTGACCCGAAACAGGTTTGTTCAAGTCCTTAATAAAAATTTTCAACCCAAGAGACACAGATTAAATATATAAAGCAACTGCATAAGAATGATGCAAGTTGTGATTATATGACTGATGGCCATAAGAGTCAAGAACGAACAGCTATATCACATATTCCGAATGTGATGTTCATAGTGTGATACAAATAGATACTAGAAAGAACACACACGGTAAAGTGTTGTCTCAAGACATTGCTGCTTCTATATTGTTCGACATAAGCATTCAAAACATGAAAAAGAGAGTGGCTTGCAGCCTTCAATGACTACAAGATTCTAAAATTCGCATTTTCATTGATTAAAAAAGACAGGGAAAAGATCTGCAATGCAATTTTCCTCTACCATTATAGGAAGTGCATTAATACCGCCATTAGTATTGTTCAGTTATACCAGCATTCATTTTTTTAAAATAACCAAAGGAAAATTTGATGCAAAAGGTCATTTTTTTTTCTTGGACTCAAAACATCCTAGTAGATGCAAATCATCACATTACCCAATCAGAAATGCAAAAACAAACACATGAATTGTCAATCAAGCCGAACGGGTATACGAAGACACAAATTGACACTCCAAATTCAAGAACTACCGGAGCAGTGGAACGAGGGACTACATTTGATAATCACAAAGATGGAGAAAACTGACCGATAGTAGACAGATTTCAGCGAAATCCAAACCCATTGCAATAAAATTAGGGGAAAGAAAGAAAAAACCTCACCTTTGAATCCATAATCTGCTTAATCCTGAGCATCGTCCGGAGTGCATCTTCTTTAACTACCTGCAGCTCGTGTTGAAGTCTAAGGGCTTTCTGCTCGGAAGCCATAATCCTCGCAGCCGCCTCCTTCGAGGTGTTCAGAATGATATCAGCATAGGCCTTTTTCAAAGCTGTCAATCTCTGCAAACCCAAAACTACTGATAATTAGTTCTGAAAAAATACTCCGTAAAAGGTAAAGAAAACAAAGAAAAGGGCAATCGCAGCGAGCACTTAAAGACCCGAAATTTCTTTTCAAAGAAAACGTAAAAACACGATCATAGTCGATCCCCATTCTTTTCTTTTCTTTATTGAAGATACAAGAAGTGTTGGGTTATCGGATGTTCAAGTGGCGGTTGCGCCGCCGATCATAACGCCGGTATAAAGGTGCGGGACATTACCTCGTCTTCGGTACCCATTTACGGCAACCTTAAAAAGCCTCGGAAGGAGAGCTGTTTTGAGGTTTTCGTGTTTCCGACCAAAGCTGTAGAGATAGAGAGAGAGTGGCGAGAAGAGGGAGGTTTGGAAAGGGTGGTTTTTTTCCTCCTCGGTAGCTGTCTGTTATGAACTGAAAGTTCTGTCTAATGTCGAAATTACATTATTACCCCTGGAATTGTCCTGAAACTACACGACTACCCCGGTCAACGACGAACGTTGACTCGCCCCTGCGGTTTTCATTATAGGGGTTCAGCTTTTTACACTTTTGCCCTCTATATATAAGCAGACTTGAATTTGGTACATCAATTGCTTTTGAAGAAATCACATCTCACACTCAGGACCAGTTTGGAAATAATGTCTTTGATTAGTGTTAGTTAATAAAATTTTAATGGTGCACATTAATTTTGAAAATATTAGCCTAAAAGTTACCCGCAGATAGCCTTTTCAAAATGCTAACGCTAATTTTTAACCCTATTTCCAAAGAGACCCTTAATATCCTTTTCTATAGTTTGAGAAATCACATTTGCATTCTAAATTTTCTATTGACATTCTCAAATATATTACTCACTCCTTTTATATGAATAGTATTGTTAAACAATAATACTACTCCATCCGTCCTATTTTGAATATGAGTAGTATTTAGTCAAATATTTACACGCTTTGACTACAAATTGTGAAAAAAGTATATTGAATTATAAAATAAATTTAATATAATTGGATTCATTTTAGGATCTAGTTTTGATATCTCAAATTTTTTAGCATTTCTTTATTTAGATTATATTTAATTTATGGTCAAAACGGATCTAGTTTTGATATCTCAAATTTTTTTGACCAATTTATGGTAAAAATGGGAACTTTTTTGTGGGACGGAGGGAGTAATATTACTTCTAGTAGTATTGGGTATGGTAGTGTTTGATTATTAGTCAGCTTCTTATTCTTATTTTTAGTAGATGTTGTATTTTAGTTACTCTCTATTCTCTATTTCTAGTTGTGTTAGGAGTCTCTTCTATATATATATATACTCTATCATATACTTCATAATTCAAAGAGCAATATTATTA
Organism: Cuscuta campestris; assembly: GCA_900332095.2. Taxonomy (NCBI): domain Eukaryota; kingdom Viridiplantae; phylum Streptophyta; class Magnoliopsida; order Solanales; family Convolvulaceae; genus Cuscuta; species Cuscuta campestris. Next base: position 422,058 of record OOIL02001566.1, on the reverse strand, counting down.
TTCTAATATTTCAACAAGTATATTCTTGACCATTGCGTGTTTTAATTGAAACAAATTAAGAAATTTGAAACATATAAAAAGATGAAGTGGTGTATTTGTTGATATAAAAAATAATTAATCTTTTGTACTCATATAACATATTAAATGATTTAGTTATATGTTAGTGATATAATTTAGGAGATTTGTCTAAACTTGATTTAGTATTTATTGAGTAGCTATATTTTTTGATGTTTTGTCAAAAATTTGAGTTTGGAGTCTAATTTATTACTAATGTTACTGTTTGAAAGTACTTATAATAAGTTTTTTTTAAAAACGACTAAATTAAATTTCAAAATATTTTCTTTGTTCAAAAAAAAAGATTTTTATATTTTCTTCAAATGGATAAAAGAAAATATTGAAAAAAATTCAAAGATATGAATGCTGAAAATTGAGCAATTAAAATGCACGTATTATTTTTTCGAAAGGAAAAAAGGCAAAAAAATCACTATAAAAAATACTCCCTCCGTCCACCTAAGATCTTCCCATTACGCGTTACGAGGTTTGACCGACTTTATTTTCAATTCAATTTAAATGATTATATGAGTAAAATTATAAAATAAAATTAATATAGTAATAAACTACATGAAAAGTTCTACAAAACTAGAGGTGACAAGACTATATTATTTTACGAAATGACTAGTAAAAATAAGCAAACAAAGTGAATGAAATTTGACCCTGTGAATAGTGTTTGAGAAGATCTTTGAGGGAGGGACAGAGGGATAGAGTATTTTTAGAATCGAAGGAGCTAAAAGTAAATTTCAAAATACAATGGTGACCCCCATTTTAGTCACATGGGCATTATTTTCATTTTTTCTCCTGAGGCTCTCCGATCAGCAGCAGCAATCATGAACAGCAGGACTCTCTCGTTCTCACTTCGCGCGGTGCACAACATTCCGGCCGCCGGCGACCTGTGAACGGTGCCGGTAACCTCTCAGAAAAGAAAAGATCGAGTAGAATAAGATTGGCGCTCTGATTTCGTGGAAGAACTAATCAAGAAAAAAAGGAGTGGTAGCACTCTCCCGGGCAGAAGATTTCAAGTGTAATCTGTACATTATCTGTTCGAACTGGACTGTAGACGAACAATTTGCTCATCGGCTCCGGAGAAAGAGGGTTTAGGGGCGGCGAACCCTGGAATTTTCCGACTGTTGACCGCCTTGACTGCGCGTCGATCTCAGCCCAAGCGATCGATGAACTGCCGATCTATTGGCTCCATCGCTTTAAGCGATACCGCGAGAAATGTCTAGTATATTAGAGCGTCTCCGATGGATTATTGCTGGTCTGAACAGACCAATTGCGACGCCTAAGAGATTGAATAGTGGTGGTGAAGACAGAGTGGCGCCATTTTCACAACAGCAGCAATCCCAAGTAGTCAAGTCTAATGAAAATTCCGTATCGAACCACAGGAATTCAAGACCAATGTTGGATGCTGTGTGTGAGATTGCCGTGTACATTCACAGGTTTCACAATCTGGACCTGTTCCAGCAAGGGTATGGCTGCTGTCACTTGCTCTACTTTATGTCTTTTTACCATATCACATCGAAAATAATTCTTGGGTGGGTGTGTGTTCGGTTTATTTGCAGATGGTACCAGATTAAGATTACAATGAGATGGGATGATGATGATGATTATGATTCTGTTGGAACTCCATCAAGAGTGGTTCAGTATGAAGGTAATTCAAATGGGCATATCTTGTCTGCAACTATGAACTCAACAACCTTGATGATGCAAGTCGGAAGCTTTAAACTTTTTTTAATAGGAAATGACTTGGTTTTATCATTTTCATTTTATGAATCAAATTTTGAACTACTTGGAGGTCATACATCTCTGATGCAAAGCTATTTTCTGTCAAATACGGAGTAATACTCAGTGGCAATGCTCCAATTGCATATTAAAACTTTTCGACAGTTAATTAACAATGATACACTCTTTTATGCTTGTAAAATTTCTCCAATATTGGTACTTGGTCTTTATGCTTATCTGCGTGCTTTTGATAAATAGATATGGATGTGTGTGTGTGTACTCACACAGACCATACATCTCACAAATATATTTTTTGGAATTAGAGTAGATGGTATTTAATGCGCTTATTTTTTAAATGGACTATGAGCGCTCTTTGTCAAATCTTTGCTTTGGATGCAGCTCCTGATATGGGCTCTGACAATGTATGTGGAGTGTGGATGATTGATGACACAGACAACAGTTACTTCACACAACCTTTCAGGATCAAATATGCAAGGCAGGATATCCTTCTCTCGGTGTTGGTCTCGTTTAATTTATCTCTCAGTAAATATGAGGTAGTTTTCTCCTCTTGTAGCGTATAACTGTCGATCCTTCTATCACTTGTAGAAATCTTCCATCAGATTATAAATGTGTATGTTTCTTCTCATTTCACATGGATCCTTGAAGTCTGAATAGGGGACTATACTACTTTTTTTGGTTCAAGGAATTTCAAAGGGAAAAGAAAAGAAAATGAAGTGGAAAATAGATTTTCTTGTTTGGTTAGAGAGAAAAAGAAAGGAAAAGTGGAAGGAAAAGAAAATGAGAAAGCAAATGTACTAAGTGGAGGGAAAACCAAATTCCTCCCATTTTGGTGAGGAAAATGAGAGAAAATCATTTTCTTTTCTTTCCCTTCCTAATTCCTTGAACCAAACATAGTGTAAGGGAAAAGATATAATATAAGAACCAAAAATGCTACTCACCTTGGGCTGGTTGTCTGCATGAAAATAAAAGGAATACTACTCTGTATTTTTTATGTACAAAATTTTCTTTTTGATGATTAAAATTAAGGCGTGAGTTAAATTATTTTCTATGAACAACAAGTTGGAGTCTTACAACAACAACAACAACAACCCAGCTGAATCCCACAACAGTAGGGTCTGGGGAGGGTGTGTGTACGCAGACCTTGCCCCTACTCGGAAGTAGGGAGGCTGTTTCCAAGAGACCCCCGGCTCCACCTGCACAAAAATATGGAAGAGAACACAGTATAGCACACAGATAAGGCACCAAGTACAAGCAACAAGTACAAACAATAGCAAAAGATTCCCAACAAATACAACACACTACAAAACACCCTCTACAACACCGAGCTCCTATCCAGCTACTCTAATCCTAGTTCTCCAAAGGTTCCTATCTAGGGCCATATCCTCAGTCAGGTCGAGAAGTCCTAAATCCTGCCTTATCACCTCCTCCCAATTCTTCTTAGGTCTACCCCTTCCCCTACTTCCCCCGATAACTGTAATCCTCTCGCATCTCCGTACAGGGGCGTCAGCATCCCGCCGTCTCACATGGCCAAGCCACCTCAAATGTATTCTTAGTACTGGGCAAATGTAGTTTGGATTTTGGCTTGAAAATGAAATGGCTATTCTGTGGACCAAAAAACCCGGAGGGATGTGTAGAAGAGTACATAGCGAATTTCAAGTGCTTTATATACTACTCCATATTATGCTTATGCAGTGTTTGGATTATTTCTACATTCATATCTTGCCACCTAATGGTTCCTTCACAATAACAGGGCTCATGTTCTTCTGCCATTATTCTGAAATTTGAGCTTTTTTATGCACCTGTGTTGGACAACAGGTCAGTTTGCTTGATAGAATATTGTTTAATGACTCTTCTCCATTTTTGGTTAAAAAACTTTTCTTTTGTTATCTTGGCATTGAATTCAAAATTGTATTTGGAAATTTCACAGCTCAAAAATGTTTTGACATCAATTACAGGTCTGATTTGCACGCCCCATTAGGCACAAAACCTGTAGCAGTCCATGAATTTCGAATTCCTCCTAAGGCTCTTCTGGGTCTGCACTCTTATTGCCCTGTGCATTTTGATTCTTTCCATGCTGTACTTGTTGATGCAAGTATACATATATGTTTATTGAAACGCGGTGTCCACACCCTTTCATCAAAGGTAGCAAGGTTTGTCACAGGTTCCACTTACTCAAGTAGTGAAGTTGAAGTTGTTCAATTAGATTATTAGAATAAAGCCGCCACTAAAATTTGAGGCTCCATCATTTTATAGTTTGAATATTTGATTGGCAACTACATTCTGCAAAGAATTGAATTCATGCAAATAACTTCTACATTTGGTCTTTCTTCTGCTTCTTGCACAGTGAAGTTGCTTCAAGTGAAGACTATGACAGAGCAAAGCAAGTAGGTGCTATCCACGAACTTATATATTTATATAGCTTTCATGGTTAAACTTACATGCACTCATATCTAAATGTCACATGTTTGATGATAAAGGGATATGTAAAGATAATAAAGGGTTATGGAAAGTTGGCCACTGCTTTGTACTGCCATGTTGTTCTCAGCATTTGCTCAAATACTTTCATCATTTATTCATTATCAAGTAAACAACGCATTTGTGGGATTAAGACAAAGCATTGATTAATAATAATGACCTTTTTCTCATATAGGCATTTAGATACATACATATGTAGTTTATGTACTAGGATTTGCAAGCTATACAAATTTTATTGATCTACTCCCTCCATCCCAATTCCCAAATTAAAAGTCCACTTTAACTGGCCAGAGTTTAAGAAAAGTGTTGATAAGTGAAAAATGTGTGGATGGAATTGATTTGAAAGAGAAAAATGATCATGGCCACATATTTCTTATAGAAAAGAAAATGAACTTTTATTTTGGGATATACCCAAAAAGGAAAGTGTGTTGGTTGTTTTTAGACGGATGAAATATCTACTCGAGTAGGGGGTCTCTTGTAAACAGTCTCTCTACTTTCTAGTATGGGTAAGGTCTGTGTGCACTTACCCTCCTGCCCTCCCCAGACGCCACTTTGTGGGATCCTACTCGGTGGTTGTTGGACATTATTATGAGATGAAACAAAAAGGAAAGTAGGGAAAATAAAGTTAGTGCTGTTCATTTTATTCTTCTTTTACATTGTATATATGTATCATAGGCATTTCTTCATGGTTAATGAAATCTTTCCCTGGTTTGGGGGGGGGGGGGGNAGCAAACCTGTACTCTGTAAAATAAGAATCTTAATATCTTATGCAATATACCTATCAGTAAATCTTCTAAAGTTCACTTGGACCAGGTTCTGCTTGTAAAAGGATTCATAACTGCTCGTGCCAGATTGCTTGAAGAGCTAAAGAAAGTTAGCATGGCTATTCATCAAGCTATTGATATAAATGATTTTTCTTGTAAGCATGAGGATAAAGAATTATTCAGTTCGAACCAGAACTGTGTTTCGTCTGCAGAAAATGATCAAGTTTCACAACAAATACCAAGCCGAAAGCAGAACACTTCACAGGTTTACGACATAGTTATGCATGCTTTTGTGGTTTTCCCTGGGGATTGGTTCTCATTGTTATTATCTTAATTCGGCATTTGCTTCCAGCAGAAACGAAATGGTTTGACTAATTTACAAAGTGAAGAAGTTCTTCATTCCCTATCCAATGATGAGCTAGTGGGCATGTTTCATTCTTTTGGCAACCAAGTATTTTACTTATGGAGTATATTCCTGAAGTTTCACAGGTTTGCTTTCACTTGTCACATTCAATAGACATACGCTTCCCTCGCAATACTGCTGCATTAAGTTTTAAGAGTAAGAACATTGCATTTTCGAATAAGTTTAAAAGGAGAGGAATCAGCGGATTACCAAAACCTAATGCTAAGCTTAAAAGGGAAAATATGCTTTTCTCTCCTTTTTTGCTGATGAGTGATGAGGATACTATGAACTTGCGTTGCATTAGAGGGAAATAGAAATGAGGTAAAGCAAGATTAAAGAAGACACTTGCAACATTTACTCACATTTATAAATTTTGTTTAATGAACTTTGTCATGCAACTCAATCTGTAATTCAGTTATTTTCATTCTTGGCTCTTAATTAATGACTCAAATTGTGGAAGCCAAAGTCTCAAATCTATACTTCTTTTCTTTATATGGTGCCAAAACAATCATTTCTGCACGTACATTATAGATTCATTTTCATACCCCCCCCCCTCCTCCTAAAAAAAGGAAAAAAGAAAGATTTGATTTGTATTATGTTATTAAATCTCTTGTTAATGTTATGAGTATTTGGGGGCCTGAAGAAACAGAAAAGCTATTTCAGAGTATCATGTAGTGAAAAATGTAAACCCGGAAATTTCAAGTTTATCTTACTCGCATCACTGCCCACCATTTGACTTGGATGTAAATGTATGAGCTTTAGAAGGATTGGACCATGACTTTCACCATCAAAACTCCAAAGCTTTAGAACATCAAGTGCACCCAAAAGACTAACATGTCGTTGATGTAGATCTAGTTACTTGATATGCATGCTATTCAGATAACAGAACTGTGGGGTGAAAACAAACACAACCCAATATAATCAACTCCGTTGGGGTCTGGGGGTCAAGATGTATGCAATCTTACCCCTGTAAAAATAGAGAGGCTATTTCCTTTAGATTCTTGATGCATTACTGCATTTACTACTTAAAACGTCATATATAGAATGAGAGAATACAGCTGATAATTGCAAAAAATTTGAGTTATGAGTTACTTATATATGTGGAGTGTGAGTGCTGATGTGTTCTATGTAGAAAATTACTTTCTTACCAGCCGTGGTGGCAGGGGTGCAGCCACAATAATCAAAATGTTCAATTGAACTCAAACCACCTGGCTTGATGAAATCTCTAAAGTTATTGTGTTGAGATGCATTCTCTATTTTGATGTCTTCCGCAGGGACTGTGCTTTTTAAATTTAATTTTCTTAATTTATGTATAGGGTTCACAGAACACCAATTTTGGATTTCCTTCGAAGTCAATGGACTATTGATCGAAGAGCTGAATGGTCAATATGGATGGTTTATTCTAAAGTTGAGATGCCTCATCAATATATAAGTAGTGAGGTTGATAGTTCTTCCTACCATGGCACTTCTAGGAGACCCCCTATTACTCGGAAGCTCTCTGAGGATGTAATTGGAGTTTAAGCTTTTGATTTACAATATCTATACTCATATCCTTACTTGGTGTTAAAAAATTTCGTAATGCTAAGTATTTTTTGTACTCTAAGCAGCCTGCCCAAACTGCAGCTATGCGTGCTGAGCTTCACCGGCGGAGTATTGCACAAATGAGAGTGAGTTCTATCTTTGTATGAAATAATGGTGCCTCCTATCTCTTCATTAGCTTGATAGTTTAAAGAAGAATTGGTTTGTTACAGATAAATAATTGTTCAATCCAAGACTTGCAAATTTTTGGAGATCCATCACGCATTCCAATTGTGATTGTAGAACATGTTGTAAATGCCCCATTGCGCTCAACTAGTAGAAATTCATACTTTAACCATCTGGAGCAAAAAGATGCAACTACATTTACTCCAGAGTTGATTGACTCTATAGCTATAAAGAAGTCATCTGATGAAAACCCTCAACAAATTGGACGGGATTTAAAACTTGTAGTCTTCGTCCATGGATTTCAGGCATGCAAGCAACATCTTCCGTTTACAGAATACTTTTTTTCTTCTTTCTTTACCTGTTTGTTATGTTTGGAACACCCCCCCCCCCCCCTAAAAAGCTTCTGAAATAAACAGTTTAGTTCATCTTAAATCAGTGTAATTTTAAAACTAAGCGGACTACACCTTTCTGCTCAGTAGCTATAACATTGCTAGCTTTTAACTTTATCTTCCAAATATATGCTACTCCTTACATCCCACTATTTTGTCCCTTTTTACCTTTTTTGTCCCATACCATACTCCCCCGTCCCAAAATAAACTTCTCACTTTCCTTTTTTGGGTTTTCCCATAATAAACTTCTCATTTCTTCTAAGGAATGGATTGGGTGACTCACATTAATTCTCTCCCCTCTTTGTAAATCTCAACCAAACATTTTTACTTTTTTTAATCCCTGTGAAAGTCAAATTGAGAACTTCAATTTGGGACGGATGGAGTATTTAATAGCATTTGTATGGTTCACATTAGTTCTTACTTTTTTTATTTTTTAACATCAATATCAATCACAAAATTTCACTTTTTTATATTTGTGTGCAAGTATCTGATGTCTCAAAAATAGTGCGATGGAGGGAGTATATGTTTTCAAGTATGTAATATTAGGATATATTGTTGTTGTTATTGTTAGTGTTAGCATTAATTTCAAATGCAGATGACCTTTTATGACAACATACCATGAGCAGGGGCATCATTTAGACTTGCGACTCGTAAGGAATCAATGGCTTTTGATAGATCCGAAGGCAGAGTTTCTTATGTCAGAAGTGAATGAAGAGAAAACTTCTGGAGACTTTAGAGAAATGGGATTAAGGCTCGCTCAGGAAGTAACTTCATTTGTAAAGAAGAAGATGGAGAAGGCCACAAGGCATGGGAATTTAAAAAGCATCAAGATTAGCTTTGTAGGTCATTCCATTGGAAACATCATATTAAGAACTGCATTAACAGGTTTGTTCTGTTCCCTATTGTGTTCTGGTTGCCTCCAATCAACCTCATATATCTCAAAAGTTTGGTTTCTACTTTTTGCAGAGAGCATCATGGAACCCTATCTCAGATATCTGCATACATACATTTCAATTTCTGGCCCACATCTTGGTTACTTGTACAGTTCAAATTCTTTGTTTAATTCTGGGCTTTGGCTTTTAAAGAAGCTCAAAGGCACCCAGTGCATTCATCAGCTTACCTTTACAGACGATCCTGATATTCAAAATACCTTCTTGTACAAGCTTTGCAAGGTACTTATTGGTCAGAAACATTTGTTTTTACTCTTTTCGCCCACATGTTGTACCAAACAACCAAGTGTTCAATGTTATGTGCATTATAAGCATGGTTTAAAAAGGCGTGAGATGCAAAGAAAAGGTCCTTAAGGCTTAAGTCTTAGTTGGCTTATGCCTTGTGGTGTCCGAGGCACGAGGAGTGAGGTTTAATGGCGTCAAGGCTTATCGACCTTTAGGCTTGATTTTAAAGAGTAAAAATAGAGTTTCACCATCTTAGTTGGCTTAAACGAGGCTTATGCCTTGTGGTGTCCGAGGAACGAGGAATGAGGCTTAATGGCGTCAAGGCTTATCGAGCTTTAGTCTTGATTTTAAAGAGAAAAAATGGAGTTTCGCCCTTTTGAAGAGAGCGAGTTTTAAACTTGTCGGGCTATTTTTTAAGCTATTGGGGTTCAGTTCCTTTGGACACAAGCCTAGTCTAACCCTCTCCTTTGGTTTCTTCTCTGTTTTATATTAAACAATGAACTGTAGTCTCTTTCTTCTTTTGTCCCTTAGTGCCATACAGACACAATCATAAGAGCACGCCTCTTCATTTTTCTATCTTCACTGGAATTGCCGAAAACCGAGCAGTCCCTCAACTACCACAACTTTCATATCTCATCTCTATCTTTCATATCTCTTTCTTCCTTCGTCCCTTAGTGCCATACAGACACCATTGTAAGAGCATGCCTCTTCATTGTTCTATCTTCTCTGGAATCACCGAACACCGAGCAGTCCCCCAACTACCACAACTTTCATATCTCATCTCCATCTTTCTGTAACCCCCCCCCCCACACACACGTATGCTTATATTCTGTTTTCATCCATTCACTTTTTCTTCTTTCTACTGCCTCCTTCGTTAATCTCCTCTGTTCTCTGTAACTTTAATCCGTTTCTATGATGTAGCTATTGCTTTTGAAGACTAGTATTTAGGAATTCAGAATGGTAAGTTTAAGCACGGTCTAAGTTTTTTGTAATGGTTTGGCATGCATATTTCATCATTTTGTGTGGTATTGACTTTATGCTTTGTCTCTTTTAGAACAATACATGTGTTTTTGTTTCAGTTGTCAAGTTTATATGCCATTAAACTATCATTATAAGTGTTCTGTTTTATCTATTAAGGAGTACGTCTTATTATTATGTTATTTATATTAATTGCCTTGATCCCCATTTTCTCCTCTCAAAACATTAATTATAATTTGTAAGACCTCTTCAATTGCATTATAACTCTTCAGTTGTGCATTATTGAATTGTACGTGCTGTGCATTACTATACTTCTCTAAAACAAAGTTACGTAAAGACTTAATTTCGTGATGCAATTAAAGAAGTTTCAGAAACCTTTGTATAAATTGTTAAAATGCCTTAGTTCCAATGTCATCTTTGGGAACTTTCAAGGGGTCCTTATTGTTTATTACAAGCAAAAATTGATAACTCATGCGTCATTAGCAGCGGAAGACATTGGAGAACTTCAGGAATATTATCTTGTTATCATCGCCACAGGTATTCATTCTCTTCATTCCAAATCAATTGTGCATTTTAGATTCTTGGAGAAGAAGAGGGAGGGAGGGAGCAAATTTCTGACCTTCAGAACTGAGTTGCGATGCGTAGGACTGGTAGTAATTAATATTCATGCATAAACTGATGTGGTGGTGCTTTCAGGATGGGTACGTTCCATACCATTCAGCTAGAATAGAGATGTGCCAAGCATCCTCAGCAGACTCTTCAAAAAAAGGGAAGAGATTCATGGAGATGCTCAACCATTGTTTGGACCAGCTACGCGCACCGTCATGTGAGCACCGGGTTTTCATGCGATGCGATGTTAATTTTGATACATCCTTGCAGGGAAAGAACTTGAACACCATGATTGGCCGGGCTGCTCATATTGAGTTTCTTGAATCTGATTCGTATGTGAAATTCATAATGTGGTCTTTTCCACAACTTTTCCGTTGAATGCTGCGTCTTAGGCGTGCGTGGTGGTTAACAGTTCCTTGAAGAAAGATGATGATGATGATGATGAGACTCAGGTTTCCAATTTCTGGGTACAGTTTATTACTCTCTTCACTGAATATTGTATCCTTCTCAGACAGAGTTTATTTAGCCCATCCGAGAAAACGATACAAATTCTAGTTTTGTTTATTTTGGGAAATAGTGCAGTTAATTATTTTGTGCGGTTATAGTATGATGTTAGGTAAGTAGTTGAAGAACAACATGCTTGTGCAGTTGTGCTGCCTCTTTATATTAAAAGTATAGGAATATTTTCATGCTATGACTTGTATGAGTTTGGGGCTTTTGCCTCGTGCCATAAACTGCCATTGACACTTTTAAATGTAAATACTACTCGAGTAGTATAAATAATGAGAAACTTGGTGTACTAATGTACTTCGTATTACGCTTGTCAGCTCTAAAATACTCAACTTTTATTATTGTTGTTGTAAGTATTGTTGTTGTTGTTGTTATTATTATTATTATTATTATTATTATTATTTGAAGGAGTTATTTTTATCATTAGTTATTATGATATTCATTGAAGAAAATGAAACTTTTCATTTATAAATTAGCTAAATGGCACTTGCCTTGAATTGATAATAACTTCAGTTAAATTTCATAAACAACAAACTTAAATTAGGACGAAGAGAGTATTTATTCTAATTTTATATAGTACATACTTTTTAACATCAATATCAATCACACAACTCTAAGTAATTCTCGTGCCTTCATGTTTCAAAAATAGTAAGATAAAGGGAGCATAAAACATCTACGAGTACAATTGTTGCTCCGCACTCTGCTCGAAGACTTGTCAATGTTAAAACATGCAATAAACATCTTTCAAAATGGAGAGTAGTGTATGAGGAGCATCGAACCATTGGACTTTGAAGAACATCCATAGGCTTCCATTATCATTGAAAGCTCGATAAACAAAACTAACATGGAAAAACATACCAATGAAACACAAACAAAAGTCTCAAAAAGGACCAACAAAACACTCATACAAGAAACTACAAAAACAAAATTTTCAAATTTAAAAGATTCGTTTACGACCGCTCAAAAGAGGAGGCAACAGCCCCAAATGAAACTAGTAGAGAGTTTGATCTCATTCCAAGTTCTACATACAGTATTAGACAAATGATATAGAAGCCTGAAGCCATATCAATACAATCTTACATTCATAAATTATAATCATCCAGAAACAACTCAAATTTGAGTATTTTTAGGAAGTGCAATGAAATTAGCTACGGTAGTAGTACAGGCTCATTAATGTCTGTTCCAAGCTCATATTAAGTTTACAAAGTAGCAACGCACACAAATACAAATATTCTTCTTGCCCATAGTAAAAGCAACCACCCAACCATCAATGGCTGTCCGATCACAGAGACTCAGGACATGGTCGGATTCTAGACGGCATCTGCAAACCTGCCCTTTGACCGCCTAAGCTTTGATGAAGTAACAAGTTTTTAGGAGTTATAGACATCTTGCTAAGGGTATTATCGAACTCCTCAAAATCCTCATTGCCACGGGCAGTCCCTTGACCTATTATGTCTATACCGTTCCCAGGTATACAGACTTCGACATCATCATCTTCATCACTCGTGCATTCGTCTTCTTCAATCTCATCATATGCATTTCGAACCATTGACCAGTATACATAGTTTGGCCTAATAAACCTGTCAGCCTTTTTTAGCAAGCAGGGATCAAATGGGAAAAATGTATCCAGCCTCTGATACCCACCAAATGCTATTGAGTGTTCAGACTCCAGTAGACCGCCGACAGGGGCATCACTGTCAGGGAAACTAAATAAGCATGTGGCTTCAGCTACCCTAAGGAACTCTTCTACTATAGACGGTAAACAAACCTGATTGAAAAATGAGAGATGATTACCACAATGATCAGTTCAGGTTTATTCAATAATGTTTTGTGTGTTGTGTTTTCAAATTTCATTTTTTAGTCACGATTGTAAATTATTTGTGTGCTCGGTGCATCTGTTTCGGGTTTATGGTCTAAGATTATTTGTTATGAAAATATATGGTCTTTATAGAAATTCTAACAATATGTTTGGTTCAAGAATTTTTGAAGGAAAAGAAAAGAAAATGATTTTCTCTTATTTTCCTCACCAAAATGGGAGGAATTTGGTTTCCCTCGACTTAAAACATTTGTCTTCTCATTTTCTTTTCCTCTAACTTTTCCTCTCCAACCAAACATGAAAAACTTTTTTCCACTTCATTTTCTTTTCTTTTTCCTTTCAAAGTTTTTGAACCAAACACAAACTAAATGTTTCATAAGCACGTCTCAAAAGGGAAAACATGCCTGACGAAATCAAATCATTATTGTTTCTAATATCTAATAACTTCCAAAATTATATTTCTGTTTTTCAGAAACAAAAAAACAAAACCATTCCGCCAAATGTAGTTCAGCGTTTCTGCTTTTAGAAAAAAGTGAAAAGGGAACAGAAAACAAGTGTTAGCTAAAAACACCAGGATGTTTCTTTTTTGTAGGTTTCTGAAGAGTAACATAAAACATGAAAGGGCTTAAACCTGTCTTCTAGAAAAAGAAAAAGAGTACAATTTGCATAATCAGTTTTTACCGTCAAAGGACTTAATGGATGCCTCAGAATATCCTCAATACGCATGCGCAGGAGTTGAGATTTGAGCCGGAAGAAACTGTGAATGGACCCCCTTCGGAAGCAAATTATGTACATTATGGCCTTCAAGAAAGGTAAAAGATAGAATTAAGTAAACATTATTTTCCCAGCTATAAGCAACTGATAAAGCCATACTTTCCAACTATCCATGAGTGTTCTTGAGTACATGGCAGCACTGCATAATTACTGGTGGCATACCCATTGTTAGTGGTCTGATGGGGTTTTAGTTTACATATCCAGATTATGAATTAAGAATAATGTAAAGAAGATAAATTTATATTATCAGAGACCAGAGACATGATAATATGATCCGTCACACACAATTATGTTCAAAGAATTATTTGTCAAGATTGCTTTTCTATCACAAGCAGGATTGAGAAATGATGCATAAGATATAAATTATACACACAGACACTCCCTATATCTTGTTGTTTTTGTCGACATTCATTTTGGTACAAGGACCAATGCAAAGGAAAAGAGGGTGTAGTCTTATCACTGCCAGAGTTGCGATCAAAGACAAAGTAACCGCTTGGCACCATTGGTGTGTGTGTGTGTGAGTGAGTGAGAGAGAGAGAGATGGACTTTGGGTAAGGAAGGTTACTCATGTCTATGAGTGAGAAGCAGCGATTTCTGGCAAGGCTGCAATTCATATTTGGAGGGGGAGATTTAAATTTGGAAGAGGTGAGGAGGTATTGCTGTGTACGTACTACGAAGGCTATTCAAATTCTGGAAGAAGAATTACACAAACTCCATCCACTTCCTTTCGTCTCACTTTCCTTTTTGGGTTGTCCATTATTTTTTTACCAATTTCTTAAAATGGAAACAAAATAAAGTGTTAAGGACTCTTTTGCCCTTTGAATTTAGAGCTCACCCTCCCCTTCTTTCAATCACAGTCGTAGTGGTCTCTCTTTTGTAATCGAAAACCTTTCATTGAAATTCTTTTTTTTCTCTGCCCAGATTTTGCCGTTGCAAATCTCATCACTGCCGCCGCCCGACGTCTACTGCACTGTGTCACCTCTGTATCAGTTGTCTTCCAACAAGTAGGAAGAGAGATCTTCCAAAGCCGGTGATGACAATGGAAAACAAGCCAAGGAGCTGTATATTCTTCCAAGGTTGGTGACGATGGGAAAAGCTTTTGAGGTGTTCTTCACTCCTTTTTTCGTTAACACACTCTCCCCCACCTCCTCCCTATCAATTTGTTCTCGCTCCTTCGATTTTGATTTTTAGTTCTTCAATTTGTTCTTCTTCGTTAACTCCTCCCTCTCCCATTCTTCTCTCCTTTCTCCTCCTGGCGTAACCTTAGGCTTGTTGAGGGGCATAAGCGAAAGGAGCGGCAGTGCAGCAAGATCTTGATGAAGAAGTCCAACAGGTTTGGTTTGAAGATGGAGCACGGAGGAAAACAGAATAATTGGAAGAAGGGGATAATTAAAAGGTCAAAGCAGTTTACATCTTACATACAAAACCATGCAAAGTCAAAGCATTTTATATATATATAAATATATATATATATATATATATATATATATATATATGGAAGACGTCTGCTGGCATCCTTTGTTTAATTTTACCAGTTTGTAATCGTTAAACACATTATCCTCCTTTCTTCCTTTACACCTTTGGGGCTAGGTCTTGCCCTCCCCAAACGTATTGTAACTTTGTTCACTTTAATAAAAATCATTTGAATATATATATATATATATATATTTGTGTGTGTGTATATGTATGTATATATATGTGTGTGTATATATATGTATGTATGTATGTAAGATCAAATAAAAACATTTCATTCATAACAAAATGGATTAGGATTTTCAGAAATTAAATACAATTAATAAATACAGAATATAAATTAATCACTCACTTGACATCCCGCATAGAAATTCTTGTGAGCTTTAGGATTTGGATTAATCTCATTGGTCCTAATTTTGCTATAATTATAACACCAATTCACCAACCTGAAGCATCATAAGAAAGTAGACCACAAAAAATTATCAGAAACATACGATCAATCCTTCCTTACACCATAAGGAGCACCTACGACTAAGAATTTTGCAAGGGAATACATTTCCAAACAGTCAGCAACAAATGGCAAGTCCATAAACTTTGCACGTGCTAGGTAACTAGCAAGATAAGCGACAGCACTCATTCTGCACGAACCAAACACAACACTTCATAACCAAAAAGGGAAAAAAAAAGAAGAAAATAGAGGGGTGGGGGGCAACAATACAAAACAAGACACAATCTATGTCTTACCTCCATTCTAAATGGGCACTAGTCTCAAAAATATGAATGAGTGTAATCGCGAATCTCTTGCCACAGTTTTCGGGATCAAGTGAACAAGCATAGAACACAAGAAACTGAAAAATACATAAGATCACAATGACCACGAGTAAGATCCTCAATGCAAGGAAAAAATAGAATAAATTTATGTCTACCTGGGCAAATTTGGACTTGTATGCTGTCAAAACAGTTTTTTCGAAAGAGTGAAGTAGTGTATCAAAGATCTGCACAATGTCAGAAAACATACATAAGAGAGGAAGTACCAAAAAGATCTCAATAGTTTTTTTTGTGGGGGGGGGGCATGCAAATGATACCTACCAGAGAAAGGCGACCACTCTCTTTGCAAGACATGAAGTATTCGAATGTGAGCACCATTAAACTATCCAACATCTGAGCATTTTTACTGTCCCCAAAAAACTTGTCTATCCAAATATCCCTTTCAAGCTGCAATACAGTATTTACATTAAATGTTAGAATAAATCTCTATAACAAGGCTTAGTCTCGGTTCTCTTCAACTTATTCTTCTTACTTATTACTTATTCTTATTGGAATCAAAGACCAGATTAGAAACAACTTCTCATTTAACAAGAACCAGAGCAGACCAGACCTTAATAAAATCAGATCAGAACCAATGAGACCAGACGAAGAGAACTTCTCACTCATTATGTATCATAGAGAAATATCTTTATGGTTGTATGCATATCTGATGTGTGTTGCAAGATAAACTATGCATCAAAGGTTGATAATCAACCAAAGAAGGACCCATGGGCTTACCTATGCTGCACAAACAGCAGTGAAGCTGCTAGGGCAGCACGAGTGCATGACCGTGGAAGGAAGAGAGAAGTTGGGTGGGATTTAGTTCCCATTCAACTAATTTCAATGCCAACTTAACTTGTATTTTTATCACCCCTATATTTAAAGAACATCGATAGAAATCATAAAAGGATAATAGTAGTTAAAAGTTAAAACATATGCATAACAATAATTGGAAATAATATATAACCCTATGCAAGGAAAAAGAACGGGTGGGGTTTGCTACTTGAGAAGGCACTAGCGGCCTACAAAATTCCGTCAGGTTCTCCAGGAGTACAAGGAAGCATTTTCATCAAGAAAACCTGCAATTGAACCAGAATCTCCAGAATACCCTTGTTCTAATGCTGACTGTCACTTTCCGGGGCTGAAGATCAAGCTTGCCCTGAAGCCTGTAAGTAGGAACCATGTAATGGAATTCCGTCAGGTTCTCCGGGAGTACGAGGAAGCATTTTCATCAAGCAAACCTGCAATTGGACCAGTATCTCCGGAATACCCTAGTGCTAATGCTGACCTGTCGCATTCTGGGGCCGAAGAAAAAAACAACCTTCAGTAGTTGGAGGAACTAACGGAGTCAACTAAGGTGAGGTGGGCTTTGAGAAGGCTCATCTAGCACACATTGAGAAGCTCAAGTTGATACGCCAATCTCCACAAGCATCAAAAAATTAAATGGGCCAAAAAAACGTTGGCAATAAAAGGTTACACACATGTTGCGAACTAGCTTGCAATATGAGTGCTGCCACACAGATGTTAGCAAAAATGATTGGTGGTATTCGTGACGATGAATCTAAGATTTTAGTCGTGGAGCTTGGAGGTTGAAGAAGAAGAAATACTAATGAGAGTAATGAGAATTTCTGGTAGAACCTACAGTTTAAGAACGGTGGTAAAGCTGCTTGAGCAGCACGAGTGCAAGAGGACGAGAGAAGCTGGGTGGATTTAGTTTTCTTCCATTTGACTTTAATACCAACTTAACTTGTAATATTGATCACCTCCATACTTAAAGAACATCAAATAGAGTTTTGAAAGGATACTACTAGCTAAAAATACGCATAATTAACCGAATTAATTTAGGGCGGGGGTTTCTCCTTGCAATGACATCGATATCATTATAGAGAATGAATTAAGCTAGAAGCGGGATTACCTCAAAACTATCTTGCTGGCCATCATCCATAGGTCCTTCTAGTTCTTCCAACTCGGTGTCAAATATTCCTTTTGTAAAATCATCTTGCAAAATAGAATCCCATGGTATGTCCACCTGAAATGTGAGTGAGGGTATGTAAGTATGTGTGTAAGAGTGTGCATGCATAAATACTTATTTATGATACAACTTACATCCAAATCTACAACCCTATCCACAATTGCCACAAGCATGGTGCTCCCAACAAGTTCACCCAGCGGGCCACTATCCAATCTTAGCATGTTTTCCGCATAAATCACAATCTAGCATGGACAGATGAACATTCAATAATACCTTCCAAATACTCAATGATAATATTAATAATATTCTCTCTTTTCTCAGATGGCTAGAAGAATAATGTTCTCATCAAGATACACATGGATACTGATTATTAAAAAACAATGAACAAGTTTGTTTGGTATTTTTCTGTTAATAAAATCTTTTCCAATCCATGTAGTCTTCTGAGAAACAAATAGACCTCATATTTGTACTAAAAAAGCACCAAGTCAAAAGGGAGAATATTTGGTCAACGTAGAACATAGGCAAACTCACAGGCCCCTTGTCACGAATCTTATGCATTCTCTCCTTAATTATCTTCTCGAGTCTCAATGGTGATAGTGGTACTAAATCAGCAATAGCTTTTAATGTTGAATGCACACGATCAAGGACTTGCCCCTTCCTTGCCTGAACCCTTGGATTATTTAGCAATTTCACAAAAGTTTCGGGTGGCACAAAATTGTTTACAAGCATTTCCAAGCATAAATCAACATACTGCCCACTTGATGCTGCCTGCAGGCATTGAAGTACTCATAGTCAAAACTCAAAAGCCAAAGTGCTAATAAATGGAAGGGAAAATGTTACCAATAACAAGACATACCAAAGATACAACCAGTTCCATCAGAGCATCCATAACATCAGTCCCATAGTTCCACATCACTATTCGAAATACCTGTAGGCTATCCTTATGAGAGTTTTTTAGAGAAGATAATACTCCCTTCGTCCCAAAAAGGAACTCCCGCCTTCCCTTTTTGTCTGTACCAAAATTAATTTCCCACTTTTATCATTGCATGTTAAGGGTAGAAATATGTGGCTCATGGCACTTCTCTCTTCTAAACAAGCTTTAGCCACATATCTCTTAAACTCCACAATGTAAGGGTGAGAAACTGAGAATTCCTTTTTAGGACAAATGAAGTATATAAATCTAAAGGATCCCTTAACAAGATTTATCACTGATACGTACCGAAGAAAGAAGAGATCGATGGTGAACAATGTCTAAAAAAGAGACAGTTCCTGACAAAGCCTTTAAGCATGTCTTCCATACATATTGTTTAAAAATAAAAGATAAATGCATGATTAAGTAACATGAAAAAGGAAAAAATTTTCATCATAGTAAATGTGGAATTAAAACCTACCACGAGTAATGCCACCTCCTCAGGTGATAACTGGTGATCACGATTTATGAGTCCAACAAGCTGAGAATACTTGTCCATATCACCCTAAAACCAGCCAAGTTTGGTTATTAGAGAGAGAGCACATGATGGAATTCATGGCAAGCAAGGTCATATCTAATGTCAAAGGCATCACTAAATGTCAAATAATGGATAGTGAAAATTGTGTGAAATGTAGCAACTAGTATTGTGAAAAAAACCAACGTCAAAAATCCATTCATAGAATTTTCATACACACATGCATATAAACATATACACACAGGCACACAAATATGACTAAAACAAGCATGTGATCAGTCCGTGCAAAGGAAAGAAAGGAAAAGAAGAATAATTACAAACTAACAACATGATACTCCCTCCGTCCCTAAAAGATGTTCCTATTTCATTTTTTGCGCATTACAAAAACACTTATATCCCGCCTTAAATGCCAAAAAAATTTCAAAACAACTTCTACCCACAATAAAGGAGAAATGTTGTAAATTTTAGGCATTTTAGATGTGGGTAGAAGTGTTTTATGGGATGCGCAAAAAATGAAACAGGAACAGCTTTTTGGGACAAAAGGAGTATATCTGAGGGAAAAAGTAACAATCTTTTACATTCTTGGAATAAGAAAGAAAGAATAGATTATCCATATCACGAGATCAGCTGGTTCAGAGGCACGAAAGGCAAGAATAGCTGTTCAATGTCAATCATATTATTGTAACAGACACTAACAACACATTTTGCAGATGCACACCACAATCAAATGCTTAAAGAAATTTAAGTATACATAAAAATCATTTCGAACATATATACCTGGATAGCAGATTTTAGGGCATCCCTGACATGATATACCAGCTCTGAATCAGAAAGATCAACACTCTCAATCTCTAGCATAGCTACTTGTTCAGAAGCTAATTGCACCCCCATTTATTCCAATGTATACAGTTAAAGACTGCACCAACTCTAGTGCCTGGATCTATATGAAAATGAATCTCCAATTAACATGTATAATCTGTAAAAGCAAGCATTTAAACAAACAAATGCTTGAATTCTTTCAAAAACACACTATCATAAGTAGACCAGTCAAATATGTCAAGCTAGGTAAAATTGGATTCAGGTATCAGGTCAGGTAATTTCCAGATGTGGTTATACGCTGTTGAACCTTGAAAACAAATTACCAGATTTACTGCGTTAGAGTGAAGCCAAACAGGTTAATGATATATTCTAGTATTCTACATTCAAATTGGTTTACTGATTTCATAGCCACTTTGGTAGTTAATTACAAATAATGACAGTACCTCGGTCCTCTCATTAAAATTATTTAATGAGAGTACTCTTAGGCCTTAAATAGTTTTTTATGAGAGGATTGGAATTCAGTCATTATTTTCAATTAACTACGGATGCTTTAGTGATGGTTTAATTTGTACTCACACTAAAAAATATTTTTCTTTTAGTGATAGCTAGCAGGGGTAGGTACAAGGCCGGTCCTTAGAATTCTTGGGCTTGAGCCGAAAAATAAAAAAATACTAAAAATCTTATCCCTTATGGTCTAACAAATTAACACATGTAAACCAATTATATCCATATACTCCCTCCGTCCATGTATGATCTTCCCATTACGCGTTACGAGGCTTGACCGACTTTATTTTTAATTCAATTTAATTGAATATAGGAGTAAAATTTTAAAATAAAACTTATATAGTAATAAACTACATGAAAAGTTCTACAAAACTAGAGGTGACAAGACTATATTATTTTATAAAATGACTAGTAAAAATGAACAAACAAAGTGGGCAAAGTTTGACCCTGTGAATAGTGTCTGAGAAGATCTATGGTAGACAGAGGGAGTAATAATTAATGCAATATTATTAGAAGAAAAAATAAATTAATATATCCTACATTCATATCAATTCGTCAATTTTTCTATTTTTTAAATTTTTAGTTTTAATTTTTTTATTTATCATAAATTTATATCAATTCGTCAACTTTTTTGTTTTTATTTTTTTTCAATTTTCAGTTTTTATATATAAAATTATAAATATATCATAAATTCAATTCAATTCATCCAAATCAAATAAAGAACATATGGAACCATTAATTCATTCTATTTCATAGCAATTAGCAAAGATTTCAAATTAAAAATTAATAATTAACTCTAGTTAAATCTAAAGAACGAAAAAATGAAAGAAAAAAGTTACAAAATTGGAAAGCTATAAATACAGAATACCTGGAGGCTGTTGGCTTGGCGCCCAGCGGCGTCTGGACTCTGGCGGCGTCTGGACTCTGGCGGCGACGGCGTCACTCTATCGGAAGTTCTCCGATTTGGCTATTATGTTCAGTCGACCTCGCCCTTAGGCCTTCTCGCGATATTCGCTAAAGAGACGGGCCTTAACTGGGCTATGGGCTTTTTATATTACATACTCCGTATATATTATTAAAGAAAAATTGGGCCTCTTAAATTCATGGGCCCGGTTCAAATGGACTATTTGTCCCATATTGGGCCGGCCTTGGGTAGGCATACTCCGTCCGTTGTACCCCGTATGTTTTTGGTAATGTGACTTTACATTGTGGTAATGTGGCAGTGTACATATGCGAAATACTATACTTTTATGGCAATGTATATGACCATGTTTGGTAGTGTAAGTCCTATTTTGAGAATAAAAATATGGAAGTCCTATTTTAGTATATTCTCAATGTTTTAGTCCTAGTTTGGTATTTCTCCCAAAAATGTAAAGACTTTTCAGGTGTTGTCTTTGATATGATGGAATAAAGCGAACAATGTGAATAAAAAGTGAAAGTATATTGTTACATTCATTAAAAGTGTTTTGCCTAAATAGGAAACGAGAAAGAAACTTTTGAACAATCCAAAAAAAAGTGAGAAAAAATTAATGGACGAAAAGAGTATCAAACAATTCAATATATTTTTTCTATAATTCATGATCAAATTTGAAAATATTGACTACAAAAGTCAAAATAGAAAGAATGATATAAGGGGAGAATTTAGAGAATATATATAAAGTTAGAGGATTAAATAATTAATTAAGAACCCAAAATAATTATAAAATAATTATGTAATTAATGATATTTCTGTCAAACAGTTATATCGACTATAAGTACTGAATTCACGAAAGAGAATGCCGACAAATCAGAACGTAAATTGTGGACGTGAGTGCATGCAAACATGTAAATCCCCACAACCATCCAATTCATCTTCCTTTCCTCTTCTTCCTTTACATACTATCGTCTATTTTTATTATTTATATAACCACTCACAGCTCTATTAATGAACTTCTTCAATCTTCATCCATTTTTCCTCTGAGAATCGAGAGATAGACAAGAAAAAGGGATCATTATCCAAAGGGTGGTTGAATTCATTAATCACATTTCGGATTTTGATCCCTACACCTTACGTGCGTGCTTGCATGCATACAGATTTTCCGTACGTTCTTCATCATTAATTCTCACAACAAAAGTAATTGAATCTCCCTACCCAGTATAGCTTCGTTCAGATAATTAATTAAACATGGCGCAGATGAGATCGACAATGTCCTTCAAGCATTTTGTGGAACAAAACCTTCCAAAATATGCCAACGTGGTCATATACGCGGTGCTTGAATGGGTGATGATCCTTTTGATTTTCGTAGACGGTTTCTTGGCACTCTTGTCCTACGAGTTCGCCCGGTTTTTTGAGCTAAACATCCCCTGTTTGTTGTGCACAAGGATAGATTATGTCCTTTCACGTTGCCGCAGGTCGTGGTCCTCGTCAAGCGCCTCGTACGACGATTCGTTGTGCGAATTGCACAAGAGGGAGATTTCCTCCCTCGGGTACTGCAATGCCCACAAGAAGATTTCCAACATAGGACGAATGTGCGAAAACTGCATCGCTTCACATGGGAAGGAAAAGAAAGAGGACACTTCCAAGGAGGTTGAGATAACAAGTTGTTCTTGTTGCGGGGAATTTCTGAAAAAACGGCTAGTGGTGACAGGGAACAATAAGTGTTACAGGAGAAATGGTTCGATGAATGGTCCAACGCCATCCCCTCGTGTTCGGAGACAACATGAGCAGCATCTGCAACAACGCAACGTTGATTCTCCGCGCATGCGTTTCAAAGACCTAAAGATGATCTCTGACTCTGACGAGGATTATCTTTCAAATATTGCTAGAGAAGGTAACAAGTTTTTAATGGTTTATATACAATAATAACAAATTAATTTAAGGGTTATTTACCTAAATAGGACTAAAACATAGTACCTCCGTCCCGCTATATTCGTCCACTTTTGACTTTTGAAACTGTTCATCTAAGTACTTTGACTCATCAAATTCTCTCAATGTGTAAGCCTAAATATAGTCATGTGTGATCTTGTTTGATTATTAATACTACCTCCGTCCCGTGAAACATTTCCCCTTTCTTTTTTTATCCGTCCCACAAAACACTTCTCATTTCTATTAAAAAGTCACTTTTACCCCTTACTTTTTCATACCCTAACTATCACATCATACCTTTTTACTAATAATCTATCCATCAAATCATACTTTTACCCATCACATCAAAGGACATTTTTGGAAATTCAATACCAAAATACACTCCCTTAAATCCCTCCTAAAAAGCAAATGTCCCATGTTTCACGGGACGGAGGTAGTATATAATTTCTACACCTTGGTTCCCATGACATGGGGGCGCTCAGGTGCCCCGTTCGTAAAATTGACGGTTCCTACCCCCCTAACCCCCCCGGTAAACCCCCCCACCCCGAACAAACCCCCCACCCCCTTCAATTGCACTCCACAAGTCGATTTTGACTTTGGAGTCAAAATTTGACTCCAAAGTCAAAATCGACTTGTGGGGTGCAATTGAAGGGGGTGGGGGGGTTTGTTCGGGGCGGGCCGGGGTGGGGGGTTTACCGGGGGGGTTAGGGGGGTAGGAACCGTCAATTTTACGAACGGGGCACCGGAGCGCCCCCGGATCATCCCATGACATTGGTTCCCAATGTCATGGGAACCTTCCCCTAATTTCTATAATTTTTAACATACAAATTACAAGATAAAATGGATTAAAGAAGTGTATTGGATGGTGTGTAAAAATGAAAGTGGACAAATACTATGGGACGGAAGGAGTAATGACTTTCTCAATATAGGACCATATGTTTTTATTTCCAAATTTAGAATTATTGATCATTATCTATTAGTCATTATTCAACTAAATATCCAGTATCACTTGGACATTATTCTTCTCACTGGTCATTATTAAGTCCTATTTAGGAAATAAAGAAGTTTAACTCCTACAATTAGAAATGATTTATGTTTTAGTTCTATTCAGTGTAAATTTCACTTAATTTAGTGCAGTTCTTTTGGCACCAAAATCTTACTTTCTCCATATAAAGGCCGGTATTCTCATATTAACTTTTAAGAAATTAAAGGGAGAAAGATTTTTGTGTTAACTAATGATGATATTGTTCACTAATTAATTTGCAGTAATAGAGGATTGTAATAATAAGAAATCATCATCACCAGAGGGAACATTAGTGCCGCAGGAAGAAGCTTGCAGAACCCCGAATTTCATGAGAGGAAATCTCAACAACAAGTTCTACGGAATCCCGTTGACCGACTCCGCCCACGCCAGTCCCAGGCTGTCCCGTCTGTCCATAGAAAACATCCTCTCCGACCTCAGCAACAACGACGCCGCCACAAACGACTCCTCGTCGACGGCAACAGCAGGCGACCAGGGCGGAGACATCGTGGGGCAGCTGAAGAGGCAGGTGCGGCTGGACCACAAGTCGCTGGCGGCGCTGTACGCGGAGCTGGAGGAGGAGAGGAACGCGGCGGGGATCGCGGCGAACAACGCGATGGCGATGATCACGCGGCTGCAGGACGAGAAGGCGGCGCTGCAGATGGAGGCGCTGCAGTACCAGAGGATGATGGAGGAGGAGGTGGAGTTCGACCAGGAGGAGGTGGAGCTCATGAGGGAGATGCTGGGGAAGAGGGAGGATGAGATGAAGGCTCTCGAGGACGAGCTCGACGCTTATCGACTCAAATACGGGCCTTTATCTGAAGATGACGATGATGATTATCAAGAACTGAGGTCCAACTTCTTGCCCTCATCATTTAACGTGTCGGAATGCGTCAGTCCTCGCGATGAGGACGACGACGATGATGATGAGGTGATGAAGACAAGATCAAAGTACCATGATGATAATCATCGTTCCGAGCATTTCTCAAGAAATGATGATGACTCTCTTCGTCGTCTTTCCAGTCGTCCATTGGGTGTTGGAGATGAAGGAGAAGAAGAAGAAAAAACTGCTGATTCAATTCATTGTTCTTGATTAATTAATTAGAAGAATGATGATGAACGTAACTCTACTTACCACGCACTGATCAACGAACCAAGTTGGCTATTGGCTGGCTAATTACAAACAAAGGGTCCGTACGTAATTACTCTTTAGTTCTTTCATGTGGCCGGCACTGATTAATACTCCAATTAATTTGCATTATTATTGAGATCATGCCTTATTGATTATCTTCTTTTGGTTTGCAGGATAATAATTAGAAGGAGGATATCCAGATCGAGAGATTACTGTATTAACTAATCAATTCCACAAATTACAGATTGGAGGATATATATACACTCCAAAGTACTAATTAATTATTCATCGCCGGCCACGTACTAGCTGGGTGGTATTGTTGATTATTGGTTGATGTCTAGCTAGCTAGCTAGTGCATGCATGCATCAGATAAAGTGTATGTATAACTAAGATTATATATACGGGAGTACGTGTATAATTATTAGTACCATCAATGGCTTTTTTGTACGACTTTTTTTTGTATAATTACTTA
The DNA here is from genome assembly GCA_900332095.2 of Cuscuta campestris. Lineage (NCBI taxonomy): Eukaryota > Viridiplantae > Streptophyta > Magnoliopsida > Solanales > Convolvulaceae > Cuscuta > Cuscuta campestris. The sequence goes on along the minus strand of OOIL02001566.1, from coordinate 396,171 downwards.
TTCTTTTATCATCTTTAATCTATTCTTGTGAAAGAATTCTATCCGTGTAATCTTTCTATTACTTTCTAAAGAAAAAATTCTATGTTAAGATTTATTCTCCAACAAAATCAAACTAGATCAGATTTTCAAAAAATTTGACGGCATAAAGTAGAGACGGAAAGCAAAGATGTTGGATTGGGCCGGTCATTTGAAAAACTAGTACTGTTTAGGACAAAATCAATCCGTTTCTTTTTTAAATACACTATACTAGTGTGGTTTTCATAAAAACATGGACTTTGACCTGGTGTGGTTTTTAAATACACTATACTAGTGTGGTTTTTAAATACACTATACTAGTGTGGTTTTTTAAGTTATTTCCTAACGTAAGACTTAAACTTTTTTATTCTTTAAATAAGACTTAATAATGACTAACGAGAAGAATAATGTTCATGTGGTGCTGAACATTTAGTTGATTAATGACCAATAGATAATGACCAATGGTCCTACATTGGGAAATTAAAAACATATAGTCATATATTGGGAAAGTCATTATGTTTTAGTCCTATTTACGTAAATTACTCAATTTAATATTTAAATTCTCTAATTTTTTACGGAAATAAAAATTGTTACTTCTGATTATCTAATTAAATTTCTTTTATTTCTATCTACTTTCTTGACTTTAATAACTATTTATGGAACAAGAATGTTACTCCGTCCTTATTATCTAAGGTAGAAATCCCATGAAATGAACGAAAAAATAAATTTTATTGTATCTCTTCTAGACATATGATTTATTTTTATCTCCTTGCTATGTATTTGTAAATTTATAAAAAAAAAACAATGCAAACTTTTTGTTAATCGCAATGCGATCTATTTCGATTTTTTTTAATGTTAATCTTTTTGTTTATCACTACTCGAAAGATAATGGTGTTTTTTTGAAGGGGATGATGAATTGAAAATTGAAGTAACAAGTCAAAGAAGAATTCACAGACAATCTGTGCAGGGGAATGAATTGAATTCCCTTTTTTTTTTCCTTTGACGTAGTTTATGGAAGGTCCTCAATAAAAATGGCCCAAATCAGGGCGGCTATGGGAGCGCCACTCAAAAGTTGGTCTCCCACTATATGGTCGAGGGCAGCAATCCCGCAGAAGCTATCCTCCGCCCCGATATTCTTCTTCCCCACCGCAATCTTTCTCCGGTCGCCGCCTCGCTGCACTCTTGCAACCATGAGCTCCGGCGCCGCCGATGTCGACGCGATCTTCGCCCAGAAAAAGGCTCTTCGTTCCAAACTCAAAAGAGATCTTAAGTCTATGGATTCTTCTCTAAGGTCCCAAGAAGGTAATCACACGAACCCACCTGCATCGTTTTGTTTAATTATTTGACTGGTGACCTTTTTTTCCAGATGAACAAATACAGAATGTAGTTTTGCAAGCTCCATGGTTTAAAGATTGTAAAAGCCTCTGTGCTTACATTAGCTGTAGTACCCTTCGAGAAGTTGATACTTCAGTTATTCTTGCCAGAATTCTCCAGACGCAATCCAAAGGTATACTCTTTATATTAAATCTCAGATTTTGGCTCTGTGAGGAAATTGCATCGCGTTATGAGTTCAATTGAACAACATTGGATGGTTTTGTTAGCACAATAAGAATTATTGATGTGAATATATGGTGATTGTCTTTTAGGGAAATAAATGACTTGATTTTTTCCTTCTATTTGCTGTGTAATTTTTTGGTTGTTGTTTATTGAGGAGAATGAGATGCGATTTGCAGATAAAAAGAAGCTCTATGTTCCACGCGTGGAGGATAGGAATCGAAACATGCGAATGTTGAACATCTCGAGCACTAAGGACTTGATTGCTAATTCAATGAACATTTTGGAACCATGCCTGGTTGATTCTGAGGGAAATGAACGCGAAGAGGGTAACCTTTGCTTCTATTCCAAATTAAAGCAATTCACCTTCTCTCTTTTCATTTGAGATGTTAGCTGTAGTTTTAACAATATGCAAATTATTTCCATCTTCTCGGGTGAAGCCAAAGATTCACTATCTTTTTGGCTTTGAGTATTGATGGAATAAAGCAAAATGACTCTTTTAACTGTCCATGCTTTTTTTTTAAATAGTGAAGTAGCAGTTAGTCAATGCAAGTTTCGACTCTCATTATGGGTCATCGTCCAAAAACAACTGCTCTATGTTTTAAACATAACCGACCCCCCTTACCCTGCAATGGGTGGGAGCCTTTGAGGCACTGAGATAATGTTGTTGTACTCAACTTGGGAGATAGAATATACCGAGATATTGTAATTAAAGTTTCCTTTTGCAGTGTTGTTGGCCAATGAACCTGTTGACTTGTTTCTTTTACCTGGTAAAGTGCCTTCTCTAATAATGGATATGTTGAATTTACATTATCTTGACTAACTTCTAAATATTCTTCTTCCATTGTCTGCCACCGCGGAAGGACTTGGATTCGATAAATTTGGAAGGCGTTTGGGCCGTGGCGGAGGGTATGATTAAGATGTTGCCCTATACTTGCTTCAATGCTTAGCTGCCATTGATTTAAGTTAGACATTTAGTTTATTCATAGGTTCTAATTAGTTTCTCAGATATCTAAATCTGTGGTTTCTATCTCCTCTTTTGCTTTTCTTTTCGGAATGGCAATAATAAATGAAGCTACTACGACACTTTCTTGACAAAATATCAAGAGCTCGCCAAGGAGCGGAAGTGGAAGCAGCCTCTCAAGAGTATATCACCTTATTTTTTTTCCCTCCCCCTCCCTCGTTCGATCTCTCTGTAGACATACGTATAACAGAGTTACTAAATTAGGTGGGGAAAAAAACTAAACTTGGTTGTTTGGATTTGCAGTAGCTCTCTCATACTCTGTGCAGATAGTGGATAACATACCAATTACTCCAGATGATGTTCTTGTGGATGCACTGATAACACCCTCTGGAGTTCTTCCTATCAGTCAAACTGCACAACAATTTTGCCTTTAAATAAAACACTTTTCTTTCACTAGTATCTGGTTTGGCATTTTAACCAGACACCTGTGGTCCTGAATAAATTGTTGTCATGTTATCCCATATACATGTAACCTTCCATTGCATAACCATATGATCACAGCATTAAATGCACTCATTACATTGTAATAATACTATGCTTTTAGCCTTCTCCATGGGTTGTTTTGTGCACTCCTAACTGTCCCAAATCCCAAGCATTTGCAGTGCCAGCCACCAGGCCGTGTTTACTTGCAATGCTAAGTGCCTGATTCCACTTAAAATCTCAACCAATCCCTCTCCAGGACTTTATTATATGAGGAATATGAGGAGTGCTATGGAGACCTCAAGATTTTGACACCAAATGCACACGAATCCAATATAGACACATCCCGATCCGGACATTTAATGTGTGGGTGTGCACATATATTAAATGTCTGTATTGGTCTTGATGTGCATTTGGTCTCCATAGGTACATTTTAGTCTATCTTTGTGTTTAACAAGACTAACACACACTGTCAAGATTGGAAACAATAATGATTTGATTCAATTATAAAATGAATTTGCTATATAACAGATACAGAGCCGGCAGGGGAAATGACCACACCATGCTTTTCTTGACCCAGGGAAAAAACCAAATGTACATACAAACTACGGACAAATGGCGCACATATGTTAGAACAACAGCAACATGCGAGTAATGCTCTATATCTTCTTCTTCTTCTCAAAAAAATTAAAGGGGCTTCAGAGAAACTGAAATGGTGGGAGGTGGGATTGTGAGGCATCAGTCAGCTCTCTGTACAGTGGTCTTGAACAAGAGTACATAAAGCTTGGGATCCATGGAGAAATATATGAAACCGCCCACTGAATGCGTAACAAAGGACCCAAAACTTTTACCAACTATGCAGTGCCAGGCTGGTCCATATACCCCATCGAATTCCTGCAACAATCCCACTCACATTATTAGCTCTACTGTATTTACACATTTACCCCCCTCCTCCCACTTCCCACCTCCTTGTTCATTTACCCTCACTCTGTAAAGTCTATTCCCCCCCTTCCCCTGTTCCCAAACATCTCTACCACTTGTTACTTGTCACAATACTCATTTCTTCTGTATTCACAGATTTTCCCCTATCTTTCTTGTTTCACAGAATTTTTAAAAAATAATGTTAGAAATACAGGAAAAAGTGTGTTCCTAATTTGTTTTTAGAGGGGATAATGTCAAGAGAACTGCACATTCCTTGACTAAAAAGAAGATAATGCGAAAAGTGTAAAAGTTATTTTCAAATGTAAATCTCATAATAACAATTTTATTTGTTATGCTAAACTCTCTTAGCTTACTTGTGTTTTAGGAATGCTAAGCTGTCATTGAGATATTATTTGTTTCAAGGGAGAAGTAACGTTTTGTTGGGTTTTGATGGGTTGGTTAATTACCTTTTTGAGAGAGAAAGCAAGGGCCTTGGAAGTGAACTTTTCTAAGCTATCAAAAACCTTTCTTGCACAACCCACAGCATGAATCTGCATAAATGGAGGCATGTCTACAGCAACAACCTTGGCGCTATTGCAAGACAAGAAATCTGCCAGCTCAATCTTCGAGCTGGAAAATGACCTTCTCCGCCCTCCTCCACCGCCGCCCGTTTCTTGCGACAGGGACGGTCGTCTCTTCTCCGCCTCCTCGTAATCGTCCACCTCCGCCTTCGCATCTGGATCGGCTGAACTTTTCTTGATTTCATCGCCTCCTCCGCCACTGCCGCTTTTCTTGATTATAAAGTCCGGGTCTTGTTCTTTGTGGGATTTCTTCTTGAGTGGCTGCGAATTTGCGCCGCCGTGCTGTTGGCTCTTTGACTTGGTCAGAGCTGCCGGGCAAGAAGAGTCAACGAGACGGCCATCCTTTAAGGACGCTTTCGAGAGGAGGTGTTTGTGATTGGAGTAGAGATTGGAGAAGTGCCGGGAGATTGAGCGGATGGTGGTGGAGGGGCGGGTGGGATCTGGGTTGGGGTGGCGGTGGCCGGCGGCGGTGGAGGAGGAGGAGATGGGTTGTTGCCGGCTATTCGGGGTGGGATCCACGGATGCTGCTGCTAAGTTGCGCCTGTGACTTGCCATCTTCTTTTTTTCGTGGGGATAAGTTAAACAAGTAAAACAACAGAAAACGAGATAGAGAGAGAGAGAGATTTGAACCAGAGTAATTGTGCGAGTATGAGGTTTTTTATTTGAGATTTTGAGTCCCCTACCGTACGAGTCAAAAAATCCTTTTGATTTATTTCTTATGCCATTTCTTCAAAAAACTTCTCTTACTTCACATTTTATTTGACATTTTTTAATTAAATTAAATAAACTTTATTTATCAATTATTGTCCATTTATACTGCATACTAATGCAAGAAATTACTCCATAAAATTTGAAAGTTCTACACAAATTAATTCTAAATCAATTGTTTTTTATATTGTAGGATTCAAAGTTTGTCAAATTTGCCTTAAAAAAGTCAAATTGGATGAACATTTTAGAAGAGAAGTAGTAGTTGGTGACTAATTATACTTCAAATTATGGATTTTGAATCGGAAACAACAATTATACTTCTACTTTTTTGGTAACATAAAAATAAAGGAATATACCTAAATAGTATGAAAATTTCATCATTCAAAAATGTGAACTTAGAATTGGTAATAAAAAAATTAACTGGAAAATTCAATTTCATCCAAATCAATTTTATAGAATTTCAATTCTCAATTAAAATTTAGTTCCATATACCAAACGGAATCTAAGCGCATTCTGGAGTTTCTATGTTACTTTTGCTTGATGATAAGATGGATTAGGAAATAATATAAATAGTCTATTTTAGTGCCAATTGCAAACATTAGATCGAATGCAAGTATCATTTTCTAATGCAATAATAATAATAATGTCTTGCCGTTATGAATGAGACAAAGAAACACGGTAATGGCTTGGGGATCCACAGTTAATCAATAATAATCTTTTCTCTCATTTTGATTACAAACAAAAATTTGGATTAATTGTGATATAAATTTAATAATAATTGTTTATTTTAAAAAGTAGTAGATTAGAAATATTATACTCCGTATTTTTATAATCTAAATTTGTACTTCCTCCGTCCCTAAATATTTGTCACACTTGTGTTCCCGAGGCAAAATATCAAGTTTTTTCAATTCATTTTATTTACATATTGGTATAGAAATAAAAAATAAAATTTACATATCAAAAAACTACATGAAAAGTTCTTCGAAATAAGAGGTGTCAAAAATATTTTATTTTATCAAATAACCAATGAAAACGTAGAAATAAACAAAAGTTCCCGCGATTGCTGAAAAAGCAAACGTTGCAAATAATTTGGGACGGAGAGAGTATGTAATTAGAAATCTTAAAGGTCAAAGAGTTACATTAAAGCCTAAAAGAAGGGGAACAAAGTAATAAGAGGGTAATAATGATGCAAATACATAGGGAGTCGTAGGCTCGTAGCTAGCAGCTTGCCAGGTACATTATAAATCAAGCTCATAAACATACTACGGAGTATATGCTTAGCTTGATATATATATATATATATATATATATATATATATATATATATATATATATATATATATATATATATATATATATATATATATGATTCAATATAAAGGAAGGAATTGAAGCTAATTGATATATAATTAAGTGATGGATCGATGGATGAGATAATCAGTAGTAGAAAGGCTCGTCGGAGAGGCCATCGGGGAAATCCAACAACAACATGTTGTTCTCTTCTTCCCGAGATAGCATTGCTTCCACAAATGACGACGAAGAAGACGATGAAGAAGAAGAAGACGCAGCAGCTTCAAGATGATCGACGACCTCGTTTAATAATGATGAATTAACCCTGCAGCATCCCTCATCATCAAACTCTCCTTGTGGCTGTTGTGGGCCCTCGCCCCAGTCCCCGCCCGCTGCCGCCGGCAAGAATGCGTCTTCAAGCAGGAAATCGCACCAGCTGAAACCCGCCGCCGGCGATGAACTGTTCATGTAGTCATTCCTCATCATCATCTCTTCTTCTTCTTCATGATCGTTATTATTGTTATTATCCCCCCCGCTAGTGGGTAATAAAACAGGGGATGGGATTGGGAGGGAGGAAGACGACGAGAGCGAAGAAGACGTGGTGGGACCCGGCGCCGAGTAATTCGCGATCGATTTGATGGCTTGGAGCTCCGACAGGAGGTCGGTATAGTTGCCCCCGTTGGCCACCGCCCCGGAACAATCATTACCGTCCCCAAGCGTTAGCGGCGGCGGGGGTTCTGTGTAATTGCTGCTCATTATTGTCGTTGTCTTGAGTGTGGCGTTAAAGTGGGGGGGCGGCGGCTGCAGCTGGGCGGCAGCGGGGGAGCAATCATTGTTGCATGATGATGGCGAGAATCCACCAACGTTTCCGATGTAGTCGGAGAGTATCTGAGAGAAGGGCTTGTGGGTGACGGGGTCGATCCCCATGGCAGTCAACTTCTTCTTCAGCTTTGTGTTCCACACGCTCTTCACCTCCCCCTCCCCTCTCCCCGGCAACTGCTGTGCTATTATTGTCCACCTGAATTTGAATTTGAATTTAATAATTCCCCAACACAACAATATAATCATACTACCGGCCTCATCTTGTTTTTGGCATACATTATATATGATGATCAAAAATATATATAACAGTACATCAAATATATACGACCGCGTGCGCGCGCACCTGGCACCGATGGTGGCGTGAAGCTTGATGAGGAGTTCCTCTTCTTGAGGGGTGAAGTTGTCGCGCCGATCAATTTCCTGTCGTCGCGACTGGTTACTCAACCGCGGCTTGCTACTCCTCTCCACCCTCCCCATTCCTTGATTACATTAAAAAATTAATCATCAATTAGCATTCAATCAAAGACAATTACACAAAGTATATAAAGAATATGTTCACAAAATGCATAAATGAATGAATGTACCTGTAGTGGTAGTATTAGCAGCTGTTGTTTTCTTGGCAATGGGGGTCCAGTTACAAGACTTGTTCCTTGCAACAAGTGATCCTCCAGTTGATCTCTGTTTTTCCTTTTCTTCATAATCATAGCCACCACCCCAAAATGACCTCCTTGACGAGGCCGGCAACTTCTCTCTAGTGTACCCATTATTATAATTATTACTAGGCCTTCCCATATCTGTTTTCTTTTTTTTTATTTAATTATTTCTTGAAACTAATTAATTGGGAGTGATGGTGGGAATGAAGAATTAGTGTAATGTAAGTGGATATATTTATAATAATAAAAAGATAATCAATTCAGAGGACATTGGAGCTAGGCAAGGAAAGCATGATAATAATTAGTCAGATTAAACTAAACTAGCTAGGTAGCAAGGTGAATGCATCATCATCAACATAAAAAGATTGGTGAAAATGATAAAGAATAATAATTGATGTGGTTTATAAAACAGGTTTAGTTTGGGTGAATTATTTGGTTAGCCATAGATTTATTATTGTCTAATTAACTAACTAAAGAGTATTGTTGATGAAATATAATAATGATTTATATTTGTACATATAAAAGAAATGGGAGCTGTCACAAGTTTGACAAGCCTAATTAATTACAATAAACAAATTAAAGATTAATAATTCATTATTTAATGAATCCCCTCATTCGTTTGACGTTTTCTTACCGCAACATTTTAGGAAAAAAAATAATTCTACATTGTTTTGAGTCAATATATCATCACACAAAAAAAGAGTGATAACAGAGTTTGAAAGTTTTGGGATGAGGTCAATGGCTTTGACACTAACTTTCTCAAGTCAACAATAGTCACACAAAAAATGAGACTCACTTAATTACCACTTCTGTCTTCTAATATAAACATAATTAAACACACAGCTGCCCCAACAAATTAAAGTTTAACTACTAGTGGGTAGTTGGGTACTCTATCAAAACATGACAAAGCTAAGCAACAAAGATAATATAGGTGATCAGGAAAGAGATCTATTTGATACGGAGTAATATTTATATATAATGTTCAATTGGACAGGGAAAGAAGGAAATGTTTCCATATTTTTATAGAATTGTGCTTTTATATTCTTAAAGTTTATACGTCAAATGTGGAAAACCACATTTTATCATCATTTCTTTTTATGTTATCTTTATCTCGAAATAAATATTATCTTTTTTAATTCGTCCGAACCATATTTTACTGATTTGTATATTTTCTACAACTCAGTCGAAACGAAAAACGTACAAGAAGCAAGGGAGGGAGTATTGTCGTCGGAAAAGACACAATCACTTCGGTGTCGTCGGTGGTCAACCCCAACATGCCTGTGGACCACTAATTTAGGATTTAAATAAAAAAAATCGGAATTGAAGGGCAACTACAAAATAATTCACCATTATCCCCCAACATTTTAAGGATCTGCAACCTTATTATTATTATTATTATTATTCTTCAAAAAGGTGAAATCGCTCACCCCGGGCGCCCCTGTTACAATATAAATAACTGTTCTTGGGCCACAACCACAAGCTTGAGCTTTTGGGTTGAGTTGGTTCCTCGACATGGTATCAGAGCCAAAACCCTAGAAAATTTTCTACGACTACTGTTCACGATCGCCCGGCATAGCGTCCATCGATCGTTGCTCAGATTTAGTCAGTTGTTGCTGTTGCCGGATAACGGAACGGTCGACCGTTGCTCTAGAACGGTCGAGCACGTCGACCGTCCCGTCGGCAGATTGTTTGATTGATGCTGCTGTTGATTCTTCCGCCAACGCCGTACGCCACTCTGCTACCGCCATGGCCGATGAACAACCAAGGAAGATGTTTTTATCGCTATCATCGTGTGTTTCTAGTTTGAAGCTTTCAGGTATTCCTGTATCACCGCGGTGGATTATAGATACTGGGGCATCAAATCATATGACTGGTGATATTTCGTTATTGTATGATGTTGTGGGAATATCACCGTGTGAGATTGGTTTGCCCAATGGGAAAAGAATTGTTTCTGTCCAATCGGGGAAGATTAATTTGACAGAAAAATTAATTCTACATGATGTTTTATATGTCCCCACTTTGAGTTGCCATTTAATCTCTGTGTCACAATTGACAAGGGATTCGAATTGTGAG